>OX578146.1:97054611-97654611 GCA_951213105.1 Amaurobius ferox
GTTTCAACAATCAGCTAAATGGCTAAACACAATATATGAGTGTATTGGCTAAACACAATATGAGGGTCACACTGAAATTTTTGAAACAGGGGCAGACAATATGCACTAGAAGAAAGTTATTGGTCGTATCTAAATTTTGAACTCCTTCATGTCCGCAGACGATAATTTGTGACAACAATTACAATTTATCTATCATAGAATAAATTTTAAAAAAAAAGAAAATAGAGGTGACGCGAAAGCATTATCGTGCTATGATTTTCTATGATTTTAAAGTGGGGCTAAATCACGATGAATGTCTTCAACGTCTACAATTAGCATATGGAAATGATGCTCCATATCGTGCCACTGTATTCAGATAATTTACAGAATTTAGAAGGGATCGAATTCTCTCCTGAATGAAAAACACACAGGAAGACCTTTATCAGTTGTAGTCCCAAAAAATGTGTCGGCCATTCGAAAAATACTAATCGATGATAATCGCTGTACCTAAGTGATACAGAAGGAACTTAACATTGGATCCGCAGATATACATAAATTATTCATGAAGAACTGCATATGAAAAAATTATATTATCGTTGGGTTCCCCATAATTTAACAGAGCTGCAAAAAGCGGAGCATGTCAAAATCCCTAAAGAAACCCTAAAATTACTTAATGATGGTGGACGCCGCATTATTTCTAAAATCATAACTGATGGTGAAACGTACATGCCGTTTTTTACGTTCTAACACGTCAAGGAAGTAAAGTATGGGTCTTTGAAGATGACCCTAAACTAACAATGGTGAAAAGACAACGAACAATGAAAAAAGTAGAGTATGCAGTTTTCTTCAGAAGTACAGGTCTGGTCAAAACCATCAAGCTAGAGGGACAAAAGACAGTTACAGCTAACTGGTACACCACTAAGTGTTTTCCAAAAATTCTTCAGGAAATGGATGTTAGGGAACTCATGCTTCACCATAACAATGCATCTTCTCATTCAGCAAGAATGACAGTCGAATTTGTTGAACAAAAAAATATCAAAGTGATAGAACATCCACCCTATTCTCCTGATCCTGCTGTGTGCGACTTTTGGCTACTTTTTAATCTAAAAAAACTTAACCAGGGGTCTCTAGTACCAGGGGTTGTCTAGATATTAAATAAAAACGCACGATTAATACTTCCATAGAGATAGAACTAGCAGAAGATATTTTTTCCACCAATTTATTTGAAGAAAATGATATCATGTCACTTAGAAACAGATTTAAATCCAGTGTGTTTATGCTGCAGACGTTTTTTATTAAATCTTTTCCGATTTAAATAATAAAGATATGTATAAATAATAAATTTAATTTTTGACTGGATAATATTAATTATGGTCTTCAAGTTATAACATTGTTATTATTGATGTTTTCGGAGATTAGTGATTCAGGCATTATTAATATCTTCAAGTTATTACGCCAATGTTTTCTTTTAGCAAAAATTGTTGAAACTCATATATTGTAAGTTGTACGGGTGATCTACAAATGCAAGGGTATATCTTCTTATCTACGAGAATATAAGTAGTACAGGTAAATTGGCATATATTTTGGCATACATTGGCATATATTTTGGCATACATTGGCATATATTGGAATCAATTACAGCCTTCTGGTATAAAGATTACAGGGATTATTGATATTTTCAATTTATTATGTCATCTGTTTTATTTCGGCATAGATTATTGAGACTCATATTACAATACGAGTAAACTTCTACTAGCACACAGACATATCTTCTATTCTACGACAATATAAGTAGTAAGGATATATCCTCCCATATAATTTTAGCGCTTTCATTTTGGCATATATTGAAATCAATTACTGCCTTCAGGTTTAAGGATTACTAGTTTATTGATATTTTTAATTTATACGTGCAATCTACTAATACAGGGGAAATCTTTCTACTAATACAATCTACTAATACAGGGGAAATCTAACGAATATAAATAGTACATGTCCCATACAATTTTAACGCTTTTATTTTGCATATATTGATTCAATTTCATATTTTTTGTAAATTTATTTACAAACGGGGCGAGAATGTTTTATTCTTCAGATATGCCCGTGAAGATAATTTTGTATAGCGAGAACAGAGATTCTTAAACTTAATTTTAGAAGCATTAAATTAAATATTTTAACTGAATATTTTGATTAACAATGTCATTTAGTATACTATAGGAATTTGCACATGATTGTTAATTTTAAGTTTCTTCATGTTATATACTCCGTACGAAAAACTGGTAAACAGCTAGTATCAAATAAATAACAACTTTTCAACAGAAAATCAAAGCTTGTGTAATTATACGCTTTGTGATTTAAACATGCTCCTGTGCATATTAAATACAATTTTGCGATTTAAATGTGTTACTTTGATTTCATTGTTCTTTTGCATTCGAATTTGTTTAATTCAATATTCAACTTCGAAATTATTGAAATTAGTTTGCAATACTTCTAATTTCATAATTATTTGTTAACCTTTTACTTACGGGTTGGATAGCGTCAATCCCAAACAAAGAACCTCTCAAAAAGACAGGTGTTTGACATACCCTGTCCCAAACAGTTCTATCCCTCTGTGCAGGCATTGGCATCCTTAGACGCCAATGTCTGCAAAGGGGATCGAACTGTTTTAAATAGGGTATGTCAAACACCTGCCTTTTTAGAAGGTTCTTTGTTTGGAATTAAGGCTGTTCCACACGTAAGCAAAAGGTTAAATTAAATTTCACTTTAAAATCTTCACAGCTGGCATACTTCATATACTCGAAGCCATTCAAAGCCCGGCTGTTTGCTAATTGTGATTATTGTTTCAATTTTGTAGCACGAAATCTTTGTCTTCCGGTAAAAAATATGTTTCTTGTTAAATATACAGAACATGTTCTTCTCTGGATGCGGAATAGAAGATATAAAAAAGGAAGTCTTCAGCTACGAATTTCCAACTGAGAAATGTAGATCATCCTCTGAAACTTTTGACCAGGTGATGCGGGCTTGCACCAATCATCCGGAGGTACAAATTTGAAAACTCCTTATGATATTTTATTAGGATATCAATTCTACGATTAATCTTCATAACATGTAATTTGAAGTTTCTGTTTGAAAGTTCTTTTTAATTCTCTTGAATTTTTAGGCTTTCCTGAAGCATATGAACTGCACTGAAATGTCTTCTTTTTGGAATATGAACATGATTGCCACTTTAGGAAGATCCAGAGGATGTAAGTAATCAACATCAAACAGTAGTCAACGGAAGAAGTACTTAACTGATCATCCATCAACCCGTGGCCCACGGTTTCGCGGTCATTGCCGCTCGTCAGCACAGTGCAGATGATGAGATTATCAGTTAGCACAAAACTCATTGAAGCTGAGGTTTTAGAATTTGTCATCCTTTTTTTCTACATAATGGCCTCTAATGCAATGGCTATACTGCCATAAGCTATACTATAGTTGAGCGGTCAAGCAAGAGTTTCCTATTGCTCGCTCGGCTACCGGGTTGTGGGTTCGAGTCCATGGATGCTGTGGTGTTGGGCTCAGTGTGTTCCGCCCCCCAATGGTGCGCCGGGGCAACATCATGTGACTGCTAAATTGTTCACGAGTCTAACCGATGTATAGGTGAATGATGATGTATCAAGGGCCTGGCCATTGTTGAAAAATAAAAATGGCTATACTTCTTCCACAGGATTATATTTTGGTATTGAACTATCACAATGTAAATCAAAGTTTGGAACTTTTAACAACTTATGAGTAAAAATACAATAACCTACTCATACTCACGTGAAAAATCCTCATCAAACTGCAATTGACATTTAATATCCGGTGAAATAAATGAAAAATCATGGGTGTCAAAATACAAAACTATTACAAAAAGTGACTTCTCTCGTGAATAGAATGATCTAGATCCGAGAGAATGATGTTAATAGATTTGTCGTATAATATTGCATATAGAAAGGGAACTTATTTGATGGCAATTAAACTTGAACACCGTATTTAAGCACAAATAAAATAATAATGTAGCATACAGCTGTTTCTAAGATGCGCTGGAACCACCTTCGTCAGCAACAAACCCAAAGTCAAAATGACGGGCAGGGCTCTTGCACTGACAAAAGGAGAGAACACCACAGTGCAAGGGAACACCAGTGGTTTTCTTGTGCTGACGAATAGGATCCAGATTATCTTCTAAACAGCTGTATGTTACATTATTATTTTTTTTGTGCTTAAAAACATTGCTGAAGTTTTTTTACCTTTTGCACAGTGTTTTTTATTTATTTGATATGACTTACTACATTTTAAATTTATGCAATTTTTTTATAATATTATTTAAAAAACATGCAATACATCGAAAACAGTTCATGCTAGCGTTCTAAATTTTATGCCATTCGCTATCACATAAAAATATGCATATCAAATGATTATTTATTTAACAGTATTGAAATTTCTGATTTTTTGATAATTTTTTCTTTCAAAAATTCATTCAAAAATCGAGCAATATGGCGAGGAAAGGTTCATGCTTGCGTTCTAAAGTTAGTATCATTCGTTTTCAAATGAAAATTTACGTCTGAGATGGATTTTTTATATTTATCCTTACTAAAAGTTTTGATGATTTTTAACGATTTTTCAAATATTTATTCGAAAACTGAGATATCTTCAAAACATTCGACTGTGTTTAAAATCAAAAGGGGTTCCAGTATACACTGATTGTAATAATCGTTCCAAATTATTTTGATAATACTTCATGCTTTCGTAAGATATTGCTTCCCCAGCATTTCCGATACACCCAAAGTTCACCCAGAGTTCAGGGATGATCCTTAAAACGTATTCTTCCGTCAAAAACTCGAATTATAACTTTGGACTCCGTTTCAAAACTTTTCCTCTATATCATACTACGTTTGTGAAAGTAATAAAGACGCAATTTTTTTTATTCCCATACCATTTGATATACCCGAAGATGTAAGGTAACTATTTGCACATCTCGGACAGCGCCACCCAATTTAGATCGAAACCCAATTTGTGTGGCAACCAAAGAGGAATTTTGCTTTATTAAAATAAATAGGTTTGATAAATATATGGAATTGTTTACACTAAGGGTCCAGTCGTCGGAAAGTTCAAAATTGAATTTAGCCTTTTTAAGTAAAGCTTTACCGGCTGATTCTAAAAAACACAACCGCATGCCTTTACTATAGTTAAAATTCATCCTACAAATTTTGCATTGTTAAACAGTTAAAACATTAAACAAGAAAGATCAATCATGCATAAAGCATTGATTAAGAAACAGTTTCCAACTGAAATGCAATATTATTTAAACATCTTTAGAATGTGATACATTTAGAGCTGATATTTTGTAAATTATCACATACTACAGTAATTTATTATACTTGAAAACTTTAAACTTCACTAAAAAGGACAATGGATTACACCAAAAGAACTTTATTCAAATGACGTCATCGAAAAATATAAACCGTCTGCCTCTCTGTGTAAAATTAATGAATATTTCATTCATATCACTTATATTCCAGACTCCAGAGCTAATTAATTTTGTGTAAAAAAATTTCAACATCTCTTATACAACTCACCTTACAATCGCGTGATTTGTTTGCATTCCGAATGCGTTAAAATTAGGCTTCGTTATATGAATAATCAAAGTTTAGTAATCATTTAAAATCATAAAATTTATAATTGCGTTTGCACGTAATTTAGATACACAGAGGATACGCAAAATTAAAGCGGTTTTAGGACGGATGCAGCATTAAATATAAATATAAACGATCTTTAAATATCATGATCTTTACACAACAGAAAAAGAATGGGTGTCATATTTAACTTTGCAATGAGTCACATGATCTCTTCATATATCATGGTAGTAATTATTATTTCAATTTTTAACACTTTCCAACATTGTTGAAAAGTGTTTAAGACTTTGTTATAATTATGTTTGGTAAAATATGTTCGGTAGTTTTTTAAATAAAAAGTAAAATAATAATTACAACTATATTATATGAAGAGATCATGGGACCCACTTCAAAATAAAATATGGCATCCATCTTTTTTTCCAGTGATTTTCAAAGTTCTTTTAAATTTATATTTAGTGTTGCATCCTTCCCAAGACCGCTTTATTTTTGGGCATTTTCTGTGCATCTATATTCTGTGCTAATGCAATTACAATATTTTTTATTTCAAATGATCATCAAACTTTGATTATTTCTACAACGAAGCCTAATTTTAAGGGATGCAGAATGTAAACAAGCTATTATAGTATGAGTTGTATAAGAATTGCTTATTTTTTTCACACAAAATTATTTAGCTCTGGAATCTGGAATAAAAGTGATATGAATGAAATAAATCATTGCTTTTACATAGAGAGCCAGACGATTTCAATGACGTCATTTGAATAAAGTTCATTTTTTTCGAAGAAGTTTTAAGTCTTCAAATATAATAAATTATTGAAGTACTGTGATAATTTAAAATAGGTCAGCGCTGAATGTATCGCATATTAGAGATGTTTAAGTAAAATTGCATTACATTTCATAATCAATGGTTTATGTATGATTGTATGATTGATCTTTCTGGTTATTTAAAAAGCTACCCAACATATTTTTCCAAAAAAATGTTTCGACATTTCATGTGATAATCTGAATATTTCCTAAAATTTTCACAGCATTTGTGAATTTCAACTAAAACAATGCTTGAAAAATTAAGTTCAATGTATTTCACGTTTTCAACCAGGAATAAATCCGAAACTTATTGGGTGATAGTATTAATTTTTATTCCCGTATATCACACAGGCCGTCTCAATAACATACTAAAATTTTATTTTGATAAAGTCATTTTTACGGCGATTATCATGCCAACTGACAGACAGATAGAATGCAAAAGTCATAAACATTTTTCAACTATGTTGAAAAGTATTAAAAAGTGAGAAAGAGTTTGTACATTTTAGAATTGATTACAAGAATGGAGGATTTTCTTTATTTATTTTTCTGTAGAATTTTCTGAAAAAAAGACACATAACTTTTAAAAACCATAACCAATTAACAAAATTCGATGCGTTTTCAGAACTCGTCAAAAATCGCAAAGTTGGCGATATCTCGTCAAATTCCTCTCCAAGATCTCTGAATTTGTCGTCAAGATAAAGTGAACCAAACTTTCAAACTATAGCAATGATTTTCTGTTACATATTCGTAACAATACAATGTCACTTCCATTTCAGCTAAGTCACATTTATTTTAAAATTTACTCAACACCTCGCCCTAATATGTTCCATATCAGTAATAATAATACTTTCTCTGTAAAATAGTATAACAATGCATTTTAAAACGATCTTCGTGTAAAAAGGAGTTTAATTTTTTTACGTCTAGGTATAGATACCGATGTGTACAGTGATTTTTCGAAGTTACTGTCTTCATTTTCCAACGTAGAGAGTGCAGATGTTCCCTCTGGGATGCAGGTACTTAGTTAAAGCTTAAAATATCGAAATATTAAAAAAAAAATTGAACTTATTGGTTCCGTTCCCATTGCAGGATCTGGCCCACTCCATTGTCAAGGAGATCAAGAGCGAAGACTTCAAAGCGATGTCAGTCGAGGTAAATAAATGTCTTTATCGCTATTATTACGCCAAGGCGTTTCTCACTCTGCCGGATAGCATGGCGGCCATAAGTCAGCCTGTGTTATAGAATTTCTAAGAGGAAGAGCACGTAAGTCTATGACCTACAACCTTATAACGTCAACCGCGACATAAAAATTTCGCACACTCATTCCAAAGCTCAAAACTGACAAAGTACCTGAAATAACATTCCGAAGAACGCGATAATGACTGACACGAGTAAATAGACTAAAGGAGATGAGTCCAATGAAATCATGAATTTGATGTCAAGATATGAAATCATTGATTTGATTTTTAAAAAAATGACCGTATAAAGTCACAAACACAACTTTTCGATTTTTTGAGAGGTAAGAAATTCAGTTTGCTGGTGTCAAATTTTTAAGAACATATCTCAGGAGCTTCAGACGAGGCGATAATTTAGAAAGGTGAGTAACGAAACATTTGTGGAATTTTTGTAATGCTGTTTTTTTTTCATCTGTATTCAAAACCGTTGCCTTTATGAAAATTATCTCTTGAAGCCCTATAAAATATATCTATCTTTTGTTTTAAAATATTTGAGATCAAGAAGTTAATTTTGCGATAGAAGATGGATTATCTATGAGGGTATCCATTTTCCTCTTTTTTAAAGGTTTTGATAAAATATTTAAAAATCTATTAAATTTTTCTAAATCTCGAATATATATTTTAAATGTGTTTGTTCTTCAGTCAAAAGCTCCATTTAATGAAAACGCATAAGCCAGGTAGGGTCTTCGGAACATACATATAAAAATTTGGTATTTTTTAAAAATATTTTAAACTCTATAAAATTTTTCGAATTTTTTGATAGTTTTCTGTACGTTCCCAGATCATTAGCCACATTTTAAATCAACGTCAGGGCCTAAGCCAAGTAGAGGCTTTGGAAATTGTAGTCACATACATATATGACATATATGAAGATAAGTATACATACATAATATACATCTAAACATATAAATGCGATCACGTGTTAGTTTTATAGATGTGTGAGAGTCTGTGAACGAAACATACAGGTACAAGTACATATATGTAGTATTCATTCATAAAACAAAGCGTCGCCGATACTTTAATTTAGTATTTTTGCTAGCATAAGATTAAGCTCTTAGAGCCCAGCTATTGCACAGCTTGTTTGCACCCACGAAGAAACTCAAGCTTTCACAAAATGATTGTCTGTTTCTCGTCATTTTATTTGTGCAGCAATTTAAGTTTGGATTTATTTTTTCTCTTTAGGTATTCTGTAAAATATCATTATCATTCTTATAGCATCTTTTACGTGAATTGATTCATTTATCTCTTTGATGTTCCACCAGGCTGCCAAGGAATGGCTGGAAACGTCTACTGGTGTGGCCAGTTGCAAGTATCGTCTGTTCCTCAAGAGGCATGGACACCGGTGCCTAAAAGAAGTAATGTGTTTAACACCTATTCGTACACAGAATATGTAATAAACAAATTATGAATATAAAGTAAATAATTTAAACTTCATTATAATATATATATATATATATATATATATTTCGGAAACGCTTTTCACTTTATTCAATTTCAAAAAAAAATGGGGGGGAGCTAGAGAAGGCCTAGCACATCGTGCAAAACAATGTTTCTATTTTGCAACTTTTCATCTTAAACACATTTCTTGCATTTACACCATGTATGTTTATGTAGGGAACAAGGGATTAGCACATTAAGTACCTGCATTATACATATGATTTATATAAAAATACTTTCATCTTAATGTGTAGTTACAAAAAAAAATTTCACCCATGTTTAACACATAAAATTTTTTTCACCCACCTTTACCACATATAATTCTTACTCCATTCCTTAACTTATATATGGAACAGGGATAAAGGGTTTTTTATACCAATTTAGTACCTGTTTTATTTATAATGTTTACTTATCATGTTCTTTTTAAAATATTCAACAGCTTGTCGTATAGTCTTTTTGATGTCACATTTATATTTCAATCCATCTCCCTTTCACTTTTGCTATACAGAACATTTTCTATTAATGACCAATCTCAGGTATATATAATACAAGTAAAATAAAAATTCTTATATATATATATATTCTTTTATATATATATATATATATATATATATATATATATATATATATATATATTAGAAAAATATCTAAAAATAAGATATACAAAAAACACAATCATAACACTTCATAACATTAAGGCGCATTGCCGCTCTTTCATGTTTAGCAGGTATATAAAAGTAAATACATCAAAATGAAAAAGGGGGGGGAGGTACAAATTAAAGGGGGAAAAGAAAGGAGAGTGTTTACAGGAACGACAGAAAAAAGGCCGGGGGGGATAGTGACCCCCCGTTCCCGGTTAAAGTACTTTTACTCTAGAAACACTCCCGGTGCCTCTGTCTTCCCGAAGCACTCCTCCGTCCGATGAAATCTATGAAACATCCCGAAGTATATAGACCATGAAGCAAAAAAGGGGGCTTAAGATTGGAATAAACCTAACCTAATTACTCAACAGAATTCCTGAAGTCCACAAGCCATGCCGCACAACCTTATCTCACCAACCTGCTTTCATCAAATAAAATTGTTTGTCTTTCTGTCAAATATCAAGTCTATATAGTGCCTTAGATAACGATGTGGGTAATTGCTTTTTGCTGCTTCCCTGAGTAATTTATTGACGCTGTGTTGCTGTTCTTCTTTTTCAGTGTTGACATATATATATATATATATATATATATATATATAATTAAGGAAATACAAAGAAAATACGAAGAAAAGGGGATAACCAAATGCTTTGCATATAATGGTTGGGGAGGATTGCGACTCCCCCTCCCGTTTAAAGCAGTTTACTGCCTAGGCAACGCTCACGGCACCAATACAAAGCAAAAGTAGGTTCTCCATGTGTGCTAACTCGAAGGCACTCGGAAACGGAAGAACATGAAAGACAAAACGGAAGGACACAAGACCAAATGAAAAACCATCCCAACACTCTATCTTATATATGAGCTTTGCACGCATGTGCGCAAACACAGTAGGAACCCATAAACTTATATACATGCAGATTGATGAAGGAAACCATTAAAATCCGAGTGATCTTTGTAAAAAGATTTATAACAATCCTTTAGGAAATATAAAGGATGATGTTTACTTAATGCCTCAGATATGATTTTGTTATTGCTAACATTGCAATCCTTCTTAAACGTGTTGATAGCCTGGTTTCTCCTGAAGTGTCCGAGTATAATATTTCGGAAATTCTTTTTTGTAAGATTCGTTTTCCAATCGATGAGATGATTGAGCTTAATGCTATATAATTCACGTTTGTCATATAACGTTGTATAATGTCCATATAGTCTGTGTTTTTTTATTGAGATGTTCAGAAAATTTACCGTTGCATTTTCATTTCCACAGTTTTCAATCAATTCTAATTCCTGTGGGGAGAAAGTGAAATCGAAATTTGTGGTGTCTTCAAAACACCCCAAGAGCACATCGTCAACATAACGGAAATAGGGTATCTCTGACAAAATATGGGTTCCCTTTTCAAAAGTTGAGAGGTATATATCAGCCAAAAATGAAGAGCAGGCTCCTCCCATAGGTATTCCTTTTATTTGTCTGTAATAATTGTTACCGTCATGTAAAATATTTTCCTTTAATACGAGTTCAATAAGATCAAGGTATCTTCGAAATGTAATAAACTCCTTCAGATTAAATTCTTCATGTAACTTCACCAATATTAAATATAATTTTGATAAATCAATGTTGTTAAAAAGATCTCGAAAGTCAAAGCTTTTAAAATTAATGTCTTAGTGACAATGTTTAAGACGATCGATAACTTCCAATCCATTCTTGATCATAACATGATTATGTTTTTTAATATTTTCCATGACATACTTGAGGATATTCAAAAGTTTCATATAAGCTTGTGTCAGGTAGGACCCACAACCAACAGTAACTGTACGGAATTTGACAGGTATTTTATGCAACTTCGGAATAAGAAACAAATACGGAAATTTAACAGATTTAATTTCAATACCGATTCGTTTGTACATAGCAGTTATCTTTTTGGACAAAACATTACCTGTATTATGTACAGGGGTGTACAATGTACTGTCTTGGTAGCATTGGAGTGAGGATTCGACGTAAAACTTTTTGCATGTAAACGCAAAATTTGAAACGATTTTATCTGTATATGTTATAACAAAGTTTTCTTTTATAGTTTTGATAGCTGCAGGTATGGAAGTGTCACGTGTTTTATTATTATGTTTAAGGTAATATGACTGAAATGCTTCTGTAAAATTAAATTTCCATTCTTGAACTTCACTAGTTGAATTTATATGATATATATATATATATATATATATATTTGGGCCGGTGCTGTTCTTTTCTATTATCGGCATTGTGACCGTGCGGGGTTTTGCTGTTCTGATAATGTTAATATATCATGATTACTTGAATTGATTATTATTACATTTTTCTAATATATATATATATATATACATGGTGCGTGCGTGTAATATTGAGAGTTATATATTCATATAACTCAAAAGTTCTTTAAATGAAAATTTTTAAACCATTGTATCTGGGGGTAGCGCCCATATTGAACAGGTCTGTTTGTCTAAACATCTTCTTACAACTTTAATCTCACTGGGATATGGACAATGATATTGATAGGATGCACTTGCACGGCAGGATAGACTTCAACATAGCGGTTTCATAAATAAACCGTACTGGAATTAATCTAGGAATTAAAAGATTAATTTTTTATACTTTAGCCTTTTGCTTACGTGTGGGACAGCGTCAATCCAATAAGAAGAACATCTCAGAAAAACAGATATTTGGCATACCCCATCCCAAACAGTTCGATCCCCCTTTGCAGACATTGGCGTCCATGAACGCCAAAGGGGGATCTGCAAAGGGAGATCGAACTGTTTATAGGGTATGTCAAATACCTGTCTTTTGGGGAGGTTCTTCGTCACAAAAGACAGAGCTACATAGGGTCCATAAAAAATCAACTTTTTGTGAAAATTATTTTCATGAATCTTTCCTTCTCCTTTATCTATTTTATATTAACAAAGTCATTCTTCTCATTCTAGTTCGACATGTATTCTCAGCCGTGGGGCCAAGACACGATCTCTCTGGTCACGATTCTGCAGGTAGGTGGATGATTGGATCCCAGAACATTTTAATAACTATATTCAAAGAGCATTTCTTCTACGACATTTTGCCTAAGTATTATTAATTTGTTTATTACAACAAATTGCCGCATCTGAAAATATTCTATGATATTTTTTACATTGAATTTAGGCGTATCGTTACTTACATTAAGGAAAATTATACAAGTCATTAAATATAAAAATATTTCTGGTAATGAATATTGCTCCACTTTAGAGTACAAAAACTAAATTACTTTATCACCTATATAATGTTTATGCCTAGGGAAATGCAGAAAAATTGAGTGTACTTCTCATATAATTTATGTCATGCTTCACATCAGAAAAAGTATTTATTATAAACCTCGGTTATCAGTAGCTATAAAAGGCCGATTCGCCGGCGGATTGAGGAGGTGGTTCAAAGGGTGCAGATGACTCATTGAGGAGGTGTGTTTATCGGAGAATATAGTATTGTGAAGTAAGTGTGGATGGTGTTATCAGCATGGAAAGCCAAGTTGACCTTTTTTCTGAGGAGGTGATGTCGCAATGGGGTGAAATATTTGAACACTGATAATCTGGGCGAAGGAGTTTGGGTGATGTCGCAATGTGTTGAAATATTTGAAGAGTTTATCTGATAATCTGGGAGAGGAAGTTGGCCTTGAACGGATAACAGAAGCTCTGTGGAGGAACGACCTTCTCTCTCAGTGGTTAGTGACGTCCTGACAATTCTTATCAGTCGTGACGTACTTAAAGTGAGGTGACGCCCCCTAGCGGAAGATTTTGGTGGTGGGTAATAAAGATTTTGCAGTGGCGCCATCTAGTGGCAACTTGAAGCATCTCGCTGGCAGAATTTAAAAGGATATATTTCCGTTTCGAACTGGCCAGATTCGATCTGGGAGCCAACAGATTGCTAGTTTGACACACTGACCATTGTGCTATCGTAAGATGATAAGACTTGAACATTGGGGTATGCGTTTCACATTACGAATGAATGTCTTGGGATATTTTGTAAAAATGATATTTTTTATAGATATCAGTGAATACTGAATTAAATTCTTGAATTCTTAATGAATTTTCGACGTGCACAAGCTTGTGTCCACTAATAGTTAGTAATAGTTAATTTTTTTATGCTAACGGGTTTAATGAATGAATGGTCAGGGAATACAAGAATTTTGTGTGTAAATCGAGTAAATATGGAAGAGGGTTACTAAAAGGAACTGTATTTTATAAAAATGATATTTTTTATAGGTATGAATGAATACTGAGTTAAATTCTTGGAATCTTAAGGAATTTTCGATGTGTACAAGCGTGTGTGCACTAATAGTTATTAATAGTTAATTAATTTTTTTCTATGCTAACGCATCTATGTAACGTAAGCTAACGCATCTATGCTAACGCATTTTTAATGCATGAATGTTCATGGGATACAAGAATTTTGTGTGTGAATGAGTTGTGTGATTTTAACAATGCGTTTTAGAATCTACCGATTGCGATTTGGCTATCTTCAGAGCGATCTTACTTTTGTATAATATGAGAAATTTTAACTTCGATGTGTACTGATGCAAACACGTGTACATGATTAGGCCGTGTTAATGATGTTAATTAATTTTGCTACGCTAACGGGTTTAATGAATGAATGTTCAGGGAACACAGAAACTGTAGGTGTGAATGAGTTGTGTGATTTTAACAATGCGTTTTAGAATCCATCGAATACGATTCGACTATTTTCAGAGCGATCTTTGCTTTGTATACTACGAGAAATTTTAACTTCGATGTGTACTATTACAAACATGCGTACATGATTAGACTGTTGTTGTTGTAATTTTGCTACGCTAACGGGTTTAATGAATGAATGTTCAGGGGATACAATAATTTTGTGTGTGAATGAGTTGCGTGGTTGCACCCCGTTTTATGTATCTACCGAATAAGAATCGACTATTTTCTGAGTGATTTTGTATGCCATGTGAATTTTTTACACCACGGCTTAGCACTTCCTGAATACGATTCGACTATTTTCAGAGCGATCATACTTTTGTATAATATGAGAAATTTTAACTTCGACACGTGTACTATTACAAACATGTGTACATGATTAGACCGTGTTAATGATGTTAATTAATTTTGCTACGCTATTTTTAGAGCGAATTTACTTGTGTATACTATGAGAAATTTTTACACCACGACTTAACACTTCCTGAATATGATTCGACTATTTTCAGAGTGATTGTGTAAAAGACCCAGACCGTCCGACTCGTCTAGGGGACTAAGAGCAACTATTTGGACGGCCGGAGAGTGATTGTGTGTACTATGCGATTTTTACACAACAGTTTTAGAACCTGTTGAATCCGTTTCGACTATTTTTTAGCTAAGAAAGATGTTGGTAGTGATTTCCATGCTACTTTGCAAATATATGTGAAATGGAGAATGAAGACTTTGCTGTATTTAACGTAGTAGTTAAAATTAATAAGTGCACTGAATCACCAAAGAATGCAATACTTGGTCAATATTTTAAAATTGGAAAATGCTTGATGCCGAGAGCCTTTCATGCTCACCACTGCTTCAACCCACTCAATCTGCTCTTACCAAAGACTGCAAAACTTGATGAATATTTTAAAATGGGAAAATGTTTATATTAGAAATAGCGAGTGGTATATATTTAGAATTGTGCATATCGAGGTTCCCTATACACACATACACTAAAAATAATATAATGAATTAAAGCCATTTATTTTAATCCAAAACATTGCATGGACATTTGCAGCAAAAACAGGACTTCGTTGTATTCATGGATTAACGATGTCCATGTTAAAATTAATGTTTTAACTAACAAAAAATATTACATAAACAAGAACGTGGATTGCTCTATGTCAATGGACAAGTCGGACAATCTGGGCTTTCGACAGAAAACATACCAAATCGGACTCGAAGCTTATCGGGTTTATCAGTATAGCAGAGAGTAACCGGAAGTTTATGTTGACAGAGGCAGAAAAATTGCTGTGTCATTGTTTAAAGCAGATTCTATATTTAAATGAAAATTTACCAAATTGCATGATACTTACAAGGTGTTGAAGGCCCAGACCACACGACCAACCCTAGGGTTTACGGTAGCAAGATGTGTGGTCGGCACTACTTACAAGGTGTCGAAGACCTTAAAATTTCATTATTTTAGTGAATTGTTTGAATTTCATTAATTTTAGTGAATTGATTGATACTTAGTTAATGTTTGAAGTGGTGATGTATGCATTTTCCATATTCCAACAAATTTAAGATCCTAAAATTTCATTATAGTTAATTGTTTGGTTCTTAACAAATGATCGGGGAACTAGAGGTGCGTTTTAAATGTTACAATAGGCCTAAGACCCCTTTATCATTTAAAGTTATGACATTTAAATGAAATTTTACATTTAAAATTACATATATGTTATTTTTCATATGCGAAATAACATGTTTTCACACTTGTGTAAATTTTTTTCTTATAAATTTTCACAAAAATGTGTTTTCTACTAACGAAATTGCACAAACGTGTGTTTTCTACTTCCAAAATTTCACAAATGTAAGTTTTCAACACTTAAAAACCAACAAATGGAATGAATTTTCATGAGTTTAAAAATCGCAGATGTGTTATTTTCCCTATGGGAAATGACTTACGTTTTAGCACTTATGTAAATTTTAGATAAAGTTTTACGTAAACTTGTTTTCTACTAACGAAATTTTACAAATGTACGTTTTCTACTTCCAAAATTTCTTAAATATAAGTTTTGGACTCTTCAAAAACCAGCAAATGGAATTTTCATGTATTTAAATATCGCATATGTGTTATTTTTCCTATGGGAAATAACATATGTTTTCACAATTAGTGTATGTATATAAAGGGGTTCTGGACCACCTGGTGCGCCTATGTTTTTTACATGGGGAAGTATAGCATCCAAATATGTCCCATGTTAAAGTATAACACCAGGTGGTCCAGAACCCCCTTATATATATTAATTATAAAAATTAAAAAGTAATTAAAAATAAGTAATTAAGAAAGAAGATTTGCTTTGGACTATGACGCCATCTTGCGAACTTTGGACCGATGACGTCATTTTATATAAGATCTTATATAAGAACTGATAAGTTCTCATTTTAGCACTGTAATTAGTATGTATATCGTTCATTTCTAGTTTGGATGTCGGATGATGAAGACCTCATTCTGTAGGTTATTTACATGTTTGTGCTAACTATTCTTGTATATTCTGCGCGATGTGGTAAACATATCCCCTAAAGTTATAAAAATATACAACATTTTCCTATGTATTTAATGTTATTGTTATTAAAAATTATGAACTTCAACTAAGTTTGGTACATATTTTCACGTTATGATTTCGAAGATGAATAAAATAATGTAGAAATTCTCCCATGTAGATAAAAATTGCGTTTAGTACAATCCAATGTTGTACGATTCATTGAAATTTACAAATTCTAACCACTTCATATCTTATCTTACGTAATCTGTTTGCACACGACACTCGATTTAGATCACGTGATTATACTTATGACGTGAACCGATAAGACATTACAACCCTTGACGTTGAGTTTATAAGTTCGGTTCGTTCATAGCTGTGTCAAATTTATAGTGTTTTAAAAATAAATCTTATACTGTAAATGTGATACTTGGATGTTACTATCTACAAATAATGTCTAAAATTCAAAGTATGCTATCACTAGAACAATTAATTTCTAGTGGAAATACTGTGGAGTTGTCAGTTCCTGCCCTAGATGAAACAAAATCTGTGGATATTGTCTCATATAAGTAATTCACCCTCATAAAAGTTTGCGGTGGATTGGTTAGACCCCTATCTTATGTCTTCCATAGCCCCAGCAGAAACACCTACCACTGCATGTCCAAGTCCTAACCGAAGTCGGAAACTCATTTCAAGATCTTCTTTCTGGTATTCTAACACACAGCAGAGTTTCATCCCCCACTACAGAATCTGTTTCGACTGAATCTACTGCTTCAGATTTTGTGCAAGATCCACTCCGTCGTTGGCATTTAGGTTCTGGTCTTTATGTATATTTGAAACTTCGCCATGGGAAGCTGAAAGTGTATATATGGAAATATCTCTCTAACGAACAAAATGAACTACTACCTACGCGTGAAGGTGTTACATTGTCATCTGCTACTTGGAGTGAATTTTCTCAAAAATTGTGGTCGTTCAATATTCTATATACAGATACCTCCTTCATCAGTCGCAATGAGTTGTTCTCTTTCAATGACAGTGGAAAACTGCATTTACAGAAGATAATTCAATTATATAATTCAAAATTTTGTCTAACACAGTTCTATATTACCTTAGATAAAAATCAAATAGCATGTTTAAAGCATTGTGTTAACAACATTAGTAATAAACTTCGAGAACGTATATTTATAGACTGGCTCCCTACTCAAATATAAAGGATAAGGGATACTATAACCTTTCTACTATCAGCTATTTGTGACAAAAAATTTGCATTCGAACATTTAATCTCTTGTGTTCATGACAGTGTGATGGGTAATGTAAGACAACTTTTCAAATGTGTTGGTTGTGTTGCCTAAATTGTAGATGAAGGTTACCATGAATGTCTTCACAGAACTCCATTAGAAATGCACAACAGTGTGCATGGACAAGTACTTCTAAATCTTGACATGAATAACATAGCAAAGAAAGTTTTGTTGCGTGGTGAAATAGTTTTTTACTGGTATGATCGAAATTTTTTCAAGTCATTCAAATCAGAGGACTATGAATGTGCGATAAGAAAATTATTTTAACTTATTTGTTTACATGTACAACAAATAATGGTTAATGTGTGTTTTATGGAGAATAGATTAATTAAATGGTGTTTTATCTTTCAAACTGAACTCCTTATTTACGTTCATCAACTTATTTTTAACATGCTCTATTTAAAAATGCTATGTGCTCGTGGGTTACGTTACATCCAGTGTATTAGGTTTACTACTCTCGCTTTTTAAAATATAATATAAAATAAAAATTTTAAAAATAATTTTATTCGACTCATATCAAATGTGTATAATGCAACTTTCTTAATGAAATATATTGACACTTTACAGAGTTTAATTCATAAAAATTATGTTTAGTGTTAAAATTCTGAATTTATATACCTTTATTCAGTAAAAAATAAATGCTAAGTTATATTCCATTCTCTAAAAAGTGTGAAGATTCATAAAAAATGTGAGTTTAAAACTCTAAGAATCATTGAAAATTCGACACCAGTTCCCTAAAAATATACAAAAGTTGGGATTAATTCTGTGATAAGTGTAAAACTTTGTCGTAGATTTCAGTTTCATCCTGTAATTTACCATACTTTTCTTTTTTAAATATCAATTTAACGGTAACCATGATATAATCTTGAGAGAGAGATATTCCAAGAGCTGATTTTTCTTTTTCTTTAGAGATGGCTGCATTTAATGGTTGACCTTGTCACAACCTTTGGGGTACGGTTGGAGCAGGAATATTGCAAGAACTATTATTTTTTTTCTTTACAGATTTAAATTGAGGGAGGGTCGGTTGCTTTTAAACAATAATTTAATCATTCTAAAAAATAATTTTAATCGAAAATAGTTCACTTGTTATTTTCCATGTGAAAAAATAGCATACATGGTGTTTCTTAATCCTTGAAAATTTCATTTTATAGTTTTTGTAAACTTGAAAACCTGCATTTATTAAATTTTTTAAAGTCGAAAACACATATATGGGAAAATTCATTAGTACACAACACGTTTTTATGAAAATTTAGCTAAAATTTACACAAGTGTGAAAACATGTGTTATTTCCCATAGGCAAAATAACACATATGCGATTTTTAAATGCATGAAAATTCCTTTTGTTGGTTTTTGAAGTGTTCAAAACTTACATTTATGGAATTTTGGAAGTAGAAAACGTACATTTGTAAAATTTTGTAAGTAGAAAACACGTTTATGCAAAAATTTGTCTAAAATTTACACAAGTGTTAAAACGTATGTTATTTCCCATATGGAAAATAACACTTATGCGACTTTTAAAAGCATGAAAATTCCAATTGTTGGTTTTTTAAGTGTTGAAAAACTTACATTTGTGAAATTACATTGGCAAGTGTGAAAACATGTTATTTCGCATATGAAAAATAACATATATGTAATTTTAAATGTAAAATTTCATTTAAATATCATAATTTTAAACGATAAAGGGGTCTCAGGCCTCATGCTACATTAAAAAAGCACCTCTAATTCCCCGAACTTTCGTTAAGAACCAAACAATTAAATAAAATAATGAAATTTTAGGATCTTAAATTCATTGGAATATGAAAAATGCATCCATCACCACTTCAAACATTACCTAAGTATCAAGCAATTCACTAAAAATAATGAAATTCAAACAATTCACTAAAACAATGACATTTTAAGGTCTTACACCCCTTTTAAGCATCGTACAATGTGGTAAATTTTCATTTAAATATAGAATCTGTTTTAAACTATGACATTGCAATTTTTCTGCATCTGTCAACATAAACTTCCGGTTATTAAACTCCCTGAACATTCATTCATTGAACCCGTTAGCATAAAAAAATTAATTAACTATTAAAATTAAGAACTATTAGTGGACACATCGAAATTATTGTTCGCATCGAAAATTCATTAAGAATTCAAAAATTTAATTCAGTATTCAATTCACATCTGTAAAAAATATCATTTTTACAAAATATAAATCCTTTCTTCTTCTATATCCACATTCGAATTCCCAAGACAGTCACTCGTAATACGAAACACATACCCCAATGTTCAATTCTTATCATCTCACGATAGCACAACGGTCAGCTTGTCAAGCTAGCAATGTATTGGCTCCCAGATCGAACCCGGTCAGTACCAAACGGAAATATATCCTTTTAAATTCTGTCTGCGAGATGCTTCAAGCTGCCACTAAATGGCGCCACTCCAAAATCTTCATTACCCACCACCCAAATCTTCCGCTAGGGAGCGCCACCTCACTTTAAGTACGGCACGACTGATAAGAATTATCAGTACGTCACTAAATACCGATGGAGAAGGGTCGTCGTCCGCAGTGCTCCTGTTATCCGTTCAAGGTCACCTCTCTCGCCCAGATTATCAGTGTTCAAATATTTCACCTAATTGCGACATCCACCCAAGGCCATTACCTCCTCAGAACAAAGGTCAAGTGGGCTTTCCATGCTGATAACTCCCTCCACACTCATTCACAATACTACCTCATCCGATAAGCACATACCTCCCCAATGAGTCATCTGCACTCCTTGCACCACCTCCTCAATCCGCCGGTGAACCGGCCTTTTATAGCTACTGTTATCATTTACAAAGGTCATAAATTAAGAGTTAAAATATATTTTCATTGAAAACCTTTAAAACTAAGTTCAAGATTACAAAATAACAGAATTATAAAATATTAGATTATATAGTCTTTTGACAGTGCATGGTATCAAATAGAATTTTAAATATCAAGAAACTATTTATAAATGTTTCAATATAAATTTAAATAACCATCTGTTCTAACAGAGTATGGCTGGAACTTGCACTGAAGTCAAAGAAAAAAAAGAAGCAAGTTTTTCAAGTATACTCTCCGAGCTCAAAGTGCCATTGAGCTTGAAATCCAGGTAAGGTAAATGGTCCATTTTGATTGTTAATTCCCCTATGATGCCTCACATTTGAGTAGTAATCAATAGTAAATTAGCTGTATCTATAAATGTCTAAGATCCAAACTTTTCATTGGCTGTGTGCAGATATCCCTTTAATTGTATTAATGTAAGTTTGTAATTAAAGATAAATTTAAAAGAAAATTTATTTTGTAAGAAAATATACACATAAAAAATATACCACCTTAGACTTATTATATTTTAGAAGTATGTGTTAGTACAAAACAATAAACAAAGATAATTATAAACTATTTTTAAAAAAGCAAAGGCCAAAACATCGTCCACATCAGTGTTCATTCCTTTGCTGCTGCAGATGCACAGTCTCTCTATCCTGAAGAAAGTAGCTATTATTGCTGCCAATGCCAGTTGATTATTTTAATGCTGCTATTAAGGAAGTACTTTTTATAACAGATCAACTTAGACAGCAGTTCAGTTTGAGCAAATCGTAATAGCAGGCGACATGGTGATTTTAATGCGAATGATTATTTAATTTAAACTAAAAACCACTACCAAAACTATGCAAAACGTGTATCCACTTCAAATTTGTTATTGATTTCAATATATTTGTGACACGTCCTCTGGAGTAATAAGGATACAAAAATGAATCTGAATGCCTGGATAATTAGTACAAGAGAACCAACAATCCCGAAGTCAGTTGGCCGTAATATTAAAATCGTCTGTAATTAATTCTTTTATCGCTTATAGATAGTTTTATTTGTGATCTGTGGCAACGACCGTGGCATTATATAAGTGCCATTCTTGCGCTTTTTTGTTGATTAGAGCTGAAAATATGAACCTATTAGGTTGTTATTCTGCGAGCGCGTGTTCCATGGGAACGAAATGTTCTATTGACTCCACTCTTCATATAAACGTCTGAAAAGTCTCGCCTCTTATTTTCAACAATCTTCTTAAAAATTGATGTCTGCTGTCCGTCATGAACGCCTTTGATGTGTATTAAAACAACTCGTTTCTCGTGCGAACGGAACTTTATGTGTTAGGCAATATTTAGTCTTCTATACAGTCTAGATTGCCGTGCTTTGTTTGGAATGGAAGAGCCAGCATTTAGCTGTATCTTCAGTGACCGAAAGAAGATGTTTGGAACACGTATCTGCAATTTCCTGTCATCTAAATGTTGATCCAAGATGTTCCGCGATTTATGCAAAGTCGGCCGAGGAAGTTTTGTAGGCAAATTGCTTATTTTCCCAAGTTGGGCAGCTCTTTAAATGGCGAATGGAATTTTAATTTCAGTCGTAATTTATTAGCTGACGTATGTTTCGCTCTCTGTTCTGATGACGATTCGCTGCTACTGTTTGAAAAAGTATTTAATTTCATCATTTCTGGATGCCCGGCTGGTATAGAGAATTCCCCTTGGAGAATCCCCCTTGGTGCGGTCGATTTCCTGATTTCCACTCGACATAACTATTTTCTCTGTGCCATGAAATGCATCTTTAGTTTTCTCTGAAACTGCAGCATGTCTGGTGATTCTGTCTCCCGCTGATCTCTGCGGCTTATCGTGGAACCGTTGGTGAAATCAGTTTTAATTCTACTCTTCAATAGTTAAATATGTATTTATTCTAATTTAGTGGGAATAAGACTTATATATTTCATGTCTCCAGAGCCTTTGGGTATCTTTGGGATTTTTAAAATGTAATTTGTAATTCTTATTTGTAATTGGGTTTTTAACTTTTAGTTGGGATGATAATTATGATCTAAATTTCCTTTTGGGCTAACTGAGGTTCCTTTTTATTCCAAATTCTAGTTTGGTAAATTATTCTATAATTTTAATATTTTGATATCTTAATTAATTATTTAACATTTGTTTTTCCATAAAATTTAATATTCTAACGTTCTTTACTCCACTATACGTTCTGCTATTATTTGCTATTATTTTATTTATTTATTATGTTTTATTTAATTGTTATGAGATGTTTTAAACAGCTGTAAAATATTTAAAAAGTTCTTCAAATTTGAAGTGAAATTTTTAGTAAAAGTTAGATTTAGAAAACTTAAACTCTGTAATCTCTCTCTTTCCATTTAACGTGTTTTTATGTGTCATTTCAATGTCTTACAGGTTAGGATATTTTTATGCACTTAGGGTAAGTGGTCAGTTGGCACCCCTTACTGGTAAATTTTAGGTTAATTTCAGGATATTTCTTTCAGATGGTTTTATGATTTCAGACAGTCTGTAGGAACTTTAGTACTTTGCAGACTTTTAGGTACTTTACGAGTTTTCAAGAAACTTTTAGAATGTTTCTTGGATATCATGATTCATCTACAGAGCATACTGACGAGTTTTGCCTACATTACATGGATCTTGCTACCTATATTGGAAGCTCAAGCTTATACAGTAGGTTATTTTAAACTGAAATGATTTCTTGTTCTCCACAGGCTTATTCTACGGTTTTTGCTGCCAAACAGCCGTAGAGGAGTGAGAGAAAGAGAAGCCTGTAAGGTCAGTGTTTATAAAATGCATGATATAGTTATGAGAATGTGCTGTTATGCAATACATAGATTTCAACACAATCATACCTACATCACTTAGTTTGTAGAATTCTAACAATGCTACTTTAACTGTGGGAGGAGTGCGAGGTTATCCTATGGCATCCTCACCCCAACGGTCTAAGTCAATTCTGGTGCAAAACAAAGCGTAAATGCTACACCAGGGAAAACACGGTGGTAAAATATCAAGTTGTAGAGGATGGAAGGGTACAGTAGTTATGTGCAATTTTTTAATTTTTAATTTGCTGCCACCTATCGGAAAATTATATAAACCAGTTCGTAAGATGACCCCAAACCCCGTAAAGCGTTTAATAAAATTTTGCCTTTAAGAAAATGTTTTTCACATCTGTTAAGTAAGAAAAGTGTAATTTTTAAATTATTGATTTAATATCCAACTTTATCAGTTTCAATCACTAATTATAGAAAATTGATGTTTTATGCTATGGAAATTCATTTTTAGAACAATAACAATATCTATACATTTAGAGTTAGTGGCTAATAGTCACAATGACGTTCAGGTGGGCAAAGTAGCCAACAATATGGATGGGAGCCAACTTTTTTTAATTTGATAAATATGAGCATTACATTAATAAAACAGCTACCAGATTATTTGTTGCTTTTTTTTTTACTCATGCGTAAATTAAGTGATATCTTTATGATTAAAAAAGGAGATTGAAAGTTATACTGCTTATATACTTATACTAAACAGCATTTATGCCTGTTATTTTCTATATTATTTTTATTTCTTTTATCTCATATTATTTTTTATATCTTTAGACTTTTAATTGCATTTCTATATACTTGTATTTTGTGTGTACTTACAATTTTTTCTTTTCATTTAATGCAACAGTTTCAAATAATTAGTAAATATACTTTGGGGAGGTAGAGATCTACAAACCATTTAAACCATTCTTTGGTAATGGTATCAAATTCATTCTCCCAAGAAAAGTAAAAAAAACCAGCATCACTGTAATAACCTGCAAAGTTCATTTATTCAAGCGCCCTTTTAACGAAGCATGTTGTCCCAACTTGGACTCGAACCACGGATCATGCTGCTATCCAACCTAAGCTCTCCCACTTGAGCTACTGGGACGGAATTGAAAACTGTTATAGTCAAAGTGGACTATGTAACCATGATTAAAACGACAATTACGATAAACAGAAAAAGTACTGACATGAAAATACAACAAATAGAAAATAAAAAGGTTTAGTACAAAGATAGTAAGTATGATTTGGCATTTATGCTGAAGTAGGGAAGGGATTCATGAATTATTTTATATTCCACCACAGTTTTTCTACATATAAATATATAATATTACCAAAGAACTCTATGTTTTTCTTATGAATTTCCGTATTTATTAATTGATAACATTTTTATATAATCATTCGTCCTTTTCTTAGTTCTTATAAGCATTAGTTTTTAATCATATTCCAATTTTTCTTCCTTTTTTACACGTGTTAAATTATTTACTTTATCTTGTCTGAACTCATACATTTCCAGATAATTCAAACCTCTTGCTAAATCTAGATCAGAAATTCACATCCAACAGTTGTAATAAGCGGTGAATTTGATTTACTGCTACTACACTCCATATATTTAAAATTTTGGAAATTAAAATAAAAACTTGCAAACAGAAACTCCTAAAAATAATAGCACATGTTTTCACTTTGATTGTGATAAACATGAACTTTCAAATAAGACATATGAACCATATATTCCCAGTGAAATTGCGGATAATCGTACTCTTGAGAATCATTGACCTCCAGTTTCGTTCATGTTCTAATAGAAGTTCCTAATTCAACAGTCTAATATGATCAAAGTGATGGACAACACCAGAAAAGGTTATCAGCATCTCAGCAAGATGATGGTTTCGGAAGGTTACCTACCTGACAAGGAACTACTTTTCTTCATGACAATAGACGAAATCCAAGATTTGCTGATCACAAGAAATCCAAGAATCATTGCGAGGTATTGTTGTGATAATTCTTCCAAAATACTAAATTAGTAGTAATCAGAAAAGTTTCACTGGATTTCGAGATATTTATTAAATATGACCTTTGAGAGCGCTTACTTTAGACGAGTTCTTCGAGTATGAACAAGGATGTTTTTTACTCTAATTATAATGTTATTCGTTTCTATTATAACAATAATGTAATTCACTTTAATAACAATAGTTATGCACTTCACTTTGATAACAATACTAATATGTCTTATAATTAAAAGGACTAGGGGACACACTGACCTCTGCTATCTACGCTTCGCCTTCCACTCGCTTCGCGAGCTATTTCAAGCCAAACTAACGCTTACATCGGTAAACGATTTATTTCATCGTGTTACCTTATTATGTCTCTATAAATGTACCAAATTTCATATTTTTGTATGCTATAGTTTTTGCGGTACGAAGCAGAGAAACTCGAGGAACAAGAAATTTGTCAAACGGGGCGAGCGGCTGCGGCGGCGTCAGTTACTATTTTTTCATATGGAGAGATAATGTATTTCGTTTCAATAACAACCATTATGATAATGTCCATCGATTTAATAACAATGCATAAAATATTTGGTACACAAATTAAGCGCACCATTCATTACACCGTCTGAAATACTATAGGCTAAGTTAATTAAACATAATAATCTATCATCTAGGTACACTGTACTATTTCTGAAAGTGGCTTTTTTTATCCTATATACAACGTCATATAATGATGTCAACTCTTCTTACGTGGACTTTCATAGCACCTTGGAATTTACACTTTCACAACATCTTGGAATTTACAATTTCACAACACCTTGGAATTTACACTTTCACAACACCTTGGAATTTACACTTTCACAACACCTTGGAATTTACACTTTCGCAACATCTGTGGACTTAGAATAAATGATAATGTTTTCTTCACTTTATTAACAACGATGATTTTCTACATTTTAAGTAAAATAATTTTTCATTTCCCAGGACTAACCAACGAAGAAAGTTATTTCCTTTACTTGAAAATGTGATAACACTGAAAATATCCATCGCTTTAACAGCAATGATATAAAATTTCATAATAAGAAGTTACACAAATTACATTATTTATTGTACCATCTTGAGTTAAATAAACATAATTTCTACCATTCAGACTCAGTGTATTACTTCTGAAGATGACAATTTAGCAGACTTTTTATACAACTTAATAATGATGCCAACTCTTCTAGCATGAGCTGAAAATGTACACTTTCCTAACGCCTATGTGATTAAAATGCATTTAAATAAATATATTACATGGTAATATTTTCTTCTCTTCAGCAACAATGATGGTGTTCTTCATTTTAAACAAAACTATTCTTCACTTTCCAGGGCTAACCAACGAAGAAAGGTATTTCCTGTGCTCGAAAGTATGCTTTTCCCGGAAATCATGAAAGGACGACCTGTACCTGTGAGAATATTTCATTCTTTTGAATTTCAAGTTCAATCAACAATGTATAGATTGAAACTTAAAATTAAACTAAGTAACTGTGTTGCTAATAAGTTTCTCAAATTACTTCTAACCCTTTCAGATAAACGAGGTAGCCGAAGATGATGAAAAATACGTGACAGATTTAACGATGAAAGGTAGGTTATTTCACTTTATTACAAGTTGTAAGACAAATTCTTGAAATTTCTGTATTGTAAATATGAATTTCATTCTTATGTTGGAAAACAGAATACTTTTTTAATCTAAAAACTTTTTAGAAATATCCCAGAATCGTAGATTCATTACTCTATTCATCCTACGATAATCTGGAGAAAATGATTTAATTATTTAGACGCAATCACATATCAAGAACTATATAAATATAAGTATATCAGTTGTCGTAAGTAAGTGAAGGGAACTCTACAGGTGATTTCAAACGATTATAAGTTTGTTTTCCTATTGCATTGTCTCAAGGTAAACTTCGATGATTTGGAGTGGTTTGTCGATTTTCTCAGATTATGATCATTATTCATCACTTAAGTTTATTTCTGTCAGATTGACAACCTAAGAGTAAGGCACTACAATCCTTACATATGACACAAATGTGACTCAGATTTGTCAATCCTAATTGACAGCATGAAAATAAGTTTTCTGGCTTACATTGCTTCAAAGGAAAAATATAAACCTCACAGACATTTTTGGTATTTTTATGATCTAAAGAGATTTATCGCTTTCTCAAAAGACCGATAATATTAAAAATATTGTTATTTCATATATTTACGTTTTGAAACACGACATTCGATAAAATAAATTTCATCAATTGTTCTTAAAGATACTGTGTACAAATTTTGGGAAATGCCATACATTCTTTTTATTTTCTACATATATATTCAGTTCTATATGTTTAGCTTGTTTGGTTGAAATATCTGAAAAACATTTTGTTTCTTAAATTTTGGAGGACAGCGAAATCAATCTCTAAGGCTTTACGAAAAAAATTAAAAATCTTCGTAATGTTAAAGAAAATAAAAACATCCAAAATTTATAAAAATAATTCCCAATCTTTCACAGATGGTATCAATATTGAAGAGTATGCTATTTTCAGCGATTCCCACTACTTTTTAGATAGCAATTTTAATAAAAACGTGGATTCAGTTGCAATTCAATGAACTTGCTTTTTTTTCATTTATTTATAGGAATTCCTGTAAGTCAAGGTTCTGTCAAAGGTTATGCCAGAGTGGCTATATCTTTAGAAGAAGCTTCCCATTTGAAGGTAAATAATTTATCTGTAAAATAATTCTTCGCCAATAAAGCAGCAGCATTCAAAATGAACTGCATCAACAGGCTTGGGAAGCAAAACGACCCTTTATCAGAGAGATAGGAAAAACAGAGCATCAAACTCAAGAAAAATTGTCATTAGGCTAACAGCAACAATATGCCTTTAACACCGTGTAAGAAACGTTCAAAATGCGACTTGTTTGGACATTTTTAATCAGTTACATATACAGGAATAACATTTTTAAACCTACGTAAAACTATATAATTGATCCTACGAAAATTTTCAAAAATGTAAAATATTAATGCGTTTAAATAAGTATTAAAGAGATCATTATATTTTAATTTTTGAAATTTCTATATTTTATAGCTAGCAAAATAATATATTTTAGCTTCACCAGATTTAATTTTTTTTTTATAATTACTATAAAAAAAATACATATCATCAGTGTTTTAATGCTTGAACTATGGAATTTTCGTCACTTCCATTTTTAGTGGCTTAATTAGGTAATGAAGTATTCACCTTTAATTAGTGATTTATTTAGGTAATTAATTATTAATTGAGTACCAAATTTCGATCTTATTAATTAAAGAAAAAATTTATATTTCAATTGTAACATTATTATACGATCTTTCTAATCATAAAGTTTCAGGAGGTTTTATTATTTTGCTGACAAGATATTATGCCCGAAAGAACAGAAAATAATCTTTTGATATAACACGAGGTCAGCATCAACACCGGATTTAGAGATTTATTTTGAATATTTCACTATAGAATAGGAGTGTGGCAACACGGTTGTTATTAATCATTTTAGAATTGAACGGCTTGGGACAAATACATGACAAGCCTAAAATAGTATTTCCATCAAACAATGCTAAATAAACGATATTTCCGATTTTATTTGCTCGAATTAGCAGTACTATGCAATGGTCATATTTTTGGTAAAATTATAATTAGACTGTTCTTTTGCACTTGAATTGAAATATTTCCCTCAACAAACAGAAAATATAGATAGCACAATTCATGCATTATTATTATAGTATAGCTTGACTAACATTATTCTGTTAACAATAATTTCAGATATCTTCAAAGCATAAAATTGGATAGTGAACAATTATAAAATGTTGCTCGTCATGTTATTATTCCCAAACCCTTTAATTTATTAGGCTAGGAAATTATGTTAAAAGTAGAAAATTCGATATTTCAACATTTTAAACGTGTTCAGATCCTATAACAAAGGCGGACATGAAAATGCATTTTATTAAAGAAATACGAAAGTCTTATATTCTGTCAAACAGCAGTCACCTTCCTTCCGTTGCAGCAGGCTCATTGGCACAAGATTCTCAGCGTCTTCTGGTGTAACTGCTCTGTTTTATTTCCCTGACAAAGAAAGCTCGTTATGCTTCCGAATGCGGTTTATATTGTTACTCAGCTTCTTGTTTTGCGTTGTTTTATCAAATTATGTTATCAACAAAGATAATTTTCCAGTAATTTTAATTTGCGAATAATTTTAATCATATGTATGATCTGAAATTTATGTAATACGTGCTCAAATGTCACAGATTAATTACTAAAGCATTGCAAGTCTAAACCATACCAGATATGTTATATCTAAATATATCTAATCCACAGTATTGAGTATTATTTTAAAGCCAAAATTATTTTTCTATGTTCAATACGTTATTTGTAATATAAATATGTCACATAACGAACAAAAGCAAAAAAATATGAGTTTGCATTCATATTTTTAAATATTCATTTTAAAAACAAATTAATTTGTATTAATCTGAATGTTTCATCTTTCACTAATTAAAAAAATCTGATGTGGGCAACACATGACTTTCCTTATATAATGCAATGAATTTACTACTTTTACAATAAAAAAAATGTTATTCTTATAGTAGATAATTATATTCTTTCCAAGATATTGAATTTTCTTCAGTTAGTCGTCATTTTCATTGATATAGCGTCATTTTTGTCAATTTGGCGATATTTTTGTTAATTTGGCAACAATTAAAAATGTCGCCAAGTTGGCAACATTTCGTCAAATTCGTCGTCAAAATCTTGCCAAGCGTAATGGACGGAGAAATATGTTATTCTTACAGCAGATAAATGACTATTGGCGTTCAAATACAAAAGTATTACTCAAAGTATCTTTTCTCATGAATGGAACGAGCTAGATCCACGAGAATGATGTCACCCAATTTATCGCATGGTATTACATATAAAAAGTGAACATGTTTCTCAATAGGAAAAATTTTTTTTTATTTTATATAACTTTTTGATAATTTTTTTGAAAAATGTGCAATATCTCCAGAACGGTTCATGTTAGCGTTTTAAAATTTATGTCAATCGTTTTCTAATGAAAAATTACATAAGAAATGTCTATTTGAGTAACTTTATTAGCGGTTTTGATTTTTTGACGAATTTTTTAAAATTTCACTCGAAAATTTAGGGAAGTTCTGACCATTCGATTGCGTATAAAAACAATAGGCTTCCAGCGTTTACAGATTGTGATTTTTGTACCAAATTTCGTTTGAATCGGTCCATTTGTTCGTCAGTTATCGTCTCCACAGACTCACTGACACACACACACACACATACTTTCACACACACACACAGACATCACTTCAAAAATGTTTGATTCGTGATCAGGGATGCTTGAGACGTGCTCTCCCGTTGAAAACTCGAATTCGAATTTTCGACCCCGTCACAATACTTTCCTTATACATTATGTATATAAGGAAAGTAACAAATGAATTTACTTATATATACTACTTATATACTTTACTTATATATTTTACTTATATAATTTACTTATATATTTTACTTATAATTTTAATAATTTAACATCTATTGAGGAAATTACAAGAAAAATGTCGTAATTGAAGAAAATGTATATAAAACACATAACGCATTTATATTAAATCATATTTGTTTTATAATAGTGTATTGTATCTAACAATTCATGAAATATTCTATTATTTTGCATCTTTCATATTCCAGACTGGTGAAATCCTCATAACGTACAGTACTGACATCGGATGGAGTCCGTACTTTCCCATTTTAGCTGGTGTCGTAACAGAATTAGGGGGATTGATTTCTCACGGTAATTCTGTTTTTATTTTTAATAAATTCTCAGTGCATTATCTAAAATTTCATTTCCGAAAACTGATTTAAAAAAAATATACAAATTTGTGTGAATTCATCTTTTTTCTGCTTTCACTGCATGGATTCAGCTGGTTTTCTGTCACAAAATTTGACTAAACCAATCATGCTGAATTACAAGATGCTTTTGAATGCAGACAGGCGTGGATTGAAAATAAAGAACGGGAGAAAAGGGACGTTTGGTAAATTATATTCATCGACTGAGAAAGTACATTTGGTTTCCTTATCTTCATACATACTTGACATGGAACAATATATAGTTTATTAATAAACGCCACTTTTAGTGAGGTTGACTTGGCAATAGGAAGGAGTGAACAGTAGAATGAATGAACTATAAGATTATACAGGGTGCCCCAAAAAGATTGAAACCCGCTTTAATTCTTTACCTATTGGAGATAAGTGGGCAATGTAAATTGCAAAAATGTTGAAAGTAAGGTAGGAAATAAGACTACGCTAATGAAATAGTCCTCCCATTCATTTTCAAAAAGTTGCACTTTTTATACGACCCCTTTAGACAAACTGGGTCAATCAGAAAATTTTTATTTTTAGTCCAACAAGATCATTAAACAAAACTGCATATCTGTATCTTTAAAATCAACTGGATAATGATAAAGTAAAAAGTCTGGCTTATGCCACTTTTTCGTACCGTGTGAAAGACTGTTTCATCAGTGAAAATAGGGATCATAAACAAATTGGCGATGGAAATTGTTTAGATCAAAAATACGTTAATATGTGTCAAAATTTTTTATCACAAATGCATCTAAATAAAGCATTACACAGACAGAGATCATATAAAGCAGTGGTACTCACTACGTGGTTGGGTATCCCATGTATTATCATCCAGTTTCATGTTTTTTGTGATATGTCACAAATTTACATTTCTAATTTGATATATGGTCCCTATTCATAATGTTCCATTTTCAATTAAATATAACTTGCTCAAATTTAAAGATGCGGGATTTTTTAATGATCTTGTATTAAAAATAAAATTTTTCTGATTGACCCAATTTGTCTAAGGGGGCCGGATAAAAATTTAAAAAGTGTAACTTTTCAAAAATGAATGGGAAGACTATTTCATTAACGTAGTCTTATTTCTTACCTTACTTTCAACATTTTTGCAATTTATATTGCCCACTTATCTCCAACAGGTAAAGAATTAAAGCGCGTTTCAATCTTTAAGGGACACCCTGTAAACCAAGAGCAGTGGAAAATTTAATTCCTTTTATTAAGGAACTACGAAATGCTAATAGTATCTCAAACAGCAACCATCTTCCTCTCATTGCAGCATACTCGTTGACAAAATATTTTCAGCGTTTTCTGGTGTAAATGCTCTGTTTTAATATCATTTTGCTTCCGAAATCAATTTATACCGTTACTCAGCTTATATCTTGTTTTGCGTTGTTTTAACAATTTTTTTTCAAAGGAAATAATTATCCAGAAGTTAGAGCGAAGATAAAGTAATTTTAATTTGTGGATAATATTAATCATATGTATAATCTGAGAGATGTAATATAGGCTCAAATATCACAGACCAATTACTAAAACATTGTAAGAAAATTCAAACCATCCTACATATGTTATTATATCTACTTTTGAGTTCACGGAGCCCTTGACCAACTATATTCTTTCTATGGCTGCGATATCCTCTGTGGCTATAATAGCCACCACAAAGCTAACTTCATATTAAGGAAACGCCAATATCGTTTGAAACAATAATTCAAGTGTCGCTGTGATAATATAAATAGCCCTGCATTGTATGTACTTCTATGGCGAAAGGCCAAACATATTTATTTAAACCGGCAATTTTGTAAAATTAAATTATTAACGCAATGCAAAGTAAAACTGAAACAATAAAAAATATTCCTAAGTATTCTAAATAATTTTACCTCTCGATCTATTTTTATCTCTCTATATATTCTGTACTCTACCCTACAACTATAAATAAATACTGATTACATATACTCATAATTAGGGAACTCAATTTAAAAATAATCAAAAATACATATACTAAATACTACGCCTTTCTATTGTGTCAACTAATAGTAACAGCTACTTTACTAACACTAGCGACACCTAGATATAATTCTCAAAACATTATGGCATTTCCAAACGGTTCATCCATAGGAGTTTTATCTTCTTCTTTAACTCCATGGGATACTCTGTACTAGAGAAGATATAAGCAATTGAATGAATGAACAATGCAATGATGCTTTATACTAGTGAATAAGTAAACAATGAAATGAATGAACAATGCAATGATGCTTTATACTAGTAAATAAGTAAACAATGAAATGAATGAACAGTGCACTGAGGCTTTATACTAGTGAATAAGTAAACAATGAAATAAATGAACAATGCAATGATGCTTTATACTAGTGAATAAGTAAACAATGAAATAAATGAACAATAAAACGGTATATTCTATATTAGAGAATACTAAATTTTGTTCCACACATAATTTTTGTTCACAAGAATACCTGAATTCTTAAATATAGAATTTGAGAATACAAAATCCCTTTTGAGAGTAATTTTCTGATTCTAGAATTCAAAATGGTGTTCATTTTAAAATTCTATCTGTTAAATTTTATAAAAATAATTTTAACATTTGTTAAAATATAGTTTAATACTTTTTCAGGAGCCGTAGTTAGCAGAGAATACGGCCTGCCTTGTGTTGTGGGACTCCATGGAGCAACCAGAAAGTTTACCACAGGTAACTCCTTCAGCACTGTTGACAACAAACATTTGATATTTTCAACCTGATATATAAACATGTATATAGACACATAACTTACCAGAATCTTCATACATTTTTATATTAAAAGTGGTATAGGGTCATGTGATCGTTGTCATTCCAGAAAATTCCAAAAGATAATTTGTTTTCAATTTGTCCAATACTTATTATTTTTAATTTTAACGAAAACGTTTTAGTATTTTCACTTAAAATAATGTGATTTGTACTTAGCAGCGCGTACTTGGTTTGATCATGCTAGAGGGTTTTCAGCCGATTTAGCAATATTGCTAATAACCTACAGATATGCAAATTTCTAGTAATTACTAGTATCTACGTATTTTAAAACCGCGTAATGTAAACTTCTATTGAATTCGGATGGTTAGTTTTAGAAATATTACACTGAAATTTTAAAAATCATCTGTCCTAAGGACTGAACGAATCAAATACATTATATATCCATTAGTTTCACATTGATTAAACGATATCTAACATTGTAACTCACTTTTCGATAGTCAGTCCCCCCTTTCCGAAATTTCATCTATTTCTGTGGCGTAATTCGATGCGAAAACAGCCAAAGTAATGAAATACGGTAGCACATTATGTTAATCGCACTCTGTCAATTTAATAAGCTATGAGGTTTCTTCTTGCTACCATTTTGTTTCTAATAATAATTAAAAATGTAAAGAAACATTTAGGCCATTCTACATATTGATCAGGCGGCCAGGTGACTGAGAGGTCTAGGGCAAAAAATATCCTCGCACTCTCTCCGCTGGCGGGTTGCTGGTCCGAATTCCATCTGCGGGCATGGATGTTGTAATGTTCATTATTACTCCCCTCTACATGCTAGAACAAAGTCATATGGCGACAAAATGGTTCACGATCCAGTCGCTAAAAATGGGAGAATAAATGGACGATCAAGTGCATGTCGTGTTGTCCATTAAGGGCATAGTGTGTTCCACGGACTCTAGTGTGCTGATGCAATGTCATATGACGATAAATGTTCACTTTCTGGCCGATTAAAATGGACAAATTATTCATCAATCAAATGCATGTTGTGTTCTCCATTAAGGGTGTAGTGTGTTGTTGTTGTTGAGACCCAGACCGTCCGACCTACCAGAAGGTGTAAGGTAACTATTTGGACGGCCGGGAAGTGCCACCAAATTTAGACCGGTACCCAGTGGGGGAGGTATCCACAGGGACCGCACCCTCCTTCCCCTACCATCAACCTCTTGGAAGGACTTACGGACCCACATGTTTAACGTGATCGTACTCCGCATGAACACGGCGGCAGTTGTGGCAGCATGCAAAGGGTGTAGTGTGTGTCCGCCCCCTCTGGTGTGCAGGGGCAACGTCATATGACAACACAATGATTCACATTCTGACCAGGGTCCCCACAAAGGGAATGGGATTCAGCTGGGACCACGGTACTAGGGCTCGGTCGACTATTGTGGGCCCATGAACGTTGCTGAAGACAAAATATTTATTATGGAACAGCTGTGTATGAATTTATACTTTTTTCCCTAGATTACTTGATTGTCTGATTTCCGAAACAGTAAAAACAGGCTCAAAAAAGGTCTCCTTAGTTCAATACAAGTCGTCTGGGTAGCGATAGCTTCACAGTGCCATTGTGTTTAACCGTAGAATCCACCGTAGAACCGTAGGTCCCATTATTTGTCGTTAAGAAAGACGATGTCAACAAGGCAACAAAAAACCGATCACTACAGGAAATGCATGGACCAATTTTCTAGAATTGCACTAATAATATAGATACGTTTATAACACTAGCAGGTAAATTTGCTCTCGCTCATTCATTCAAGTTTACAGCTATATCAATCACATCTAGCTGGCTACAGAGACGGTCCTTGTTTACAGGTTTCTTTTGTAAAATTATGAGTTTGGGAAGGAGCGATCTTCCCTCCTAGTACACCAAGTAACGCTATGGAGTATCATCCATGGTGTCCGACTGAAAGCAGGGCTTTAGGAAGGAAAATGTTAGTTTCTTTCTACAACTTCGGCATGGCATAAACCAAAGGGATACTATCAGATTAAATTGATCCTTGAAGACACGAACTTGCTTCCCATATTAATTTCAGTGATGCAAAGCCGATATAGCTTTAACGAATGTGCAAAACGCAAGTTCATTTTAATTTATCATGCAGTAATGTAATAATCTCTTGTGTTATCAGTGCTAGTGCATCTCCCAACATATAACTAAATCTTATAAAATTTGTTGAAACAATAGATTAAATAGGCAGTATTTATCACAATGCTACCATCTAAAATTTAAAGTACGTTCAAAATAATTTTCTTATTTTTTTTTCAAATATTATTTTTAGATATCTTAATCTTAAAATAAAGTTAATCTTAGAATAAATTAAATTTATTTTATCACATTTCCATATTGCTTTGTAAATTTATTCCTTTAAAATAACTGTAGTTAAATATGTACAAAACTTCAAGAAAAATATTGCATTATAGAATATGAATGCTTTAGTCTTTATAATGTGTTTTTAAACTTTCACTTTATAATTGTATGACTTTATGTTTAAGTCGGTAATTAGTAGGAACTGTGTTCGTTGTAAGAGAAAATTCAGACATTCTCTATTGTATATTACATTTTGCCAAAGCGTATCCAGGGGAGGAGGGGGAGATTTGAGGATCTGTTCCCTCTCCCAAAATCCTAATTAGAAAATAATTTTTTTATTATATAGGATCTTTTGTACATACAAACGGTGTTGTTTGGCCTTAACAGCTTGTGTGACACCACTCCCTCGAAAAATAATTCTGGATACGCATTTAACATTTTATCTCATAAATATCAGAAATTCACCTTATAAAAGATGAATTTCAATGAAAAATTTAAAATCAATATAATTTAGAAAATATAATTTTGTAAGAGACCGATATAATGTATTAAATCAATAATAATTTCAATCGGTAAAGGAGGATACAAACTTTTTTCTGCGAACTGTTAAAAAACGTTTTTTGTCAAAAGCAGAAAACTTTACGTCTTGGGATTTTTTAGTGAGTCAAAACGGTTGATGCACAAAAACGGCATGTTTATGTGCATGTGCTATTTCCATCTAAAATGTTACCAAACAAATGAAAATTGATCGTCTGATAAGATCCCGAGATATTTTGAATATATTTTATTTTATTTATATGCTGCATATGCACACCGATTGGAGGTAATTCGGCAGTAGCACTGATAACTGTTTCTTCTGAGTGGTTGTTGGCGGCTAGTTGTTACAATACTATTATTTACACCAAAAAGGATTTGAAGCATCAATTTCCAGGATCTATTATAAATAGAGAATAAGAACTGATATGGATCTAGCATCAAATTCTGGAGGAGGTTGGGAGGTTCAATGAATATATGGATTCAGCATAAAATTTCAGAGGACGTAGGGAACCTCCTCTGGAATTTGACTTTCTAAGGATTTCTACTTGCGGGTTTTCATCCTATGGTTCAAAACAATTTTCTTGAAAAGTTTATTTCGATCGACTATAGATTCAGCTTAGGGGATGACAAATATAAATTTAGCATCGAAATTCAGGGAGGTTAGAGAATCACTAAGGCATTCTACTTCCAGTTCTTTTCCCAATTTCAGATAAAATATTTTCATTTTCATTCAAACATTTATCTCTCAAAATTGGCTTTGGATAGAGCTTAGATGATGACTAATATGGATTTAGTATAAAATTTTATAGAGGTTAAAAAAACTTTAGAGGTTGGAAAAATTTCCACTGTTGGTTCTACAGATGTCACTGCCGATTAAAAAAATTACAATTTTTTTTACAATACCTATTTCTCATGATTGGCTACAGGAATAGCTTATATAACAACTGATTCAGCATCGAATTTTCTGGGGTCACTAATAATTTACACTTCTAGTTCTGGAGATGTCATTTCCGATTGTTCTAGATATTTGTATGACGATGCAAAATATGATGGTAAAAGAATATAGAAATATTTCTTCTAAAATGAAATTTGCACACCACTTGCCATCATATGAAAGATCTTTCATAAATTTCTTATTTTTCTGTATTATATTGTGTTCAACCTTGTACTTAATTCATTTTATAAAATTCAATTCTACCCCTAATTAATACAGAAAAAATAGGGGTACTCCCCTTCCCTTTATTTTTTATACAGGGACCCCGGCTCGACTTGGTACCCGGGCACAAAATTGGATGGGGGGGGGCCTGATTCTGGCCACTAAAAGTGGGCGAATTATTGGACAATCAAATGCATTTTGTGCTGTCCATTAAGTACGTGGTGTATTCTGTCTCCTCTGGTGTGCCGAGACAATGTCATATGATGGCAATATGGTCCACGATCCGGCTGCTAAAAATGGACGAATGATTGGACAATCAAGTGCTTGGCCATTAAAAAAGACATATTAATCCGTTCATTTAAGTAAAGAACTGTGTATATGGTAAAAAATGTTTACTTTTTGCAGGTGTATCTTTAACCTATATTTTAATTGCAGTTTTGTTTTCCTTTTGCAGGTGATTACGTACTCTTGGATGGTAATAATGGAATTTTGCAAAGATTGACAACACCTGATGGACAATGAAGTTATTCCTAAAACCAAAACTGATGTTAAAACTATGAAAAGTTTATAAACTTTTATATAGAACAGCATAAAACACCTACAAACTAAAACAGTATGGGTAAAAGCACACAAAAATTTTGTTTAATGCCACTAGAATGACACTTTTAAACAGACATGTTTTCAATCACACACTTTAAAAGGTAACTATATCTATATGAATATATTATGTTATACTTTTATATAATAATTGCGCTGAATAATAGGTATATTTTATTTTACGCTGAGCGTTTTAAACAGGTCATTTTACGCACATATTTACCTGCTACCCACTTGCGTACCTGCTTAAATGGGTCCCATTTAAGCAGGCAAACAAGTGAATAAAATGAATATCTCATGTTACCTCTTTACCTGTTTAAAACGTCCTTTTCAGTGTAAAATGAAATATACTCATTATTCCGTGCAATTCTCATATAAATGAATAAAATAACACAATCATAAATATAGATACATTTTTAATTATATAACTGGGAATTTACTAGTGTAAAAGTGCCATTATAGTGGCAGTAAACCCAGTTTATCGTGTATTGTACCCATATTTGTTTAGTGTGAAAATAATTGTGTCATCCTATTTTGAAAGCTAATAATAGTCTTCTTCGTCAGGACTAACAAGAAGCGATATCTACATTCACCATAACAAGAGCCTATAGAATAACAAACGTGGCTATAGAAGGAAAAGGATTTCCAACGACGAGAAATGAATGTAAATTTGCTTTTCCTACTTGTAATAACGAAGAAGGCCGTTTTCAGTTCGAAACCGGTTGACACAGTTATTTTCGTGTTTTATGCTTTTTCATACGCAATTTTATAAACTTTCTAAGTGACAACATCATTTCTTTATTTGGACACATTCAACATTTTGAACTGCTCGCCTACTGTACCGAATCTTTATCACCTGAACGGAGATTACCATGAGCAATCAAATCATGTACAAATCGACCCATTCATTAAATATTTGTTAATCTATTGAATCGATTCATTATTTCTGAAAGAATTTTTTCACTGCATTCAAGATCTTAGCTATAACTCATGTTTCGTTTGCTTTTTTATTTGCTAAAAAATATTTAAAATTATCAAAGCTTTTTAACACCGAAAACAATAAATCAAAGAAGATTATATTTTCTTTAGCTGGTGGTAACATATTGTGATGCAGGAATTAGATAATATTTAAAATATGAAAAAAGTTAATAACAAATGTGAATTAGAAAGGTGCATTATAAGCAGACGATTCTGACGACCGAACATGCAGAAGACTCACCAGATTGTTGCCAGTTGCGACGGAATTAACCTAAAGATCTGTGGTATGGCAGATAGTGACAGAATTCTTACAAGGCCAGATGTCTTTCCTCCGGCAAACAAAATTAGAATCTGTAACTCCACACATCTTTCTTATGACTCTATATTCGGGTCAACCACGTGACAGAGTCGTGTGTCTGGACTCCAGCATGAAAAAGTATTTCATTAACATTTCTTAATGTACATCTACACCAGAAGAATTCCAACACGCGAGCATCACGGCCTGCATGAGCACATATCCTAGAAGAAACCGAAGAGAAATTAAACATGGTCAAAACAATCGAGGAGACGCACCTTCACAAGAGGACCAGAATAAAAACCAAGTTGACCTATTTTTAACCATTTCTATAACTCTACTAACAACAAGGTGACTCAATAACAACGACAACGAAACATAATAAAATGAAATGTACTTGCATCATGATGAAACATATACAGGGTGTCCCAAAAACATTGACCTCGGCTTTTATTCCTTAAATATTGATCTTAGACATAGATAATAAATTACAAAGTTGCGTAAAAAAGGGTACAGAATTTTATGAAACTGATTAAAATTTTCAAGGGAATTAAATTTTAAGAAATACAGAATTTAAATTTTTATACGGCCCCCGTACAAAAACATTTCTCAATGAGTAAAATGTGCCTCTGGGACTTTTTATGATAAAATGCTGGAATTTTGTACATCATCTTATTAGTGTATAAAACATATTTTACTCATTGGAAATTTTTTTGTACGGGGGCCGTATAAAAATTTAAATTTTGTATTTCTTCAAATTTAATCCCCTGATAATATTCGATTTGAATATCGACATTACAATTTTATCGATTTCATAAAATTCTGTACCTTTTTTAAGCAACTTTGTAATTTATTATATATGTCTAAGATCAATATTTAAGGAATAAATGTCGAGGTCAATGTTTTTGGGACACCCTGTATATTATAATGTCATTAAAATACATCCCAACACCTAGACATGTGACATATGTAATGATCAAAATAAATTGAGTGTTTGCTGCCTTAACTTCTGTGGTTTATAGTAGCTAGCAAAACTGATACTGTATTCCTTGATACAACACAGGGAGTAAAATGTAAAAAATAGAAAGTTAGAAAGAAAGAATAATAGTACACAATCTAAATATTACTTGATTGTGATTATATCTTTGTGGTGTTGTTTTTCACTTAACTGTAGGCTGCTGAAAGGTTACGTATATCCATTCCAATAAAGTGGTGTGAGCGTAGTCTATGTTCCACTTAAACCAAAATCGATGAAGGTGTCAGCGCTGCCTGCAAAACGTGTGGCTTAGTGAAGTGATGATGTTAATGTTTGAGGTATCCAGACGGTTGTAAATGGCTTTGCCACACTTGTTCTACCTATAGGAACCCCATAAGGGAGGAGGGTGAACATTGAAATCTGCAGCTATAATGGTGTTTGGGTATCGCAAGAAAAACAATTCCAGTTCTGCTATTACATTATAATAACTTCGGATATGTGCAACATATGTGGACATTATTACAAGTGGGTCCATATTTTTTACTTTCATTTTGATACTTGTATTTACTATACCCTGCAGATCTATGTTATTTACTACATCATGAGGAATTGTTGTTGAGACCCAGACCGTCCAACCTACCAGAAAGGTGTAAGGTAACAGTTTGGACGGTCGGGAAGTGCCACCCAATTTAGACCGGAACTCAGTGGCGGAGGCATCCACAGGGACCGTACCCTCCTTCCCCTACCACCAACCTCTCGGAAGGACTTACGAATCCACATGTTTAACGTGATCGTACTCCGCGTGAACACATCGGCAGTTTTGGTAGTGGCTGAAACCGAACCAGGGCCTACCGAGTGCAACTCCAGCGCGCTAACCACTGGGCTACCGCGCCCATTTTTTTTACATAAATCGAATTTGGTTCTCTTCATAGGGCACATATTTTGTCTTCCCTGTGCATGACCTCTGGCATTCGAGCATCAGATAGTCGTGGGCATACTTTAGGCACTTCGGAGGCATCGTACAGTTTTCAGAGCTATGGTTGAAATCTTGACACCTGTAGCACATCTTGAAGCCACGTGCTCTAAAAGTATCTGCTTTCACAGCGATATGCGCAACTACTTTGAGTCTGTATACTTTTTGCCAATTTTCTGATGTCTTGAGACTAAGCAGAAAAATTGGCAAAGACAATCTGGTTTCAGTGTTTCTGAATTGAGAAGCCCTGATAATATCGAGGACGGATTCATTAGTTAATATTTTCTTTAAGTCCTTAATGATAAAGCTTACTGCTATCACCTTCAAAAACTACATTTTTTGGTCTTCTTTTATATAAGCTGTGAAAGGAAATTTTCTCACTTTCCAGATACTTCTGAACAGCCCAATAGGCGTCAGCGTTTTTAGGTATCAAATTTAGCAGCTCTCCTGTCATCGTCCCAAAAACTGTTGCTAACGTGGTTTTGGTTTTATTGTGCTTTTTCAGCAAAATTAAATAATCACTAATAATGTTTAAGAAGAAGCATTCAGCGTTAACTTATTTTTCTTAGGGGGGGAGGCAGCCTGTGTTCCATTCTTTTTTTATTTGATCTATTTATCTTTGCTAGCTGTAACTCCAACAGTTTCTATTTTTCCTTACTTTAAGTTCTTTGAAAACTGCATTAGTATGTTCAACTACGGTCTCTAGGTATCGGGCTTCCATATTCTCATGGAGGTCGCTCATTAGTAGGTTGAATTCATTTTGAGTTAGGGTATCTTTTGGGGAATTTTCCTCAATTCTAGGTCTTTTAATTGATTTGATTATGGATTCGTATCCCTCTTCAATTTGGTTCGTAATCCTAATTCTATCAATCTATATCTATAATCACCAATTGGTTCAAATTTTTCAAGTTTTTGAAAGATTAACAGTTTGGTCAAATTAGTCTTTAGTCAGTATCAACGATAAAGAATGTGAAGTAATATTAAAAAATATACCTCCAATCCTTGAAACCATGTTTAAGTCATTACCGAAGATTCCGTCTTGGGAAAGCTTTTAGATTCCATCAGCAAGTAAAAAGGCCACAATCAGGGAGAAGTTCAGCAGGAGTCCAGCACTGGTTGAGCAGCTTGCAGCTCTGTCAGGTAGGGGCACTGATTGGCACAAACATTCTATCTTCGCTAGAAGGTTTTTCGTTTCCTTCGTCTCATGATTTATCACTTCCTTTCCTACGCTGTCCACCGCCCATTTTATTCTTTGCAATAGCAGTTCCCAATCCATATCTATGATCACCACGTGGTTCAAGGAATACGTGGTCCAAAATCAGGCACTTCACAAAATGGAAAATACGCCAAATAGCAATACACCACAGCAATAACAATTGCAATCCACTAATGCAGAAAGAATGAAGACAAAAGTCCATAGTATAGTCGAAAGATAACGGCTTCTGTTGGTTCAAAGACCCCTAGGCAGTCCTTGATAGAAGTCTGACTTTTTCCTAATACCACCCAATTTAGAGTGGAACCCAGGGAAGTTGCAGATACAGGGACTGTACCCTCGTTAACCTGGCCTGTCACCACTCCAAAGGACTTTCGAACCTATATATTTGTTGGGCCCATGCTCCGCATAAACTCGGAAATAATCTTGAGCGGCGTCGAGGTGCAACTTTGAACAGAACCTACAATTTAAATAGGGTTTCAAAACACTACGGGCCTGCTCTTTACTTGCTCTTAACCTGTTCTTTGCGTACAGCTCTTTACTTGTACTTAGACCAGCCACATACCGCACCTATAAACTAGAAGACCAGAGTATTAACAGGTTAACGTTGTATATTTGAGAATATGAAAAACAATTCTGTGTTAGAAACTGCATCGAAAATCTCTTATTAAAAGATTATTGGCTAACAAAGCAGAAGATGTGCTCGAAACATCGGCAGTGTCTCCGGTCCGATGGAGCCAAAATGGTTTTGCGTGAATAATGCCGTAAAATGATATTGTTCCGTATTGTTCATGTCTTTATGTTGGCAAAGTTAGCCAATACGGTTTTCAATGTATATATATAATTAATTGACATTTCTCTAAGCCCTGTCATGATACATAACGAGGGTGCTTGGTTTTCTATAGTCATTGGAAATTCCATCTCTATTTCTAGAATTAAAGAGTGTATAACTGTCGCTGGTCGAATATCTGAGAGTCTTAGTTAATCGTCATGGGTTTTATTTTCATTTATTGTTTCCTTTCTATTATGTTTCAATGTTACTTGGCTTAATTAGTCTTATTTTCAAAATTTATTAATTAATTGTTTTATTTATTTTAAATTTTATTCTGTTCGTAGAATAAACTAGATTCCCAAAAATATTGGACGAAGCGAGAAATGTTTTCTCAGTTTTACTCTACAATTTGTACTACTTAGTTTTCTATATTTTACTTGTTAACTTTGCTGTTATTGTTATTATGTTTTATTATTATTTCTGTGTTATTCTGTTTTCTTGTTTTTTCTGTGTTGCTCTGTTTTAGTGTTATTTCTGTGTTTTCTCCGGCCGTCTCCTGTAACTGCTCAAGATTCCCTTTAGATGAGCTGAACGGCCTGGGCAATAAAAAATAAATAATATCAATAAAATACAATAAGGTTATTCGTTGTTTTCAATCTCATTTGTTTTGTTTACAACAGATTATAGTAACCTACGGAAACTAAAGCAATTTACATAATTGTTTTTATTATTATATTTCAAATTTTTCTCGCACTGGCACACACACGCACACACATTCTTTCACACACACATTCTTTCACACACACACATTCTTTCACACACACACATTCTTTCACACACACACATTCTTTCACACACATACATTCTTTCACACACACACATTCTTTCACACACACACAGACATCACCTCAAAACTGTTTGAGTCGTATTCAGGGATGCTTGAAACGTGCTCTCCCGTCAAAAACTTGAATTCGAATTTTCGACCCCGTCACAATACTTCCTTATGCATTATACTATGTATATAAGGAAAGTAATAAAAAAATATATTAGCTATTGTAAAATCTGTTCATTTTTCATATGTAATATTATGCGATATATTTATTATCATCATTCTCGTAGATTTAGCTCGATCCATTCACGAGAGAAGACACTTTGGGTAATAGCTTTGTAATTTGACGCCATTAGTCTTTTATCTACCATAAGACTAACCTATTTCTCCATAAACAATGTTTGGCGAAATTTTGGCTGCGAATTTGGCGTAATATCGTCAACTTGGCGAGTTTTTTAAATGTTGCCAAATGGACGAAAATATAACCAAATTGATAAAAATGTTACCAAATTGATAAAAATGATACTAAATCAATGAAAATGAAGACTAATTGATGAAAATCCAATATATTAGAAAGTACAGCCTTGATTAAAAGTATTAAGCACCTTAATTTTTCTACTTTAAATGTGGGTGTGTTACTAGAAATCACCTCATTTGTTTATGACTGCATACGTAGTAGGAAGTTGAAATGAAAATGCAAGCGTCATTTCAATTGACAACCAATAAAACATTCCCAGGACGATAACTGGAAATTCCAGGTTTTTGTGGAAGCAGTCGGTTGCATTCGCTGTTTTGGTTTGTACACATGCACGCGATTGTTGCTTATCTCATCTAAATTTGAGGTCCTGTCTGTATAAAATGCCGAAAATTTAGGAACTTAGCAACGAACAACGGTTGAAAATTCAATTTTTATACGAGCAGGGCAATAGCCAATGTGAAATTGCCAGAAAAGCGAAATGCTCGTGATGAGCAGTGCAATACACTATTAACCGTCTTAAGAATACTGGTAGTCATTTACATCGTCGAAAAAGTGGGAGAAAAAAAAGATCACTACACCAAGGAATCACTGACTTTTGAAACGATTTGCATTGAAAATCGTTGAAAATCTTCATTTCAATTAGCTTATGAATTATCAGAGGCAACAAGAAAAATAATTTCTACTCCAACTACTAGAAGACGGCTTGTAGAAGCTGGATTGAAAGACTGCAAGGCCAGGAAGAAGTTATGGATTTCCGAAATAAACAAAAAGAAACGGTTAGAATGGGCTCTTAAACATCGTCATTTTACTGAAGAAGATTGGGCAAAAGTTCTATGGTCTGATGAATCAAACGTTCAGGTATGTTTCAGTTCACTTGCTTTTATTCAAAACCAGTGTGGAATTGTCAATATGTAGCAACTTTATTTGTTACATATTGATCGATCATTAGGATGTTAGTAAAATAATTTCAATACTTTAAGTGTTTGAAACACATGGTGTGTCTTATGTGAGGAATATGAGGAAGAGTACATAGTGCCCACTGTGAAACATGGTGGTGCCACCGTAATGTTTTGGGAATGCATGGCAGCCGATGGTATGGGCGTAATGTACAGTGAGGGACGAATGGACTCTTTGACGTACATAAATATACTAGAAACAACACTGCAAGCATCTTTTTCACGAATTTTCGGAGATACAAAGTTGGATGGGGTCAGACTCCAATAAAAGAATGCAACTTGTCACACATCTGCTGTGATTATGAAGTGGTTCAGTGAAAATGGTGCACATATTTAGCATTCTCCTCCACACAGTCTCCAAATCTTAACTCCATTGAACAGTTGTGGGCTTTTCTCAAACGCAAGATCAGGAAGTATTCCATTACTTTAAAACAATCTTAATTCATATTGCAAGAGGAATGGAAGAAGATACTGAGACAGGAATGCTGTAGGTTAGTGCGCTTTATGCCTAAAAGAATGAATGCCGTCATAAAGGCGAAAGGATGTACAACCAAATATTGATAAATTTCAATAAAAAATTTTGAATCTCTGCATTTTGATTTTATCCCAACATATTAGCAGTTTAAAAAAATCTGATGTGGGCAGCACATGACTTTCCCTGCAGACTCCAGTTCATTTTTTTTTATTTCTTTAATAATTCATTAAATTGAGTTTAATTGCACAAAATAACACTAAATTTGCATTTTTAATTCAATTTCTGTTTTTATTTGGTAATTAGACATTTTTCTAAAAGTGGCATAACTAAATGCGAAAAATCTCAAATATCTCGAGAATGGTTAGTCCTAGAGTAATAGAGATGTTCTTATTATATTCCTCATCAAAAATTACGTATAAAACAAGCATTTAATTGATATATTTGAACATACGTAGCTTTTCTTTATTATTTTGCGGTTTTTGAGGGCCATTTCGTAAAAAAAGACAGATTATTCTTTTCCGAATAATACCAAAATCTAATCAGCACCAGAGTATCCCCCAAGTAACTTATCTATCAAATTTTGTGAAATTTGGCCAATTAGTATTTTAGTTAGCGTGGATGCATGACATTTTTGCGGGCCATTTCGTATAAGGGCAGGTTGTTCTTTTCCGATTAATACCAAAATTTAATCAGCACCAGAGTATAATACATGTAACTTATCAATCAAATTTTGTGAAATTTGGTCAATTAGTATTTTAGGTGGAGTGGATACGTGAAATTTTTACGAGCCGTTTCGCAAAAAAAGACGGGTTCTGTTTTCACAAATCATACCAAAAACTAATCAGCACCAGGGTCATACCCAAGTGACTTACAAAATACCAAGTTACCCAAGTGCCTACCAAATTTTATGAAATTCGGTTCATAAGTTTTTGAGTTAGAGTAGATACATACATTACAGAAACACACAGACAAACACACAGACAGACAGACGCACACACAGACGTCACGCTAAAAATAGTTTTTTCGTATTCTAGAGGTATCGAAACGTGTAGATCCGTCGAAAATTCGAATTGCGATTTTCGACATGATTCCAATACTTTCCCTATACATTACCATGTATTGCAGGGAAAGTAAAAATTTGATGTGGGCAGCACATGACTTTTCCTTCAGACTTATATCCACGTTCTCTTTATTTCAATTAAATTTATTCCACTTTTAATTCAATTTTCGTTCTCATTCGGTAACTGGATTTATTTTCAAAGGTGGCGTATAGAAAATACGAAAAACTAAAATATCTCGAGAACGGCTAGTCCTAGTGTAATGGGGTTGATCTTATTCTTTTCTTCGTTAAAAATTACATATTAAACAAGCATTTAATGGATATATTTGAGCATACGTAGTTCTTTATTTTAGATTTTGTCGATTTTTGCGGACCATTTTGCAAAACAGAGCAGGTTATTTTTTTCCGAATCGTATCAAAATCTAATCAGCAGCAGTGTGACCTACAAGTGACTCATCTACCGAATTTTGTGAAATTCGGTCCATTAGTTTTTCAGTTAGAGTGGATACAAGCTTTTGCGGGCCATTTCGCAAAAATAGGCGGGTTCTTTTATCCCGAAGCGCACCCAAAACTAATCAGCACTAGATTCGCCCACAAGTGATTTACCTACCAAATTTTGTGAAATTTGGTCCACCGGTTCGTTTTTTAGTTAGAGTGGATATAAAATCTGCACAGACATACACACAGACACACACACAGACGTCACGCTAAAAATGGTTTTTTCGTGTTCTAGAGGTCTTGAACGCGTAGATCCGTCGAAAACTCGAATTGCGATTTTCGACATGATTCCAATACTTTCCCTATACATTACCATGTATTGCAGGGAAAGTAATAAACGGATTTCAGTAGGGTGCCTAATACTTTTGATCAAGGCTGTATAAGAATAACCTATTTCTCCGACCATAATGCTTGATGAAATTTTAGCCACAAATTTGGCGGAATATCGCCATCTTGGCGAGTTTTTAAAATGCAGCTAAATCAATGAAAATGACAACTGATTAATTAAAATTCAATAGTTTGGAAAGAATATAAGACTCTAACATAAGACTCCGTCTGTAACGCTTGGAAAATTTCTGGCGACCGATTTTGACGGCATATCGCCAACTAAATGTTGCCGACTTGACGAAATTGTTGCCAAATTGATAAAAATGTTGTCAAATTGATAAAACTGTAGCTAAATTGAAAGAAATGACGCCAAATAGGATGCAATATTTAGCAAATTTTTAATTCCGTCATATGATTAACATGCCTTTTATTATATAAGAAATGCTTTTCTGAATATCGCCAACTTGGCGATATTTGACTCCCCATTGACGAAAATATCGTCAAAATTACAAAAATGACGCCAAGTTAATGAAAATGACTTCTAATTGATGAATTCATTATTAAAATATTTAAATATATGGACTATATTGCTTATTGAAGATGCTATCAATATTGATAATTGTTAATTTAGAGTTGCGTAAAATATATGTTAATTGGGTAAATAGTTTCAGATGTTGTCATCCGGATGTACAATTTACCGGGCCAAATGTACAATTTAACGTTATAAACACTGTGCCGTGGATCTTTAAGTCAAAAACTGTTTGACCAAATTTCAAAAATTTTATAGGTGAGCCCACTTGTAAGTAACCCTGATTAGATTTTGGTATGATTCGCGATAAAAGAACCTGCATTCTTTTGCAAAATGGCCGCAAAAATTGTATGTATTCACTCTAGCTAAAACACTAATTGACTGAATTTTACAAAATTTAGTATATAAGTTACTTATGAGTTGCCCTGGTGATGATTAAAATTTAGTATGATTCGAGAAAAACAAACCTGCCTTTTTCGCGAAATGGCTCGCAAAAATCGTCTAAATCTGAAATAAAACTACGTATGCTCAAATGTATCAATTAAATGTTTGTTTTACTATCAATTAAATTTTTTACAATGGAATGAATAAAACCAACTCCATTACTCTAATACTTGTCTTTCTCCAGACATTTTAGTTATTTCGCATTTACCTACGCCGTCTTTAAAAGTGCGTCCATTTACCAAATGGAAACGAAAATTAATTTAAAGGTGCAAATTTAGAATGTAATTTCAAATAATTATGCGTGTTATTTGACGCAATTAAACTCAATTTAAATGAATTATTTAAGATATAATGAGAAAATGAATTTTAATCTGTTGGGAAAATCATATGCTGCCCAAATCCCATTTTTACAACTATATTTATTTCTACAACATCTTATCCCTCTTACAGTTTAGAATGAACATGAATAAGTAGTTCTTTATACAGTGATATGAGGGTGTATTTCAAGTATTCTTATCAACTTTGTTTTCCTCCGAATGTTATCAGCTTTCATTACTAACTCAGAAATAGTGTTGACAGAAAGCAATAAAAAGTGTTCTAACTCCGATAGTCTTCGTGGAAGTAGGATCACTTCAATATGCTTCGTCGAATACAGGAATATATTTGATTTTTTTGGTATTATTCAAAATGGTGTTAGGACTGGTAATCGGCGTTTTGTCCTTAATTGTAGGTAAGAAAGTGTTTCTATCTATATCTAATATTATAGCATGTTTCTGTCACTTGAACGTAATAGGCTTGTGAATAAACAAGATTTTGAACATATTATTTGTGTAATACATGTTTATCCGCATATGGTTGCACGCAATTGAAACTAATGAGAACTAACAACCCCATCTCATCCCATGGGGCAAAGCTAAAATTTCCCAATAAAAAACTCCACTAAAATTTTACCACCTTTGAATTTATATATATATATATATATATATATATATATATATATATATATATATATATATATATATATATATATATTGTTATGCAATTTTTACTTTCCCTACATCCATAATATAATGCATAAGGAAAGTATTGTGACAGGGTTGAAAATTTGAATTTTCGACAGATCACGTTTCAAGCATCTCTGAACTCGAATTGAACTGTTTGAGGTAATATCTCTCTGTGTATGTGTATGTGCGTGTGTACGTCTATGAGATTGTGAATGCAATATCTCATGAACGAATAGAGCGTTTAGAACGTAATTCAGTACGATTGTTACAATATGTTAATACTGGAAGCCTATTAATTTTAAACGTGATCAAACATTCAGAAGACCAACAAATTTTCCAATGAATTGTTGAAAAAATATCTGGACATTCAATCATGTTAAATCGTGTTCATCAGGCCATTCAATCATTTTATATAAGTTTTCATTTTAAAACGGATGACAAGCTTTTGAATGCTAGCTTAAATCTTTCTCGAATTATTGCATGTTCATCAAATAAATATAGCTAAAAAATTCTATCATGAATATAATAGTAAGTATCATCAAATATATAACACTTGACTTATTTGGCGAAATACCGCCAACTTGGTGACTTTTTTGTGCAGTGCCAAATTAGCGAAAATGCCACCAAATTAGCAAAAATGACTCTAAAGTTACGAAAATAATGCCAAATTGATGAATTAATAATAATCAGCCTATTTTAATATAGTATAATGGAGTGTATTCCTCAATATATGTTAACAATATCTCCAATTGTCAAGTTACTCGTTTATTGGCTTGAAATATAAGTGAACTGGATACTTCAAAATAAATTTACATGTTATCATCCAGAAAAGCGCCAAATATTAGTACATTTTTCAGCGTTAACAACATTATACCGTGCATCTTGTTCATCATTATTTTGAATTCATAGAAGTAAAGTACTTGCTCTATGTAGGGAAAGTTATGTGCTGCCCACACCATATTTTCATATAATTTTTATGTCTGATATTTCATCATCATCACTCATCGTACCTAGTGGCAGATAAGGCCTTCAGCTTGCTTCGCCACCCTGGTCCTATCTGGTTCATCCTGTGCCAGAGTCCCTGCTTCTAACCAGCTCGCCCATCCCATCAGATTCCTCTCTTATTCTGTATTAGTTTCCTCCAAGATAGCTTTAGTAGATCCCGAGATCTTTTACCCTCGGGCTCCTAAGTAAGTGCTATAGCAGGGATGTTATGCTGTGACATTCTTAAGACATGTCCAGTCCATTTCCATCTACGGTTTTTTATTTCCATCTCTTTATTCACCATCTCTTATTTCCATCTTTTTTATTTCCATCGCTTTCTGTCCAGTACTCTTGTAAAGTTTGGTGTTATTAATAAAAAAAGGGCAAAACACTCCCAAAATTTTCCTCAGACATTTAATCTGCCAGGCATTCAACTTGTTGCATTGGCCCTTTGTTAATTTCCGTGTTTCGAGTCCATACAATAAAACAATCTTCACTAAGGAATTAAAAAGATTGATTTTGGTTTTAAATTAAGATTAGTAGCTCTCCATACTTTATATAGTTTTCTAACTAACTAAAACAATTCTGAGCTTTTTGAAATACTTATTTTTTTTTCTTCATCTCTTCCACCCTCCTTGTTCACCAGTACTCCAAGGTAAGTAAAGCTCTTTACATCTTCAATGGATGTTCATCTAGTTTTACATTTTCAGAAGCTTTTTCTTTAATTCTTAAGACTTTTGTTTTACTTTTATTGAATACGTAAAAAAGTAGTTTTATGTCTGCTATTTACAAACTACCAATTACTTTTTCAAGCAAATGTAGAACAAGTTTTCTTTTTTTGAAATTTTTTTAACAAAATAACCTGATGGATAAGCGCGTTTTTTAAAATGATAAACATATTTCGAACACTTTGATAAAGATACACTGCTATGTATGCCTGTGTATATCTGTGAAGTATGGGCACGATATCTCAAAAACAAATGTGTGGGTCGCTATGATGTGTACATAAATTATGCAAAAGAAGCTGGAACTACCTGGAATTTGTTTCAATTGTAAGACTGCATGATGTTATACTCAGTGCTAACTCTACGTAACGGTGCATAATGTATATTAATGGGGTCGTGATGTAGTTATGTTTTGTCATGAGGTCATATAATAATTGATTATGTTGATCAGCAGAAATGCGTGAGTCTAAGATTTCAACAACGCAAGTGATGCAAGATAGAGAATTATTTACATAACTTTACACCCCTCCCCCCAATTTGGCCGTGACCCTAAGGACAACTGATTCAATCACGTTTTGAAATGTTTATGACTACAGTATCACCCATTTGAACTAGTATTAAAAGCGTCGAGATTTGGGGGCGTCAACGTTTGAAACATTTATTATTTATAGCATTTAATAATTTTAGACAAAATATTTTGTTCTAATATTTTTTCGTTATAAACAAGAGAAGAATTCACATGACGAATATGATTATATAGTGCAATCAATAACATTTAGGGTCCCAAATAACGAAACAGCTGGGATGGGTGCTTATTGCGAATTGTTTTCTCAATATGCACCTGTAGGAAAATATATGACCAATTTTGAGGCTGAAATTTATGCCATTCATTTGGCAATTAAGAACTTGATGTTCAGAGTTAATGATAACTGTTATTGTAAGGTTGTAATATGTGTGGACTCCAGTGCAGCAATCCAGGCCGTCTCGACAAACCATCACTCAGAAATGCCGATGATAACTCAAATAAAGAAAGATATAAAATACTTGAGAAGTAGAGATAAACAGATTGTTTGTCAATGGATACCTTCCCATGTGGGAATCAACGGAAATGAAGCAGTTGATCTGCTTGCCAACAAGGGAAATAATGTAAACATTAATCAAATAGTTGTCGCACCAGAATCCTTTAAAAAGTTTGTACACAGAGACATGATAAACACTTATAAAGATAGCCTTATGACTAAATATAAGGGTAAAATGTGGCTTGATATCCAAGATAATTGGAAAATTTTCAACGCTAGACCACGTAAAGAAGCGGTTGCCAATTTTAGATTGAAAACAGGACATGATTGTTTGGCAGAGCACTTAAATAGAATAGGTGTTCTCCCCACGAACATTTGCCCAATATATAATGTTGGCAGAATGAACTCAGAACATCGTCTTGGGTGTCTAGGACTGGATAGGGATGCCCAGCACCAGGGAGATGTCATTAAACTTTATTGGGATACTAAAAATCTTATGGAATGATAAAGAATGTCTGCCACCTCTTCGACGTGTGCTTCCTTGAACTCGTTTCTTTTGCATTGACGGTGTTCTCTGTGTTCCCTTGTTTTTTTTTTCTTGTTCTTGTTATTTTTCTTTAGTATGTAATGTGATCTCTATTTGTATGGATTCGATTCCAATAAAGCCATATGTTACAACAACAACATAATATTTTAGGTTTTCTTCTGGAATACTTATTTTTTATATGAACATGTCAAGTATTTGTAGGTACCTTCTTATACCAAACAGTGATTGTGGCCATTTGGGAACATTGTAGCAATCTTCTTACAAAATGTGTGCATTTTTTGTTTCATTGCTTTTTTATTTTTCTAGATATATTTTACTGGGTGAAATGGGCCGCTTCATATGTAGCACTTCGACTGAAAAAAAGAACCCAGTGCCGGAGATTCGACCTGTACGACTTCAATACAAAGGGTGAAGCAGATAAGGTTGGTGTTCTTGTCCCTGAGGAAGAGAAAGTATTAGAGTCGCCATTTCCAGAAGATCACTTGGATGAAGTAAGTGACTGACTTACTTCATACTAACACACAGTTCAGTTAGTTAGCGGAAAAATTTCTGAAACTCTTCTTGGATGTAGAATGTGGACATGATAACTTAAGAACGAATGCTAATAATTTCGCTATTAAATTTTAGAGATGCATTATGTAACAAAGTAGAAGTAAATATTTTTGCAATTCACATAATATGGAAGCGAATTAATTACATTTTAATATTTTCAGAGCATTACTTCCTATAGAGACTAATAGTAATTCCTAAAACAATGCTAATGATATAGTCTATGGCGAAAAAAACTCGCACATAGTTTAAACTATGCTATGGATACACAGTAGAAGTGATTTAAAAACTTTTCTTTTCGAAAGTTATATGTAGCTAGTAATAAAATATTTTGCTAAGTAATCCTTAAAACATATAAAAACATATGAAATATTAGGTCACCTGAGTCAATATTATGAGTTAATTTTTGAAATTTCGCTATCTTGCGTGCATTTAAAGTAAAATACATTTAACTTGAAATGACTTACAAAACTTTCTTGATGAAAACAGTCCTATATCAGTTGGGTGATGGCAGTTGTTTTAAGTACGTTATAAGCCACCTTTTCCAGACCAAAAGAACAGTATGCTTCCTTAACAACCGCTAAGAAATTTTATAATATTTTACTGTCCTAAATTGCAACTCTCTGAAGCTCTCAGCTTATTTGTGTCTTCTTCCTGACCAAAACAATTACTAAGACCTCACCACTAGGAGGCGGAAACAGTCCGCACCCCCCCCCCCTTCCTCCTGCCGAACCTATTTAAAAAAGACAATCAGTATGGAGGCACCTATCACGCATATACTCCCAAAGACCGTACACCGTAATTCGTTGCCCGACATCACGAAACAAGGAATTGTTGATGAAGAATTAACACTGTTGATTCCTCCTACAAGTAGACGATTGAACAGATGATCAAAATCTGTACAATATTAAAGAAATTCGTTTTAAGTGTTCGTGATCTCTTTAAAACATATCACAGGTTGTTTGTTACAAATCTTTTCTGGATTTTTACACCATTTTGTCTCTGAAATAGCAACATTTTGGTAACATTTAAAACAACAGTCACTTTTCGCACTTGTCGAAAGAAATAACTAACATTTAAGTCATAAAGAAATATAACTACTGGCACAAAATAACTATCAAAATAAATCAAGTCATCAATCATCAATACCACTGAGGCATCAACAAAAGCATTAAATCATATATAAAAGGGCCCAATGAAAGTCTTCAAGCACCCCCAATAACTTTGTAAAGAAAGATCACATGTGTACAATTTAAGTCTATCTGTAATGAATTGACCATTCCCGATCGAATAAAAGTGACTTCAGTGCCCTTAGCAGAGAATTGAGAGAATTTGAGAGTACAAACTAAAGCAAAACAGAAAAAAATCTCAATTACAAAGTAATAGAACATTGCTTATCTAAAAGAGATCGGATGATCACTGAATCGGATGCAGAAGGCTTTTATTTTATGCACTATGGGTATGTGTAAATATCTGTTATATTCTAAAATATTACTTGAACAATAAACAAAGCTTATAAGTTTAGATAGCTAATGAAAAATATCACGTTCAATGCCCGAAATGAAAAATATCACGTCCAAATCACGTCTTAAAGAAAGCGGACATATGTAAATTACGTAACATTAATTGGACAGAGTTTTGTTACCTCTTCATCAGGTCAAAACAGTGTCTTTACTTAACAAACTCCAAGCAAGAATTATGGTGGCAACCCAAAAAAAAAGTGGAATAATTTTATTTGAAACACCCAAAGAGCGAATTATTTGCGGGAAAAAACAGACATTGGAACGAAACCCCAGTCATAAAAATATCAATACCAGTCGATAAGACGGTCTCACACTAGACCACACAAATAACAAGCAAAGGAAATGCAACAGAAAAGCAGAAATTAATATGATATTTAAAATAAAATTGAAGGAGAAAGAGATTAAGACCTTTGAATTGTTAAGAGAATGGTGAAAAATTAGAGAGAAAGTAAGAAATATACCAATCTACATAAAGAGATCAAGATTGCAAAATTGCGACAATAGTAACTAAAAAGAATGAGATATGATGAAAGCATGAAAGGCATAAAAATAGGAATAACCATATTCAAAATCCACAGAAATATGTAGGAAATAACAAAATGAAGGAAATAACTGATGAAGAGGGATTAAAACTTCCTCAAAGCAATTGCCGTATAATTTATACATGTTTGCTTCCTTTAAGGAAGTATTGAAAGGGATATTCTCACAAGCAGTAGTTTTATATTTGTGAGATTTAATGTAAAGCCTGATTTTTATCTCACAAATGGGCACTACCTCGCTGATCTTTTTGTTGTTATTGTTGTTGTGCATATACTTGTGAATTGCTAATCACCGTTACGCAGTACTGTGACATAGCTGTGTATCTAGCAGCCTATGAAATTTGACTTCATTAATTACTAGATGCGCAGACTTGCATATACACATTTTTTTGCGTTCCTGGTGTAAATTCCTACTAATTAGACAATGCTTTACAACTTTATAAAGAGCATTATCTTCTACCTTGCCTTGTTGCCAATTTCGTGTTCCTAACTTCAATTCTCCGCTAAGATGCAACAATTACTTTTATTCAATCAGTTATGGTTACATTATAAAATATAAACCTAACGTTTTCACTTAGAGTACCTTTGTTTCAGAAGTTTAGAAATAATATATACCACGTATCGCATTCAACGAGTGCTTTTTACGGTAATATTTTCTACTTTCTGCAGGCTGCTGATGAGATCTTCATGTATGGTGTGAACTCCAAATCCGAAGTCGTGATCCTGAGGATATCCAGAGCATGTGATGAGAAAGCAGAGGCTTGGATCTTCCTGAAGCTCGCTGATGGACGTCGTTACAAGCTTCAAGAGACATCCGGGTACCAACGAAGCTTCGGCGGCAAATGCACTGCATTCTCGTGCGGAGGACTTCAAATGTACTACATGAGTCCCATGCGGAGTTGGAGAATTGTATATTGCGGCATGTTGAGGTATGACCATGCTCCTCTGAGTTACATATCGATTAAAATGCAGTTTTTAAAAGTGCATTAATTGCATTTTCAATAGGGTGTTGACTCAACTTTATTCAAAACTACACCTTACATACTCTTTGGCTTGCTTTCAATTATTTTCTTGTAACATGTCGCAGCTATGTTTTTCCATTCCTCATTCCAAGCGGTTTAATACAAAATTTAGCGATCTAGTTCTCGACAGCAACCAGTATTTAAATTCATCTCAGATATTTCTATTGGGTTAAAATAATACCTTTATTCTTCCCACATCCATATCCTCACACCATGTCGCAGTCTAAAGTTCTGTGAAAAATTGCACAATGACATATTGAGACAAGCATGTCACCTCTCAGTAGTACTGCCATTACTGATAGCACCTATAAAGTTGTCCAGAATGTCGTAGTACTGTGTCACGTTCATGTTCAACCCCACAGTCGCACAACGTTCCAGATCCAAGCCAAATGTCTGGAAGTGCATCCCCAAACCATTACACGGCCACCACCAAATTCAACAGTTGGGATGATAATCTCTAGCATATATCAGTTACTCCGGTATACGACACACCCCAAAAACGATTGAATCACAGTACATATTGAATCCAAGTATACTTGCCCTCCAAATACACTTGCCCATTAAGTATACTTTCCTTCCAAGTATAATTTTGCCCTCCAAGTATAACCTTGCCCTCCAAGTAAAAACCTTGCACTCCAAGTATATGCTTTACTAACTACCTTCCAAGTATCGTTTCGTACTAATTATACACCGCTCTTTCATTTTGTAATTGGGCCCTTTTGCCTATCTCTGTTGGTTTCTGGTTTAGTTTTCTCTCCGTATTTAGCCACTGGAGGGCTCTACATACACGTTCATTCGACTGCGGATGGTCACTTTCTTATAGGTTCACTTAATTTGTGGCGCTACCACATGGGGTTTAAAAGTTATGAGAAATATACGGAAATTCCTAAAAACACTGTATATTCTTATATTGTCCAATAAATTCATTGATACCACAGTTTAGAAATTTCGCGAATCTTTCTGGAGATATTAAAAATTACACTTTTTCTCCCACACCATGACATCTCTCGAAACAATTAAGCCATTGATATGGAATTTGCCGTGAATTTTCAACTTGGCAATTCCATACAACCTATGTATTTTACCCATTTCATAAAGATTAAATTATAGGAAGACTCCCAATTTTTGTGATTATTTTCCAACAGAAACTTGTTCATTTGTAGTTAAAGTTTAGAATTAAACATATCAGTTTTTCTTTTTACTAAAGGAAAACATATTTTTTTAAATTATATGTATTCATTTTACCATATATGCTCATGAGTGTTTTTGAAAAGACTGTGTCGCAGGATTACTTATCCACCTATTTTTTTCTAGTAAAATTGAAAACGAAGAAGAAAAGGAGCCAGTCTTTGTGAAGTTTTCATTTCTGTAAGTATTATTTTTTTCACTCACACCATTTCTTATTAACTCTATTACCTCTCTTCGTCTGTATTTTCGCTTGACATATTTGGTGGGCTCGTTCTCGGCTGCCAGATCCCGTAGAAATGGGAAACTTGGCACACAGTTCCATGTCACAGAATATTTTCATGCATCAAATTTTTACTTCATTGCGTTACGGCATTTACGTGTTTCGTTTTTGACAAACTCTTCTTGATTCCCAGAGCACACGTAGAAATCTGAATCTTAGCACATAGTTATCTCTCGCTAACCATTTTCATCTGTCCAATATTTACGTCATTGTGTTACGTTGTTACCTAATTGCGTTACGTTGCTATCTCATTGCGTTACGTTGTTACGTCATCTGGTTATTGCGTTACGCTATTACGTCATCTGGTCATTGCGTTACGCTGTTGCGTCATCTGATCATTGCGTTACGTTTTTACGTCATTTGGTCATTGCGTTACGTTGTTACGTCATCTACATATATTACATGACTATTATTTCATTATTTTCACGTATTTCCTTTACGAATTTCGGTTCGGTGCCTTCAGAGGAAGTGTTCTTTTTGTTCTAACGAGTCGGTTTGTGTAGAATACTACATAGGTTTGTATATAAATTATTTTTTAAAAAATAAGAAGAATAAATCTAATGAGGGAGAAACTAAAACTAGAAATTGAAACTAAGAATATTTATGCGTTTGAATCGAGAAGATAGGGAAATGATAAGAATGAAGACACACTGGATTAATCCTAAAGAAGAAAAAATTTTAGGGTAAATAGCTAAGTAGAGGAGCATTTTAGTAATACGGGTTACAACTTCTTTCAATAGGAGAAATAATATTTTAGTCAAAAGTTGCCTTTCTGTATTCGATTTGATGTTCTCAATGACATACAATAGCTTCCATTTAAAGCCGTAGCTCAACTAAGATGCATTCTAGTTTCAAGAATTTATCGTGTTCATACTTACGGGAGGGATGCCTTGCTTTGCACTTTGAGAATTCCCACACAAAGAGTTGTTGGTGACTGTAACCTTCGGTGAGGGCCCTTTCAAATAAACGTGAATTCACTCGCTCATCCGAGTGGGATTTAAACTTCAATTGCTCAGCGATGACACTTTTAATATCTACAGAATCTTTTAAATCCCAGACGCTCTCTAGAAGTTCTCTCAGCTTTCCACAAAGAGAGCCACCATCATAACATTTTTTTTTCTTAGACTTTTCTCCTGCCAGACCTAACAAACACTAAATTAAATACATTTAGAATATAGTTCCAAATCAACATAAGTGTATTAAATGATAAAAAAAAGGAAATCAACTCTCCCAACAAAATGTTACAATGAGTGGCATTAATCATTACATTGTTTTTAAGAAATTAAATAACCGTACAAAGGAGTAGAAAATAATAATTCAGTTTTCAATTTAAGAAATTGGTATATATAAAATACAAGTAATACCGAAATTGTTGATTTCTTTTCTATCCAAGTTGTTATTATAATATCAACAAAATTTAATACTAATATTTGTGATCCCGGAATCTCTATTAAATGCCGTAATGACTTTAACTTACCTCATGAATCGTAGACAGCGAGCCGTTTCTACGATAATTAAGGTTTACGGTTCACTAAATAAATATTTATATTAATTATTCGAATTCCCGTTCAACCGCCTGAGCAAAGCTAAAATTCAACTTTCCCACTTCGAACATCACACACCATCGTGTCGCTCAGTAACAACAAAATAAAATTTGGACTTTTCATGGCTTTATAGCTCTCTCTGAAGAATCAATCATCTAGGCATTTGACCGTTATCTTCTTCGATAGCAACCCTGGAAGTGTAGACAGTCTAAAACATTTTCAAAGGTTCCTTTTCAACAAAATAAAGTTTTCTGACCCATCGAATTTTTATATAAAAAATAAATTACTATACTGATCTACTAAATGACTTTTACAGTGCTGAAAATTTTTCAAAGAAAGCTTTTTAATTTATGAATTAAGCCAATTCATCATCTTATCGTGATTTTCTTTATTAATTTGTTGAAAAGTAATTCTTGCATCAAAAAAGGAGTAATTGTCTTAACTCATAAAAGGATAATACATTTGAAAGGATTTTTATCATTTTATGACCTAAGTCAATTCATAATCTTATAATCAGGGAATTGCATTTTAATATATCAAACTAAACTCAATTTTAACGTAAGCGATCATTGTTGGAAATAATTAATCATGTGGATTTTGTGTGCAGGTGGGCAGCATCTTCGGAGGTTTATGACTTCTCTTCAGACTTAGAAGTTCGACCAACAGCTGAAGCGATGGCCAATGCTAAATGGACGTCGTCTTTTCCACCCACAGATAAGTATGGAGTTATTTTTTCCCCAAAAGGACAATAAATTGTTACCACTTATGCCAACATTTTCAGTAAAATAATAAATTTGTAATCAATGTTATTTTTCGTCGCCCCAAGTAGGGTTGTCCATACAAAGTGTGGACCCCTTACAAACATATATCATGACCCTTTCATATTTCATTTTCTCCTCCTAAGAAATCTTTCATATCTTTTCCTCCCTAAAAAATTAAAATCGGGGTTCAGAGAGCTCTCATGACGCCCGGGCCAAACTACTCGTATGATGTCCACACACACACACCCCCCATTCCTACTGTGGCCCTGTCTTAAGTAATATTCAGCAATGAACGGGGACAACAGCTCTTAGACGAAAGGTCACTTTTCAGAAAATCAGTTATTACAGACAGAAGGCAATTGTCATGCAAGTTTTAAGGAATGCAAATCTTTCCACAGACGTATAATAATATTTATGTTGTTATATATATTCGTATCTTATTTCTGTAAGCTGTAGCAAACTACATATGGAACTATTTATTTAATTTCTTTTAATTTAATTGTTTTCTGAAAAAATTATTAAGATATTAAATGCATTTTAGACATATGTAATCAAAACTGTGCCTATTTAACTACACCATTTCTTAAAAATGCTTAATTTTCCACATACAAATAATTAGATATTTTACTTTTTATTTACATATATGGATTTAACTAAACACTAACATTTTCTAAAAACTAAACATAAACCAAAATCAATTTATGCATAATGGTTATTCAATGATGGAAAGTCACATAGATATCATTACTGACTAAATAGTCTTAGTAGTTGTTATGCTAAAATAAACATAAATATTTAAATTAACAAATATTATCTAGTAAAATCATCGTGCAGTTTGTTGCATAGTGTACATGGTATGAGCTACAGAAGAAGTACTAAACAAAAGGTCGTGATAATTTAGCCTCTCAGTGTATATTCTTCGAATGTCGAGATTAGAAAAAATTGCTTTTAAAGTTCCTTCCACATTATATATACCCACAGTTACTGCTTAGTGTCTTGATCCCAATAAGCACATTCTTCTGTCCATTTTTACCTGCAGATTTTGTTCTTATATTAATACAATGGACATTAAAGACAGATAAGTTGCTTGATCAATCGAAAGAAAAATAGCAGTCTCATACCTCTGTTCGTTAAATGAACGTTTCGGTCCCGTTGTAACTCCGAACTTCACGCTTCAAACCTTCAGGCGTCTGGCTTTCTCTCACTGCATGTGCTGCAATGGCAAACTTTTCTGCCAACAGTTTAAGAATTTAATGAGCTACTTTCTCGCCAAACACACGAAATTTGTAACTTCCAAAATTGATTGTATTTTATTTACAAATTTAGTCATTTGCCTCTTTGTTTCAGGGTCGCTGAAACGTTCAACTTCTATGCCCAGTCTGGCGTCATCACTGGGATTGTTACAGCAGAAGACCAGCCTGACACGGAAGTTTACTTGTATGGAGAGAGATTGAGGCACATAGGTATAAATTTTATGGCAGTTTATGAAAATAACAAACTTAAGATTAAATTATGGCTAGGATATCAAATTACTTGACAAAATCGAACCTGGTTAGTGAGGATTAAAGGACTTACATCAGATGATTACTTAACCAAGTAGAGTCCATAATAGCATATATATTATCTTATTTCTCAACTGTAGAATAAGAAATATTTATATGTTCTGTACGTTCTATATTTCAGCTAAGAGCTCCTACCTTGTTGGATGTAAATTCAAGCAAGTCCTCGGATTTGTTCCGGAGGTAAGTGAAATGGAACTATATTTTGAAACAAAATATTCTAGCTCAGTATTGTCCATCTTTTCAAACGCAATGCTGAAAATCATTTTATAGCCATTTTTTATACCAAAAACATCCTAAAAGCCATGGAAAATATTATGACTGCAAAAGGATTTCATGATTGCAAAGAGACTATATTTTAGGCTTTTCAAGATCGATTTCTTTACGCTCTGAATCTATATTCCACAGCACGGCACTTGGGCAGCCCTGATCTAGCTAGTGATAAGTTACTTAAATTTTTATCGATCGCTTTGGAAACTATACAGTCGTTTTATGTAGACGAGAGAAAAATTAACTGGGAACTACAGTTCACAGTTTCCGCTACATATTATTTACTGAAATTTATGAATTAACGTTCACAGTTTAATTATTGCAAATACACACAAAATGCAACGTTTTGAGCGGAACAGTTTTATAAAGTCAATACATATCGAATCCAACAAAGGGTCCACTATGGTAATAAATGTGTAATTCCAACTACATGCAGTTAAACAACTGGCATATTTACACAAATGATTAATATCACTTAATGCTTTATTACTTTACCTGCAATACATGGTAATGTATAGGGAAAGTATTGGAATCGTGTCGAAAATCGCAACTCGAGTTTTTGATGGATCTACACGTGTTGGGACCGCTAGAGCACGAAAAAACTATTTTTAGCGTGACGTCTGTGTGTATATCTGTATGTGTCTGTGTGTGTATGTCTGTCTGGGTGTCTATGTATGTGTGTCTGTGTGTGTGTCTGTGTGTGTGTCTGTCTGTCTGTGCAGATATTTTATCCACTGTAACTGAAAAACTAATTGTCGGACTTTCATAAAATTTAGTAAGTCCCTTGTGGGTGACACTGGTGCTGATTATATTTTGGTACTATTCGAAATTAAAGAACCTGCCTTTTTTTGCGAAATGCCCCCCCCCCCAAAATCGTTGAATCTAAACAGAAAAGACTTCGTATGCTCAAATCTATCAATCAAATGCTTACTTTTCACGTAATTTTTGACGACGAAAATAATAAGAATTATCCATTACTCTAGAGCCGTTCTCGAGATACTTTAGTTTTTCCGCATTTTCGCTACGCCACCTTTGAAAATAACTCCAGTTACCAAGTGAAAACGAAAATTGAATTAAAAGTACAAATTCAGTGTATTTTAAAATAATTATGGCTGTAATTTTGTGCAATTAAACACAAATTAATGAATTATTGAAGAAATAAAGAAAACGTCTGCAGGGAAAGTCATTTGCTGCCCACATCAGACTTTTTCTCCATACGGAATAAGTTATTAGTGGCAGCAGACAGAACTGCATTGTGGACCAAATCCAAGGTATCTAAAACAAGGTAGCTAAATTTTATTTTTATTTACATCATAAAAGAGCAAATTGATCTCTTTCTGTAGTTCTTTGTTCAGAATGGCTCATTGATTGAGCTGAGATTTTCTTCTAATTCTTTTCTATTTATCTCATTGTTTCTCTTTCAGAATGGTTTAGTGATACATTTGGGAAAAGCATCCGTTCCAAACACTTTTCATAAGTACGTTTACAGATTTTTATTTTTCTTATTTTCAAACAATTTTCTAAAAGCCACTGCTCATCAGCTCATCATTATATCAATCAAATCATCCTTTTCAGTATGTACTCTTTGTATTTAAAAATATATTTATATAGTTTCTATTCGTTTTTACTTTCCCTACCATACGTGGTTATGTATAAGGAAAATATTGGAAGGGGTCCAAAAATTTAGAACTCAAGTTTTCGACAAATTTACAAGTTTCGAGCATGATGTATGTGTCTCTGTCTGTATCTACTCTAGCTCAAAAACTATCCTATAAAATTTCATGAAATTTGGTAATTTACTCACTACTTATGCGGTACCCTGGTGCTAATTACGTTTCGTATAACTAGGAAAATTATAACTGCTCAAAATTACCTAGACGACTCAACAAAATCTGAAATTAAAGACTATATTGAAATTTATTAATTATATTAATACATTTCATTTAATATAATTAATATACGTATTACACGTAATATTTTACAACAAATTGAATAGGACCCCAGTTGAATAACTCCATTATTTTAGGATAAATCATTTACTAGATATTTACTAGATACCATATTTCAAGTTTTCGAATTTTTGCAACTTGGCACCATTTTACAGTACTCTAAGTAAATTCTTGTCAAGCCTTAATTGTTGTCAAGCCTTAACCTCCCGACCCCAAATGGGGTCGGGAGGATATTTTAAACGATCACCGAAATATTTCATGGAAGACAGAGATGATATATCCTACGTACAATTTCTATTTAGATGGAACATTTTGACATTTTCAATTGCAAAATCTAATTAATGTCGGCGAATGTAAAATAAATGCAGTTTTAAAAAGTATATTTAATTATAATTTTTAACTCCTTATTTCATTTACAGGGTAGCATTGGTTCCCCTAAGTGAAATAATACTTCATTAGGATTGCTTCAGCAAAGAGGTTACTCAATAAAAAGAGAATTATTTCAAAAATGATATAATTTTAAATACGTATTCATTTCATTTGTTAGTTTGTAACATAAAACAAATTTAAATTACAATATTATGGCAGAAATTAACGAATGTCAGTCAGTAGGGAAAATCATGTGCTACTCACAGCCAAATTATTGTTTTCTCCAATACTGATTGTGATACAAATGAGCATTAAAAATATGTATATATGATCAATTTGACTCATACTCCAGATTATGTAAGACGTTGTTTCCCTTTCAGCTTACCCTTTGGTTTCATCGTGCATCCTAACAGCTCAGTTCATGCACTCGAGGACGGGCACATGATTACAAGGATGTCTGGAGGTACAGATTCCGACAAAAACTTGACAGCCATGATCAAAGCTGGTGGTATGTTATAACAGTTTCTGAGTTCTCTTTTTAATTGTCCTTCCAGAAAAATACCTGACAACATCTAACAACATAACTGCCAGTTAGGACAAATGGAACTTTTCGGAATAATAAAAAATCGGAGAAATAAGCACATAGATCAAAGATGGCATTTGAATATGGATCAAAGATGAGTACATTTTCCAAAAATCTCCAAGTCGGCGATATTTGTTGCCAACTTCAACCGATCCAAATTTGTTGCCAACTTCACCTGATATTCCGCCAAGTTTTTTGCAAAGCAGATCAGACAGATAAAGATATTGGTTTTTGTTATGTATATATGAATTGCATTTGATCGTACCAAAAAAATAGTTTTAAGCAGAACAGTTTATTTTGTATATGTTTTACTGTAGTTTTTCTATGCTTTCTTTCATAGGGAGGCAGTATGAATTAACAGGAGATTTCTTTGGGGGCGGAATGCGTTTCACGAGCAAACACGGCTGGAACGGGTACTTTGAGCTGTTCGGTGTGGAGTTCGAGGTGGATAATCTGAAAGGAAGTGGAATTATGTTCAGTGGGTATGTTAAATAATTAAAACCCGTCAGACCACGTATGTATTATGTACGAACGATTTAAAACGCTAATTCTTGTCCAAAATTCTCACAGCTTGTTTTATTTTGTCTTGTTTGTTTGTTTTAAAATGAGTTTATAATCTCTGTTAGCAAAAAATTCAAAAATTTAATAGATTTTTAATTATTTATAAAAACTTCCAAGTAACATTTTTTTCAAACGTTACAAAATACGAAATTTTTGCTAACCTATAATCTCACTTTTTTTAAGAAAACTAAATAATTGAAAATTGGCATAACGCATTAGAAAATTTTAAAAAGTAATAGATTTTTATATAGGTTATTAAAAATAATAAAAATCAGAAAAAGCTAATTTTTTATCATCTGCCCACCGGAAAACTTCGAAGAACGATTTTCTAGATAATATCTGGATCAGAAGTGGATTAAGGTATTTAAGATACAATTTAGATATTTCAAACATGCAATTATTTTTGATTAACATGCATTAACATTTTGATAAACATGCATTATTTTGTAATACTCTGCAAAAAATCTCTTGAATATAATAACAATAAACATAATTCTGATTATTATCCATGTTTCTCGGCGGATCCTGAAATATATACCATCTCTTGAAAACTAGAAGTTTATTTTTCCATATCCCATACCCCCTAAAAATGCGAATTCAGAATGCGAATTTATGCGAATTATCTTCCTGGGCTTCTGTAATTTAAGCAATCACCCCTCCCTTTAAACTGCATTTTCATATATCTCAGTCAATACTGATCAAATTAGCATTACATTTTGCACAGCCCACTTTGACGATAAAAGCTTGCAATATCGTATCGTTCCAGTAGCTCAACTGTAGAGCGTCTGCTGGCCAGTTCAGGGATCCTGGGTTCGATTCCCGGTTGAGATAGCAACGTTCTTTACAATAGCTCCAGAACAAATCAACTCTGTTGGTTAGTGCAAATATGTCGGATATCTGAAAGTGACCCTAGTACGACTAGTACGGCTTCAGTAGACTCTGGAAGATTGAGCGCCGATTTAAAATTGAGAGGATAACGACGACTCAGGATACTAACCTAGTATAAATATAGTAGTAGCAGGAGGCCAACCTGAGGTAAAAATAGCAGGAGGTGATCAGTCAGATGCTGCCCGCCAATCTGACTTTAGAGGGTGGAGAATGTACAGTCCAGTAGACGATAAAAGTTTTCAATACCGCCCCAGTAACTCTACGGTAGAGCATCGGCTGGTCAGTTCAGAGATTCAGGTTCCGATTCCCGGTTTGGGTAGCAATGTTCTTACAAATTTCACTGCCATATTAAGCTCCCTTATTTTAAGCTTCCTTTTTCCTTTTTAACTGACCGTGCTCTCGCATTAATAACACATTATTTTTTTATATCTAATACGCCAGCGGATATATTTTGCATTTCGGCTCATACAACTTAGCGAGCACTTATTAACATTTTTAACGGGTTAGCTTTAATGGATAGCTAGAATATCATAGCGATTTCAACTAGCTCCAGCGTATAGTATATGTGAGACCAGATTAAGACCAGGAACAGATTTGGGACAAAAATTTAGCGGAGACAGTTTTATGTTCTTTATTTATTGAGTCTGTAATGCTGGACTATGGCAGCAGGCGTAAGGGCGCCAGTTTTTACAACACTTTGACTCAAGAGGTCAATTAGGCCATAAACCTAAGAGGCTAAGTTGTAGCCACGAGATTGGCTAAAAAAGGTGACCAATATGAAAGATGTCTGGTCACTTTGCCCTAAAGTCGACTATTCAGAGCCAAAGAGCCGTTGCAGGCCGTATATACATATTGTATACAGACTCGCATATACATGTGTGTGTGTGTGTGTGTGTGTGTGTGTGTGTGTGTGTGTGTGTGTGTGTGTGTGTGTGTGTGTGTGTGTGTGTGTGTGCAAGTTTGTTGTAGCGTGTTTGCGATAGCTCCAAGGTTACTCATTATTTTGCGAAGAATCATCTCAAAATAGAGGAATTTTGAAAAAGATCATACGGACAGTTTAATTTGTAATTTTATAAATGAGGTTTCTAATCTCTTCGTATTTGTTTACAGGGAGGTTTCCTGCTTACCTGAAAGAAAAGAGCGAAGAATTCCACCTGTGTTTCCTAGTGGTATGTTTCTCATATGACCGAGTATTGAATACATTTTCAAATATTCATAATTATTAATACATAGCTTATCGCATGCTCATAAATTTAAAAGTGTTATTTCAAACTCTGTACAGTGAGTTCTATTGAAAACGTTAGACAATATGATGTGATCCACACATAACTTTCCCTACGCACCGAAATAAATTTACTAATAAATTTAGAAGAAATATATATTTCTACGTCATATATTTTCACGATGAATATGCCCTGATTGGTATGGTCTAGCTCTTGGTGGACATTTCAGATCCGGAATTGCTCGCACTGAAGAAGGAAATACTATGATTTCCGAAACGTACATCTGATTACTAAACTCTATTTGCCCAGTATTTTACGTAGTCTTGTTTATTATGACAAATATATCTTTCTCGTGAATGGAACATGCTAGATGCACGAGCATTGTGTGAATAGATTTTTCACATAATATTGTAGATAGAAAGCCAATGTTTTTTAACAATACTTAAATATACTTTTTATTTTATGTTCATTTTATATATTTATTCAAAACATGCACTTTCTCGAAAACAATACGTACCCGAAAATTATCATTATTTTTCTAATTAAAATTATTTCAAAAATTATTATTCTCAATTTTTATGGTTTTATGAAAATATTATTAAGAGCTGTGTGGTTTCTCTAATATTTCATTGTATTTAAAATCAATAGTATTCCAGTAATCATACATTATAATGATCATACTGAATTTCAATCAAAACTCTCCATTTATTCTATAGATATAGCTCACATATACATATATACACACAGATATAGACTCACAGATATATACACACAGATATATACACACATATATATATACTCACATATATATACACACGTACTCTCAGACATCACCTCAAAACTGGCAATTCGATTTCAGGAATACTCAAAACATCTAAATTCATACAGCACTCGAATTTGAACTTTTGACTTTTTTGACAAAATTCTTACTTTCTCATACTATGTAATATATAATATAGAGAAAGTATTGTTTTCACGAAAATTTTCGAATTCCAGATTTTGATGCCAATATATGTTTTAAGACCTCCTGAATACGTTTCGACTATTTTTTGAGTGATGTCTATCTGTCTGCCTGATGTCTACTGTTGGTTTCTTGTGTACGCCATAGCGATCATAAATATTAATGGATTTTCACGAAACTTTATATCCGGCTTTGTTGTCAAAAAATCTAGAACTGGATAGAATTTTTTTTAATTCGAGCGAAAAATTCGAAATTTATTCGCAATTTTATATTTCTTTAACGTGGTAGCATAGGACTAAATTTTACATAATGGTGCATAAAAGGGTTTATTTATGGCTTGGTAATAACGAGATTTAATAGTTTCAATCAGTGTTGCGTAAAATTGCCGCGATGCGATTTTACTTTTTGTGACGTCATTAGCTCCCCTTGGGGGAAGGCAAGTTACCCCCCCCAGGGTGTACATTGTCAAATATGGTATCAATCGAAAGAGTTTTTCAAGCCCTTTAACGTCAATAACAACATGCTTCAGTTGTAATCATTTGGACCCACAATATCGACTTTTCAAATTTTCTCTTCTAAAATTTGATAAAAATAAATTCTAGTATGAGAAAGTCGTGTTGAGCCATACTTCAGTTAATTCCTAGACATTATACTTTACCGATTTCATAGTGAGGTCCTTAAGCACCACAATAGTTGCATAAGGAAGGGATAAAAAGTGCATAACGTTAAATCTGTCTACAATAAAGTGACCATGCCCGATCGAAGAAAGGGGATTGCAGTGCCCCTAGCGGAGAATTTAAAAACATTAGCATAACAAACTCGGTAAGCGAGAGACAAAAAGTCAATTACATACTTTCTGAGCATTATATAATAAGTAGGAATTGACATCAAGTACTCTCAAGACACATGTATGGAAGTCTATAAATACCTATCATACTTCACCGATTGCTAGATTTTCACACACGCCACTATACTATGAAACAACAATTCATAAGCATGTGCAAATAAAGACAAGAACGTACTACCCATCTGTGAGATAAAAGACAGCCCGTACAAAACGGGATATGCGAATTTACGTACTCCTCACGACTCCCAATGGCTCTCATTAGTAAGATATAACAGGTATGTACTGCCTTCTGTATACGCCTTTCATACGTTTCTGGTGTCAATTCTTACTGTGAGATCAGGAAGCAACTTATACAGTTTCGATATTTTCGCCTATTTACAACAAAACAAATCGCAAACTTATAGACGCCATCTTATGACAGTCTTCACCCTTACCCCCCAGTCATGACCCCAATAAATTCTCGTCACATACATTGCAGGTGTAGTTGGGGAAAAGCTCTCCTAAGGTCAAGACAAAAATCAAGTAGCCAATGATGAAATGATGCTACATCGCACTGAGAATCAACCAATGAGAACACGGGGGATCTGGACCTCAGGCAAAATGTTGTAGCGACAAGGAGATAATTCAATGAAAGCAAGCAGTGTGTTTCATAAGCAATGGCGGTGCAAAAGCGTGGAGAGAAAATAAGAATGATTGTCCAGAAGCGAGAGAGAGCGGTCATAAAATCAGAGTGGTATTGTCGTAAGAGAGAGTTGTTGTTATTGAGGCCCAGACCGTCCGACCTACCAGAAAGTGTCGTAAGAGAGAGTGTTGCTTTTCAAGTAGGGAGTCGATATTTTAAATATTAAAATATTATAGAAAAAGGCAAAGCTGACTCCAAATACCAGAACAAGAATCGACAAAGGTGGTAATCGCAGTCATGCTGCGCTACAGATCCCAAAATACAGTGGTATGTGCCAGTCGCCATATGTATTAGGTCAATTTTTGATCTTTGGAATAATTGAAAAGCACCTAGTCTCACAAGGTGCTTTTCTCCTCCTTAAGCGTTTATTAAAATTGATGCAATTTTAATCATAACAATAATATGTGTGAATAAATAATATTTACTTTAAAAGTTAATAATGTGTAATTTAATGTGTAATGATTTTAATTAATGATTATAATAAGAAACTCGTGCAAAGAAGTAATGGTGGGTTATTGAGGCCACGATAAAATTGTCCAACTATACGATTCACGACGACTTCAATTAAGAGAAATAATTTAATCCACAAAATAGAATTATATTTATAAAATAAAAATATTCCAATTAAATGTTCATTTTTGTTCATTACACTTACTAATTACACAATGCCCTACAACTTTGCAATTGCCTTTTTTCGTCAATCTCATTTTGTTGCCGAGTTTGTATTCCCAAGTTTTATACGAGTATTATCCGTCAGGAGCACTGCAATCCCTTTTATTTGATCAGGCATGGTCACTTTACTATAGTCCTAATATGTACACTTATTGACCTATCCTTACAAAATTATTGGAGTGCTTCAGGAGTTTCCTATGAACCTTCTATATATAAGGAAATTAATAAATGATATTTTTTAAATAAAAAATGGTGTTGTGTAATATTAGCTATGACAACTACAAGGTGTTTGTAAATCATTAGGAAATTATATAAATGTGTGCAGTCACTACTTTCCGAGTAGTGACTATCATATCTAGTGTTTACTTTATTTTTTCATTTCCTACTTGTATTACTACTAGTTGTTTCTACTCTGTTATACTACTAGTTGTTTCTACTCTGTTAGTGTGACGTTTTGTTCTGCCACTAACTAATGATTTTATGTTTGCGTTTTGCCAGTTTGGGTGGAGTTGTGAACTCGTTAAGGCCCAATTAAAGCGTATTTTCCCGCAGTCCCTTGACCCACTGTTATATATTCATTTATAGGATGAAACTATACATATTATGTGATAAAATAAAATGTTTTTATTATTTATTATTATTATTTATTTTCACTTATTTTTTATATAGCAAAGCCACGGACAGTCAATTTCACTGACGAAATATCCCACTTAACGGAACTAACCGGTGGTAAAGGATCATCGCTTGGGAGATTAACGAAGTTGAGCAACAAGGTGAAATCGGTAAGTGTAGACCATTGTTCATGAATTTTCCTCAGTAAAATTTCTTACCCGAATCGACACCAACTTTCTGGGATGCTATATAAAAATTACTATCCACATTTATTATCCACATTTGATGCGTATCCCAGTTGATATCTAAAGCAACGTATGTTACAGTTATCGTCAGTTTATTACGCCCCAAAGAACTTTAAGAAGTGCAATTATAATAAAGTAAAAAGAAATCAATTAAATTAACCAGAATTGAAAGATATATTTAAACCCAGCCACTAACTCACCTTGTGTTCAGATGAAAATTAAAATCACCAACCGTTTCACTCGTACATATATAAATATCAGTGTTGCCAAAATGGTAATAATATTAGAAAAATAATTGGGAACTCTACATGAGATGTGTTAGGAATTGTAGATATATGTACTATAATGAAGAAGTCGAGACATTTCTTATAGATATATTTTCCACTGATTTTAATTCATCTAAAAAAATCATTCCTCTATTTCTACATTTTCTTAAAACATTTTCAATTTAAAACATTTATTTATTAAACTCATTTTCATACGTGTCACCTCTTGGTAATACACTTTTATTTCTTTTTACATATGTCATGGCTCATTTCATAAAGTATTATTAAATATAATTTCATTATTTCTCTTTAATTTAATTACAGTAAATTAATTTTGTATATTTTCATGCAATGTATTATGCATTCACAAGGTTATGTGCGCTTTAAATGGTTTATTTTGCACACTTTTTAACACTTTACAACAAAGTTGAAAAGTGTTTATGACTTTGTTCATTCTGTCTGTCTGTCTGTCTGTCTGTCTGTCTGTCTGTCTGTCTGTCTGTCTGTCTGTCTGTCCGTTAGCACGATAACTGCCGTAAAAATGAGTTTATCAAAATGAAATTTTAGTATGTTGTTCAGACGGTCTGTAGGACCTATGGGAATATAAATAAATAATATCACCCAATTAGTTTTTTATTGAACCCGGGTTGAAAAAATGAAATACATTGAACCCTATGGGACCTAATTTTTCAAACATTTTTTAAGTAAATTTAGAATTCACGAATTGCTTTGAAATTTTTAGGAAATATTCACATTATCCCATAGAATATATAAAAAAAAATTCAGTAAAATATGTTAAGTAGTTTTTTAATTAAAAAAATTATTTAATATAGGGAAAAAAACAAATTCAATTAAATTCTGACTTTGGGATATCTTCCAGAAAGAAAAGAGAGAGATATTATATAATAAATATCTCTCCATTTGTTTAAACGTTTTGCGTATGGGAGTGGCTTCATATTTTAAAATAAATTTGGTAGATAACAATTTTTCATTTTTTTTAAATTTTATATAACTCTTCTTGATAAATTTAATTGATGGCATTTTAAATGCACTTTCCTACGTCCTAGAGAGTTAAAATTTGGTACACAGCTTAAATTTGTTGAACATTTTATTCGACAAAAATTTGATGGATCTTTAAATATAGATCATACATTTTTTTCGAAATGGCCTGAAAATAATCCCCGTTCACTTCTATAAATCATTGGTGTAATATTGTTAAAAATTCTGATGTGGACAGCACATGTCTTTCCCTGCAGACTCATATTCGTTCTCTTTATTTATTCAATGATAATTTGAGTTTATCTGCACAACATAAGTATTTTAAATGACATTGAATTTACACGTTAAACTTAAATTTGGTTCTCATTTGATAGCTGGACTTATTGTCAAAGGTGGCGTAGCGAAAACGCGAAAAAACTAGAATATCTCAAGAACGGCTAGTCCTAGAGTAATGGGGTTAGTCTTATTCTTTTTGTTGTCAAAAATCACATATAAAATAGGAATTTAATTGATATAATTGAGCACACGTAGTCTTTTATTTTTATATATAACGATTTTTGCTGGCCATTTCGCAAAAATAGCCCGTTCCTTTTTCCCGAATCGTAGTAGAATAACCTACAAATGATTTATATACAAAATTTTGTTAAATTTGGTATATAAATCACTTGTAGGTTATTGAAATATTATACTCCAAATTTTGTTAAATTTGGTTCATTAGTTTTTAGCTAGAGTGGATAAAGGCAATTTCTGCGGCCATTTCGCAAAGAAGGCAGATTCTTTTATTGCGAATCGTACTATAATCTAATGAACATCAGGATTTCCCACAAAAAACATACCTACCAAATTGTATGAAATTCGGTCCATTAGTTTTTCAATTAGAGTGGATGTAATATCCACACAGACACACAGAAACATACACAGATACACCCTTACACACACAGACGTCTTCCTAAAAGTAGTTTTTTCGTGTTCTAGAAGTCCCAAAACGTGTAGATCCTTTGAAAATTCGAGTTCCGATCTTCAGCACGATTCCAATACTTTGAGTACATACACATACACATATATATTATCTGTGTATCTAAATTCCGTGCCTATGCAATTACAATAGTTGTGATTTTAAATGATCCCTAAACTTTTATTATTTCTTCAAGGAAGCCTAATTTTAACATATGCAGAATGCAAATATCTCAAGCGATTGTAAGATGAATTACATAAGAATTGCTGAATTTTTTTCACACAAAATTATTTAGCTCTGGAGTCTGAAATACAAGTTATATGAATGAAATATTCATTGATTTTGCATAAAGAATCAGATGATTTATATTTCGATACAGTTTTAAATATTTAAGTATAATAAATTACTGTAGTACTGTGATAATGTAAAAGATATTACCACTGAATGAATCACATTTTAGAAATTTTTAAATGAAATTACATTTCAGTTGGAAAGTGTTTCATAATCAATGCTTATGCATGATTGATCTTTCTTGTTAATATTTATGTTAATATGTGTGTGTGTGAAGGGGGATGATGTTTTTTCCACCACCGTTTTCATTCCAAATCTTACTTTCGCCCCCATTAAAAAAATTCTTACAAAACCAAATATAACATTCATTAATTATTATAAGTAGTTGTTGCATTTAACTACTTACATGCAATGAATATCACAAGTAAATCATATGTCTTTTCTATTACAGTTTGTCGTTCCTAAAGGAATTGTTGTGACCACTTCTGCTTATTCAGAATTTGTAACATCTGAAATAACTCAGAAAATTGAAAAATTGAAAAACATTGCTTAGTAAGTATCTAACTTATTATAAATACATAAATTTATGATTAATTTACTTTGGTTAATTTATTGTCAAATTTCAGTATCATTTAATTTTAAAAATTAATTAAATACCATATGCACCTTAAAATATTGTGCAATAAATTGACGAATTTGAATTTTGGAAACCATACATTAACTTTTTCCAAAACTTTTTCAACGTTCAATCCATGATTGCATGCAAGATTAATATGCATTCAGTTTCACTTTTTTAGCCGAACTTTTGCTTTAACAACTTTAGAAATTTCTAGCTAATGGTGTTTCATAGCTTTTGCTCTTAACCTGATAAATAAATAAGAAAATCTGATGTGGGCAACACATGACATTCCTTATATAATGTAATGAATTTACTACTTTTACAGTAAAAAAAATAGGTTTTCCTAATAGTAAATACTAATATTCTTTCCAAGATATTTAATTTTCGACAATTAGTCGTCATTTTCATTGATATAGCGTCATTTTCATCCATTTGGCGAGATTTTCGTTAATTTGGCAACATTTCAAAAAGTCGCCAAGTTGGCGACATTCCGCCAAATTCGTCACCAAAATCTCGCCAGGCGTTATGGACGAAGAAATAAGTTATTCTTACAGCAGATAAATGACTATTGGCGTTCAACTACAAAAGTATTACTTAAAGTATCTTTTTTCATGAATAGAACGAGCTAGATCCACGAGAATGATGTCACCCAAATTATCGCATGGTATTACATATGAAAAGTGAACAGGTTTCTCTACAGGATATATATTTTTTTTAATTTTATATGACTTTTTGATAATTTTTTGAAAAATGTACAATATCTCGAGAACGGTTCATGTTAGCGTTCTAAAAATTATGTCAATAGTTTTCTAATGAAAAATTACATAAGAAATGTCTATTTGCGTAACTTTATTAACGGTTTTGATTTTTTGACGATTTTTTCAAAATTTCATTCGAAAATTTAGGGGGGTTCTGAACATCCGATTGCGTATAAAAACAATAAGCTTCCAGTGTTTACGGATTGTGATTTTTGTACCAAATTTTGTTCTAATCGGTCCATTCGTCCGTCAGTTATCGTCTTATGTATATAAGGAAAGTAATAAATGTTCGCTGTTTTTACTTTCCTTATATACATAATGTTTAAGAAAAGTATTGTGACGGCGTCGAAAATTCGAATTCGAGTTTTCGACGGGAGAGCACGTTTCAAGCATCCCTGTTCATGAATCAAACATTTTTGAAGTGATGTCTGTGTGTGTGAAAGTATGTGTGTCTGTGTGTGTGTGTGTGAGTCTGTGGAGATGATAACTGATGAACGAATGGACCGATTCGAACGAAATTTGGCACAAAAATCACAATCCATAAACACTGGAAGCCTATTGTTTTTATACGCAATCGAATGTTCAGACCCCCCCCCCCCCCTAAATTTTCGAGTGAAATTTTGAAAAAATCGTCAAAAAATCAAAACCGCTAATAAAGTTACACAAATAGACATTTTTTATGTAATTTTTCATTAGAAAACGATTGACATAAATTTTAGAACGCTAACATGAACCGTTCTCAAGATATTGCACATTTTTCAAAAAAATTATCAAAAAGTCATATAAAATAAAAATCTGATGTGGGCAACACATGACTTTCCTTATATAATGTAATGAATTTACTACTTTTATAGTAAAAAAAATAGGTTTTTCTTTTAGTAGATACTAATATTCTTTCCAAGATATTGAATTTTCGACAATTAGTCGTCATTTTCATTGATTTAGAGTCATTTTTATCCATTTGGCGAGATTTTCGTTAATTTGGCAACATTTCAAAAAGTCGCCAAGTTGGCGACATTCCGGCAAATTCGTCGCTAATATCTCGCCAAGCGTTATGGACGAAGAAATAAGTTATTCTTACAGCATATAAATGACTATTGGCGTTCAATTACAAAAGTATTACTTAAAGTATCTTTTTCATGAATGGAACGAGCTAGATCCACGAGAATGATGTCACCCAATTTATCGCATGGTATTATATATGAAAAGTGAACATGTTTCTCAATAGGAAATATTTTTTTATATAACTTTTTGATAATTTGTTTGAAAATTGTGCAATATCTCGAGAACGGTTCATGTTAGCGTTCTAAAATTTATGTCAATCGTTTTCTAATGAAAAATTACATAAGAAATATCTATTTGCGTAACTTTATTAGCGGTTTTGATTTTTTGACGATTTTTTCAAAATTTCATTCGAAAATTTAGGGGGGTTCTGAACATTCGATTGCGTATAAAAACAATTGGCTTTCAGTGTTTACAGATTGTTATTTTTGTACCACATTTCGTTCGAATCGGTCCATTCGTTCGTCAGTTATCGTCTCCACAGGCTCACTGACACACACACACACACACACACACACACACACACACAGACATCACTTCAAAAGTGTTTGATTCGTGATCAGGGTTGCTTGAAACGTGCTCTCCCGTCGAAAACTCGAATTCGAATTTTCGACCCCGTCACAATACTTTCCTTATACATTATGTATAAAATCTGATGTGGGCAACACATGACTTTCCTTATTTATGTAATGAATTTACTACTTTTACAGCAAAAAAATAGGTTTTTCTTATCGTAGATACTAATATTCTTTCCAAGATTTTGAATTTTCGACAATAAGTCGTCATTTTCATTGATTTAGTTGTCAGGTGATTTAGTTGTCAGGTGATTTAGTTTCAAGATCAGGGATGCTTGAAATGTGCTCTCCCGTCGAAAACTCGAATTCGAATTTTCGGCCCCGTCACAATACTTTCCTTATACATTATGTATATAAGGATAGTAATATCACTATGCCATATACTCCATATACGTATTAAAAGATTTAATAATTAATTTCTCCATTTGGCGTCATTTTCATTAAATTAGCGTCATTTTATCAAATTCTTTCTTTCTTTCTACCCAGACCATCCGACCTACCCGAAGATATAAGGTACATGTTTAGATGGTCGTGACAGTGTCACCCAATTTAGACCGGGACCCAATGGGGCGACATACACAGGAACTCCCTTCTTTCCCTACCACAAACCTCTCGGAAAGACTTTCATTCCCCATATTCAATGTGCCTATAATCCACGTAAACACAGCCTTGCCGTGCCTTAACCATTGGCTATTCCGGCCCATTTTTGACAATTGGCACCATTTATAAAAATTCACCAAGATGGCTATATAGTATTACCAAAATATTCGCTAAATTTATCGCTGAGCGTTACAGACAGATGGAGAAAAGGACTTTTCTTAAATATAAACTAGATCACGGGAATGATATTAATATATTTATATCATAATATTACATATAGAAAGCGAACCTGTATGACGATTACTGACTACGTTTCAATTTTACGTTATACTTTTTATATTTTTATCTCAAAACGTTCCATAGCGTCTAAGTTGGTATCCTTCGTTTTTTTAGTAAAAAATTAAGTATGATTACTTGTTTAGAATCATTTAGTAATTACTTATTTAGCAATATTTAAGATTCTAATTTTTTTAAAGAATCTTTCAAAAAACTAATTACAAAATTCGTTCTAATTCTTCCGAACATTGAATCACGTTTAAAATCAATAAGGTTTCAGTATTCACCAAATGTAATAATCTTGCAAAATTGATTTTGAAACGCTTCATTTGCTATTGAGGTATCGCGCCCACAGACTCATTGGCACACACATATACACACACACACACAGAGGGAGAAAGAGAGAGGGGGCGAGGGGGGAGAGACATCACTTCAAAAACGTTCAATTCCAATTCAGGGATTTTTGAAGGTGCTCTTCCGTTGAAAACTCTAATTCGAATTTTTTACCACGTCACAGTACTTTTCCGATACATTATAATATGAATGTAGGGAAATTAAACAGTGTTAAGTATTAGCTTTAAATAAATTTTTATGTCAACTCAGCCGAAAAATAACTTGAGAACACGCGTTTGAAACTAATCAAAATTTATTATGCACAGCATATTAGAAACATATAAAAAGTTAATTATTAAAAATCAGCATTCAAATTGTCACTAGCAACAAGAAACTGTAATACACTCGAATTGCGTATTCTGACCAGATGCAGTTACTTCATTGTGCTATTACATAAAAAAATCTGATGTGGGCAACACATGACTTTCCTTATATAATGCAATGAATTTACTACTTTTACAGTTAAAAAAATGTTATTCTTATAGTAGATACTTATATTCTTTCCAAGATATTGAATTTTCTTCAATTAGTCGTCATTTTCATTGATTTAGCATCATTTTTATCAATTTGGCGAAATTTTTGTTAATTTGACAACAAATAAAAATGTCGACAAGTTGGCGACATTCCGCAAAATTCGTCGCCAAAGTCTCGCCAACAGTTATGGATGGAGAAATAAGTTATTCTTACAGCAGATAAATGACTATTGGCGTTCTAATATAAAAGTATAACTCAAAGTATATTTTTTCATGAATGGAACGAGCTAGATCCACGAAAATGATGTCACCAAATTTATCGCATGGAACATATGAAAAGTGAACATGTTTCTCAATAAGAAATATTTTTTTTTATTTTATATAACTTTTTGATCATTTTTTTGAAAAATGTGCAATATCTCGAGAACGGTTCGTGTTAGAGTTCTAAAATTTATGTCAATCGTTTTCTAATGAAAAATTACATAAGAAATGTTGATTTGCGTAACTTTATCAGCGGTTTTGATTTTTTGACGATTTTTTCAAAATTTCACTCGAAAATTTGGGGGGGGGGGGGTTCTGAACATTCGATTGCGTATAAAAACAATAGGCTTCCAGTGTTTATGGATTGTAATTTTTGTACCAAATTTCGTTCAAATCGGTCTATTCGTTCGTCAGTTATCGTCTCCACAGACTCACTGACACACACACACACACACACACACACACATACACACACACACACACACACACACACACGCACACACACACACATACATACACACACACACACACATATATCACTTTTAAAATGTTTGATTCGTGACCAGGCATACTTGAAACGTGCTCTCCCGTCGAAAACTCGAATTCGAATTTTCGACCCCGTCACAATACTTTCCTTATACATTATGCATATAAGGAAAGTAATAAAGCACTTTACATCTATATTTTATATTAATGTATTTATCTGAATATTTCTGGTAATGTTCAAAATCTTTTTCAGCGGAAATGTGAAAGGAAATATTCAAGAAGCTTGTAAAATGTGAGTCTGAATTATTTTTAATCTATTTTATACCTACGTTCTATCGCGATGAAATGACGGCGATAATCAAAGTTTTGCACTCATATGTTTTTATCTTTAATCATTTATTTATTTAATTTGATGTAGATAACGTCTATGCCAGAGTGTCCGTCTGAAATCGTAGCGTTCCGAAAAATGGAAACACTTTTTACGCTTAAATCTCCGAACCTAATAGAAAAAAATCTAAACAGTTTAAGCTTATTTTATCAAAAATAAAATACCGTTTATAAATATATAACAATAATTTCAATATTTTAATATTTTGAAGGGGGGTTTTCTTCAAAAAAAAATAAAATCGCTTTATCTGAGGGAGTCTTTACTTTTTAGTTTTACTTTCATTGAAATGTCTTCTAAACTAGAAGATATAGGTGGAAATAGTAAACGACAAAATTATTTAGCAAAAAATGCAGTTTCAAAATCAACCATTTGTTTTTACAAAACTCTTAATAGTTTTTTGAGCAATCGTCTTACAGGTTGAAAAACATTGAAAATTTTCCATTTTTAAAGTTTGTAATGCTTATATCTTGAAAACTAAAAGAGGTATTTATAAACTGCAAATTGTAGCTTTTTAACAACGCTATAAGAATATATAATTGCACTGTGGATTGTGGGTATAAAGGATATACTTTCGATATTTTAATATTTCGAGCTAATTTGAAAACGTAGTTTAAATTTCGGTATTTCAGCTAACACAGTAGGCGAATAATTTGTAGGTCTTTAAAAATCTTACAAGAATATATAAATGGAACATTATTGGGGTTTTATTTTACTAGACGTTTTTCACACAAAACGATTTCGGCTCCATCGAACTGGTGCCTCGAACATTTTTTTTCATATTTTTTTTTCATTTTAAGTCTTTATGTTTACTGTGTTTTATATGTTTCTTCAAAATATAAAGACATCATTCGCATTATGAAAAAAAGAAAAAAAAAATTCCCTTCCATCAAAGTCACTTTTTCTTAGTACGTCTTTTTTCATGAGCCAAGTTTCTCTCTCTCTCTCTCTCTCTCTCTCTCTCTCTCTCTGTCTTTCTTTCTTTCTTTCTTCCTTTCTCTTTCTCTCTTTCTTTCTCTTTCTCTCTCTCTTTCTTTCTCTTTCTCCCTCTCACTCTCTCTTTCTTTTTCACTTTCCCTCTCACTCTCTCTTTCTGTCTCTCTCTCTCACTCTCTCTGTTTTATTATTTAATCAGTTAGTGCTTTCTTGGGGGTTTTCTCTTTCGTAATTCCCTCAGTAGTGGGCACGGATGCAATTATATTTATCCATGCATTCGTTCATGTGTAAACAGGGCTCCTGTGAAAATCCATAAGCACCCCCATAACTTCATAAAATGACGTCCATGACTAATAGAGTTATGTAAAGTAATGAGGTCGTTCCCCATCTAATAAAAGTGATTGCAGCTCCCATAGTGGAACATTTAAATAGCTAAGAAAACGCGGTAACAAATCGAGATAGATAGAAAAACCAATCGAAGATGCACCCCTAATTTTAATAATACATATTCTGGAATTCCCCTAACTTATCAAAATGAGAGCTGCCGCATTTTATAAATACCTAACAATCTTGTTAAATTTAAAATTGAAATCAAAATACTCGCTATTATCTCACTGTCCTTGTGCAACGTCGACAACACGGTTCGGCAGATTTCCAATTCAAAACTGTCAGACAACTGTCCAATATTATTCCACAATATTTTTACTGCCCAATATTGTTCTACAATATGTCTCACCATCCAATACTATTCCAACAAGTTATGTTCACATAATATTGCAACAATTAGGCAAATTTAGGATCAACCCATTGATCCTAAAGTAGGTGAAACCCATCGAAAGCATTTAAACATACACCTTCCATTCATCTGTCTTCTTTTTGGATGAATAAAAGTTACATTTATTCGATTGTCATTCTCGGCTGTAACTCTTTCAGAGTTTCTTGTGCCATCGAGAAATCTTACTTACCGGACAAGATAGCCAAGGAGATCGAGGAAAGACTCAACGCACTCCTTGACGGCAACATTAGTGAGCACAAATATGCTGTTCGATCCTCTGCAACGGGTAAGTTTTTAATACCACGTATTGTATCTAGTCTGTCCAGGAAAAACGATACCCTTCTACTTCGTTTGCGATCTCGTGGTAGTCAATATCAAAAGACAGTGATTTGCTCAATTTTATACCAGCGATTAGAGGTTCCGTATTACACAACTCAAGACGACTGGCCAAAGGCTCTACCGTGCTGATAACACCGGTTCTCGTTAGATCACCGAAGTCAAGCAGCATCGGGCGCGGTTAATACTTGGGTGATCACCTGGGAACACCGCGTGCTATTGGCACATTTCGGACGCGGTAGCCCGGTGGTTTGCGCGCTGGATTTGCACACTGCCACAGTGTTCATGCGGAGTACGATCACATTAAACATGTGGGTCCGTAAGTCCTTCCGAGAGGTCGGTGGTAGGGGAAGAAGCGTACGGCCCCTGTGGATGCCTCCCCCACTGGGTTCCAGTCTAAATTGGGTGGCATTTCCCGGCCGTCCAAACAGTTATCTTACACCTTTCTGGTAGGTCGGACGGTCTGGGTCTCAATAACAACAACTCAAGACGACGGTTGGAACGAAAGAGAATCCAACCATCATTTTAAGACTGTAACTGGAACCGATCTCCCATTTCAGATAACAGCACCCATTAAAAATTTCGTGCTTTATATGTACTTTCTAGCATGGAATAGCCAATACCACCAATAGCCGAAAGAAAAATAGTTCTGTGCCACAATTTTGCGAATCTCTATGAAGACCAGCAAATTCAATCAAACGCGCAATTGGCTTTAAATTTCATAAAGACTCAGCTATAGCTTCATGATATTGCAATGACAAAATTTACACTGAATATTGTACTGTATCTAATTTACACTGAATGTTCAAATGAATATCACCCTGTTCGAATAAATCTATTCATTGGAACCCCATTCAACCTGAGCTCAGTCTTTATAAAATTTAATAGATAGACTGAATTTGTCGGTCTCTATAAACATTCACAAAATTTGGGTTCACTACCATTGTAGGTACCGACTATTCCATGCTGCTAAGAACGAAAACTATCCATGGATGCTGTTATTTGCAATGGAATTCTAGCATTAGAAAAGCCTATCTCTCTTTAGGCTGATTCTATGTACATCCCTTTAAAATTTCCGTTTGATATAATTCATGAACGAAATAGAATAAATAAAAAATTTAAGTTTGAAATAAGAGTTTATTATTTGGTATTATTTTACATAATATGTGAGAAATTATATCAAGTGAATGGGAGTCATTATGCGGTATGCAGACGTTCTCTCTTTTCATGGAGTTTTCTATTACCTTTCTTAGTTTATCAAAGCATTTTCCGCTCTAATACTCGCTTTCAACTAATGTAAATTTCATGGTTTGTTGGCGTATGCTTTTTCTTTAGGATGCTCAACAGAAAGTAGTCTGTACTCAAATCTGGTACACTCAATCTACACTGGTACACTCAAATCTGGTGAACTTACATCGCCGTCTCATGAACTTACAGCCAATGTTTATTCCAGGCATACATCCTTCTGCCAGCCCCCATGGAGACATTTTATATTAACCTAGTTCCTATTTATGTTACAGCATTTACATGTATTTATATAGGGCAAATAGGAAACTTGCCTCCCCCCCTCTCTAACGTTCTGTTCTATTCACCCCTCCCAGCCAAAAAGTCCTGAAATAAACACTGCTTACAACGGCCATCTTACATTGCCGTTTTCGATATCAATAGATGAGTTGCACCGATGTCACATTCACCGCCATACTCTTTGTAGACGCCGTCCGCCATCACTGTATTCTTTCAATGTTAAAGTGTTAGTTGTTAACATAGTGTAGCGATTTTTTCTTAATATAGATAGGTTTACAATATGAAATTATCTGATTACGTCGAGAAATTGCCTTTAGGAAGCCAACAGAGGTATAGAGAAAAATTAATTATTACGGGGTTTACCTGATGATCCATATATTATTCCAATACAAAGTTTTCTCAATCGCCTTTCGGATGCCATCCATCAAATGGTCTGATGTAACGCTATATTTTACAGTTACTTCAAGTCAGGCTACAAAACAAGAAATCAAGGTACTTTTGATGCTTATTTATTTCATTTATTTTAATGCAATAGTGTGTAATTTTTAATATATTTATTATAATTGAATAAACTAACTAATTTGCGAAATAATCAGTTCATATTATTTATTTGGTAGATAATAAGGCTAACTATTTGATGTTTAGCATTGAAAATCTATAAAAATTTATATTCGTTTGGGTTATGTTGATATTCTTATCACCTTAAATTGTCCTAACTATTCTCTTTTATCTATTTCACAAGTAAAGTACATTTTAATTCTGTATGTTTCTATATAATATATTATGAGGAAATAATTTTTTCAAGTAATATGAACGTTATCATTTTATTATGTTGCATAATTGTTATCTTAATCTCCCATTCTTCAATAGAACGGATATACCGATGTTACAAAGAACATGGCCGCTGTGCAGTGGAATCGCGAACGTGACGTCACATGAAACTCATACCTTCAGACGATTTTGGTGCGTTCTGCATGAAATAAAACTCCAACGTTATATCAGAAAGAAAAGAAAAGAATGCAATAAAATCAAAAGCAGAAAAATATATAATTTTAAGAATAAAGATACTCTTGCCAAACTTTGTATTTGTATATAAACTGGAATTAAGTATATAAACCTTCAAAATACTACTTTGTTCACATTACATGGCCTTATTTACATACTAATATGTGTTTCAGGAGAAGATACCGACCAGATGTCAGCTGCAGGTCAAATGGATACATTTCTTGGAGTACAAGGGTTGAAACAGGTGAAATATTTTAAGAAATTTCAATTTTTTTTTTATTTCTCTATTATTCCTATATATTTGTGAATTCAAGTTGTGTTCAATCCTTTAACAATTGTTGTATGTTTTAAATGGCATTTATAGCATACAAGAGTATGTTTCAAATCATTATTATATATACTATAAAATTTCGCTAATTTCAGATTTTTACGGCAGTCAAAAAATGTTGGGCTTCACAATTTGGTTATATAGCAGTGGAATACAAAAGGTAAATCATCTTTTTATAAATATTGCTACTTTCTCAAGATATTCCATAGATAAACTATTCCCGAAATGTTTTCTTAGATCTCAACATTCAAAATAACACAACCTATTAAAAATCATATCTACAGTTTACGCCAAATAGCAGTTTTTAAAATTCTGTCAAGTTGTTGGTAGGAACATCGATTTGAATATGTATAGGTGAGACCCGAATAAGACGATGATGTTAACGAATTTCATCTTTTTCTTAATTCGTAAAACTTATAATGCATATATTTTTCAACATAAATAAATTATTCATACGTTTCATTATTAATAAAAAAAATGATTGGATAATCTCCCAAATTAAACCATACAGAAATATGTTTTGACATATTGTCAAGAAAATCATCTTGATCCAGTGCCGGGACAAGATGACAACTCGTAAATTTTGACTTAACAAGACTTTTGAGGTATTTGAAAAACGTACAAATTACTAATAGAGTTTAAAGGTATGCAATCATAAATGAATTAAGTTATTTACAAAAGTCATAGATGAATTTCCCTTCTTTATATCCAATACAGATTTCATGCCACCAGGCTTCGCATTGAGAGCACAGTATCCAGTCATCATCGGGTGGATCAATATAAAGTTCATCACAAGCTGGGCAGTTATTATCTTTGATCTTTTTATCTGCGCTTACCACGAAACGCAATTGTTCAGCAATTTTCTTCCAATTTCTTTGTGTTTTCTTTCTTTCCATTTCATCCTTTGAATTTTGTTTCTCAAGCAACGCATTTCTTATTGGTGAACTTGTTAAAACACTGGTTGACATTTTTCTTCTCTTTTTTGCTGATCTTTTAGCTTGTGGTAAGGGTTTAAAGTTAAATATTGATGGAAGAGGGGAGCATCTTGATCCCGGAATTTTTTCACAGTTGTGATTATCTACACTTTCAGTCTCATTATCATTAGCACCTAAAGAAATAGGCATGCTTTCCTTTGTGGAAGATGGCAGATACCGTTCAAAACTGACATCGATCTTGATGATGGACCCGGCTGTGGCTCAAACACTTGAGCAGGATTCTCAGCATTATGTTCAGAAGATTCGAATTTGAGTTTCCGTAGGAAAAGCACATTTTAACAATCCCTGAAGTCGAATAGAACATTTTTGAGTCTATGTGTGTGTGGGCGCATGCGTGCGTGTGAACGCGATATCTCATGAGCAAATGAAATTTTTCGAAAATTATTCTGCACGATTAATCCTATTAATTTTAAACTCAATTGAATGTTTAAAAACCTTGCCACCTCCCCCCCCCCCCAGTTTTTGAATGTTTTATTTTTTAAATTAATTGAGAAACAGGACCTTCCACATTGATAAATAAATACTCATTTCTGGCGTAATATTTTAATAAAAAAGGGTAATGCAAACTTTAGAACGCTAAAATAAACCATTCTCAAGATATTATACATTTTTTCAAATAAATTTATCAAAAAATTACAGAATATTAAAAAGGTAGTAAATAAGTTTCACTCAATATGTTCAGTTTCCATATTTTATATTATGCAACAAATTTGTTAACATCATTAACATAAGTTAACATTGTGGACATAGTTCGTTCCATATGCGGAAGTAAATATATTATGCAATGGTTTTATATTTTGACGCCGAAGAACTTGCCAATAGTCATTTATTTTACGAGATATAAATTAATTGTCAATTGCATTTAGGTGAGGATTTTGCACGTGAGTATGCATAAGTCATTCCATTTGGAGTAATATGTCGCCATATAATTACATTTATTTTCTCGTCCAATTTTTATAAGCTTTATGATTTCAGGCAGAATGGTCAGATCTTGAACTCTCCAATGGCAGTTGTTATTCAAGAGATGGTACACTGCGAAGCAGCTGGCGTTCTTTTTACCTGCGATCCAGTCACCAACAACCCGTCCGTCCTCGTCATCACTGGAAACTATGGACTGGGGGAGGTGCTTTTATGCTTTTCTAGTTATCTATAATATTATAAATTAACTGCATACACATCAATCTTCAAAATTTAATTTTGAAGATTCTACTTGCACATGGATATTCAAAATTTAATTTTTTAAAGGTCGATTAGAAAAAATCTAGATTAACTGGATACTTGCTTTCATGGAGTACTTAAACATACATGATATCTAACAATCACTTAACTCAGATACCATCATTTTGGCTGTGTGGGCAAAACTCAGGCTCTCTGTAAAGCTAAGTACTTTGAGTCAAAGTCGAGATTTATTTATATTCTCTTAATTTAAAATTGGCCAAATTTTATTAACACATCTGAATTATATTTGTGCATAAAATATATAACTATATGCATAACATTTAGATACCCATAAATTACAGCAACACACTTTTAATACAGCTGAAATACTTCTCAATCATCCACTACCTGACACGGAAAAATGCAACACCATCAAAGAGCGAATAGAGTGTGATGATAAAAGACACACAGACAGAGATGTCATATATAAATCAGTTATGTTAATTCCAGAAAGATAATGCAATACGGTACTATCATAGACAGGGTGGTCAGTAGGCAGTAAGACCACCTCTTGCGGCGATACAAGTAGCAACCCTTCGAGAAACAGATGCAATGAGAGTGCGGTTAGTTTCCTGAGGGATGGATGACCATTGGCCGAGGACTGTCGTCCTCTGTTTGAGGCAGGGGTACGACAGTCAACCGACTGCCAATTGCGTCCCATACATGCTCGATGTGTGAGAGATCTGGAGACAGCGGAGGCCAAGGAAGCAACTGGATACCTTACAAGGCTTGTTTGCTCATGGTTTCCGTGTACGGTCGCGCGCTATCTTGGTGAGAAACAGCATTTTGAAACCGCTGAATGTAGGGCAGTGCAACCGGCCACAGTATATCGACCACATATCGTCGTGCCGTCATTGTGCCTCTAACAGGAACCTGAGGTGATCAGTTATCGAAGCCGATGGAACCCTAAACCATGATGCCACGTTGTCGAGCAGTATGGAGTTCAACAGACACAGCATGATTAGATTTGTTTCCACGTCGCCTCCAGACTCTCACACGACGACTGTCATTCGACAAATGCATAACAAATAGAAACATAGTCCTTGTGCTCAGGTAACACTCCACTTCGTACATCTATCTCATTGATGAATTTTACACCATCTGGTTTTGACTTCCTGCGACTGTGTATTATACTCGTACATCCTGGCAGAAGCTGAATTTTTTATCTCTTTTATTTTTGCTCTCTGAGAAAATACAAAATTATTCACTCCCTCTCTTTGAGAAACCTTGTAATAAAGCACCTTAGTGAATCTAGAGAGGTATTCTGAGTCCTCGGTTAATCTAGAGAGGTATTCTGCTTATACCTAACTTTAATTTTTCTAAGCTAATGCATATTATTGCATTTGCTTAATAAAATGAATCGGCTGCATTTAAAGTGGCTTATTATATACACTGATACTTGTTCAAAATATTTAACAAAAACATGTTGCTACCCTGTAACGGGATATCAACCGAAATCCGATACTTGAAATTTTGAACCAATATATAAATGGTATGTACTTAGATCCTAACAATTTTTTTAAGAAAAAACATTTATTTGATTTTTAGAATTTTTTTTTTTGTAATTCTTAAACCAAATATATTAATTCTATTGAATACAATTGAAATCGAATTTTTTTATTGCTGACATTTTTTCCATTGTTGGATATAAATTTGCATTCATATTATTTCATTTGAAAATTTTCCATTATTGTAAAGTAGTTTGCCATTATTGTAAATTAATTTTAATTGCATATCGCTTTTAAGAAAGGATACTGTGCCACATGTATAATATTCCACAACAGGAAGATCAGTGGTAAATTTCTAAATATTTCGTTTGTCAAAAAACCAAACATTTTAAAATAAATAGAAATTGATAGAGTAAAATAAGCAGTGTTTATAATAAAATTACGGAAAGGCTCCCATCAGAAATGGCTTTTGAGAATCAAACAATATGTAAAATAGCAGAAGCACAGTCTATTCAATTTCTGTCCATTTTTAATGGTTATTTTTTCTTTCATTTACAGTCCGTCGTGTCTGGATCTGAAGAACCAGATACCATAGTGCTTCGAAGATTGCAAAATGGTGCTGTTGAATTTAAATCTGTAACCATAGGCCTAAAGCAGCGCAAAATAATTGTTCCAGGTATTTAAGTATTTCATTGTATCACACATTTTTTGCTTAGTTTTATTATTACGACTATTTATTTAACTTTATATGGTGCTTTTCAGTGTGATTCAAATCTTTGAGGCCCTAACTGATCAAGTTCCGTTCATCGCAGTAACATGAAAGACGTTGGCTTTTGCAGTACATTTTTATTTTTTAGATTTTGACCCTATCATACTAGCCTATCCTGGGTTCTCCTAAGAAATGTACATTTTCAGAAATAACTCAAAATTCGCAGAGGCTAAAAAATCCGAATTTGATATGTCACTGTATTTTATTGTATATTTTAATTCTTTGAATTTTAAAACTTATCGGAGTAGCCCGTTATAGGCCCTCCGTAGGAATATACTCATTTTTGGTGAAAAAACTCGTGAACCGGAGTAGCTACAACGTCCAAATTTGGTATATCTCTGTCTTCCATTCATTTAGGTTACATACATTTTAATAAACGCACTCTTCACACATTTAAGTTGCAAACAAAAAATAAAACGAAGTGCCAATTTAATAACATGACTTGTCCTGAAATGTAACTGTAGTTGATGCCCATCTAAATAGTCAAAATGTAAATCCTTAATTCAAAATTGTTCTAAAATTTGAAATTAAACTAGCAGTCCTTTTACTGTTGTTCTTTATATCCTGAAGAAGGAGGGCTGTTTTTTGGCCCCGATTCATTGATACTGTTACTCATTTATTTCATTCTGTACTTTTAACGAAGTTGTTTTATTTATTAAAATACAATTTACAATGAAGACAGTTTAGCAAGTTTTTCCGATATCAAAGCAATTTATACACAAGTAGTGTTTATCTACACGATAAAGTAAAACTTCGTAGCATATATACAAAAATTAAGAAGTCAACCGGTTTCAAAGACAAAAATCAGCCTTCTTCTTTAGGACCGATAAGAAGCCCGATCATACTTACTCACGTCTGATCGGCAACTAAGAATAGCGTACACGGCAGAAGGTAGGGGAAAAGGTTACCAGTATTAAGATAATCGTACTATATTTCATTCGAAGCACTCTACTAGTTCGTGAGATATACATTATGTTATTTATGCAGAGGAAGTAATATTCTAAAACAATGTTTTTTAGGAAGAAAATCAGGTGAAGGGGAAACAATCACAGATGACAACAATGTGACGACAATCAAAGAAGATGTGCCAGAAGACGAGAGAAGTGAATGCTGTATCTCAAAAGAAATGGCGGAAAAACTCGGAAGAATTGCTTTAAAGGTTAACACACCTCCAGTTTATGTTTTACTTTGAGTTTAAGCGAGTTTGACACAAAAGATTTTAATTTTCTTACTGTTGAATCGGTTTATTCATTTTTTCATCCCACTACTAAGGCAGTTGGCATTATTGCATTAAAGCTACATAAACATTATTATTTTTCTATTCTTCTGTGTTTCCTAGTTCCATAGTTAAATTTTGTACTTCATCAGACTTGAATTACACTGAAGATCAAAACCTGTAAAAGAAATAAATTCATTCCGAATAATTATTCTATAATCTTTACCAATAATTATACTATGACCTTTACCAATAATTATACTATGACCCTTACCAATAATTATACAACGGTTATGAAGTTAATTCATGAAGGATTATAACTCTAATCTCTAAATCGCGCTAGTGCTTTCCATGAAATAACCTCACATGGTGTTACTAGATCTGTTATAGTTCTACACTGCTTCCGCTGTAACGCCTTTTTCATTTCTTTCTCCTAGATTGAAGATTATTACAAGTCACCAAGAGATATAGAATGGGGGATACAAAATGGCACAATCTACATGTTTCAAGTGAGTTGTTTAGCTTCAATATATATTTTGTTCTACTCTTTTACTTTCATGTAATTCCATTAAATAAAAACATAAAAGTTAGAATCAGGGAGCAGACTAAAAATGAAAGAATCTTGCTAGTTCGAAAGTTCTGTAAGATAATGATATTTCAGATTATTGTTCATCTAAAAGGTGAAAGTCTGGTGTGATCAGTATTGGCGTAGCGCCCATTGAGGCTAAAAAGCTAAGCCTCCCTTGTTTAAAATCTAGTTTTAAGAATTATTTAAACATACTTTTATTTATTATAGCTCTAAAATAACTTTGAAATATATATATGTATTATTTGGAAAATTGTTGCCTTTTATTTGCTTAAAGTGACACATTTCAAAATATTTTTCCCATTAAAACGCATATTTTAAAATTTTAGAAGCTGAAATAGTTCAGCCTTCGCGATCTATAAGAAGAAGCATGGTATTAAACCAGCCCAACTATTAAACTCCTCCCTAGCTGATTAACTAACATGTAAGCTATCCTTCAGAAAGGCGTGACTATTGCTTCGCCTATTTTCAGCCGTTTGTAAACAGTTAATAATTGGTTGAATGAAGACTTTTCAGGCAAGGTCAATATATCCTCTATTTTGGGTCAAATGTGATTCTATTAATTAATATTTGCATAAAATAATCATTATTTGTAATACTAAAGAATTTTAGTCATTTTTCACGAATAACCTAACAATTACCTAACTTTAAACAATATCAAACGAAGAAATATAGGAAGAATAACTTCCATTAAACTTAAGTTGTTTACAAAGTAGACTTAGCTCTTTATATTGGCATCAATATAGCGAAGCATTCCGTATTTGGGAGTTTTAGAAAGAATAAATCTGATTTCCTTTTTAAAATCCCATGTTACACGAGAATTTCAGTTACATAAAAAGAAAGTGGTTAATAATTTTCTAGCGAATTCTTCGTATTGTAATTATAAGAAATTTTAAAGTTTTCATAGTACAGTATTTGTAAATAAGTAATGTACAATATTGTTTAAGGACATTGTTGACTACACTGAGTTTCATACATAGGTGCCCGTAGAACGGTTTCCGGTGGGAAGCGCTTATGTCTTTATTTAATAAAATGGTTGTAAAAGTTGAACTAATTTAGAAATAAGTAAACATTTAAAATGTTATATTTTTGTACGTATTTATTTTACATAGGTAACATATTTTAAAATATCGTGCATTTCATTCACTCTTAGCATTTTTATGTTAAATTATTTTTATTTTACTCACCAAGGAGATAGAACTTATGGAAAGTGCGAATTATAATATAAATTTCACTCATAATGCAAAAACATTTTCCAAGTTTAAACGCTAATCGCTAAGCTTCCCCAGTCAAAAATATCACGCTAAGCTACTGGTGATCAGTACGTAATATTCCTTAGAAATCAATCATTTCTTTAAATTCATTAAAATGCAGTAGCAGTATGCTTCGATTATACTGAAAATGCATTTGCATTTCGTTAATGAAAAGAAAAAATTTGTCACATCACATTTCATAACAAGCATTTAGGTTTTTCGAAAAAAATTCACCTCGAAATCTTCTATAAGAAAAGTAAAATATATCATATTTATTTCATAATATCTTTTGATAATCCCAAAGAAATTGCACGAATAATTTTTTGTAGAAATATTCATATACAACACCAACTCAGTTGAAAATATCAAAAATATTTATTTTTATGATCCTTTACATTTCACCTCGAGAATTCACCAACACCTCTGGAAAAGTGCATATTAGCATCTTATGAAAGATTATTTCATTAGGCTTAGATATTTCATTAGTGGCCAGTGGCCTTTAGTTCCATAGACATTAGTAGCCTCTCAGCTATAGTAATAGCTACTCATGTAAAATAATATTATGGCAAAATATTGAAAGATTAAGATTCAACATTTCCAGTATAATAGATAAATTTAGACCAAAAATCCAGTAGCAGTATGCATCAACAAAATGAAAATAGCGAGTAGCAAGGACCCTAATTTTTACACTGGCTCGATTAGCGGCGGATGGACACTTGGCAAGAGGTAACCAAAAGACTATTAGGGTCAAGAACCGTAATTTCCACATCAATATAATTAGTTACCCTGTGACCAGTGTGTCCATTGTAACATATGTAATACTCAATCTAATTAGTCACCCTGTGACTGGTGTGCCTATTGTAACATATGTAATACTCATAATCTAATTAGTCACCCTATGATCGATGTGCCGATTGTAACATATGTAATACTTAATCTAATTCACCCTGTGGTCGATGAGCCCATTGCAACATATGTAATACTTAATCTAATTAGCCACCCTGTGATCGATATGCCCATTGTAACATATGTAATACTTAATCTAATTAGTCACCCTGTGATCGATATGCCCATTGTCACATATGTAATACTTCACCTATTCAGCTGATAGAACAAAAAAGATGTGAAAGAACAAAATAAATATTTTACAACACATTCTGTCATAGATGAGTTCATGTAAAATTTCATAGTAACAATTTTTCTTTATAAATAACAGTTTTAATTCACACTGAAGCATTTTGATAAAACTCGAACTTGCTGTTTTTATCAAAATAATATTCTTCTGTTAAAATTATAAAGTTTTACTATATGTTATATGTAAAAAGAAATATAAATAAGGGAACATAAATTTAACGTGCATTCATTTATCATACATTCATACATTCCGTTCTGTTTAGTTCTACCTATATCATCATCATTATCAAACTGAAAAATACATATATTTTTCAGGCTTAGGATTCAAGTTATTCTTTAAAAATATTTCGTATAAATTCTTTGAAAAACAATTTTTTTCAAGTTGGCAACAACTTAGTGATGACAAGAAATGCATTTACCATATCTCTGTAAAGAAATCTATTTTTATAACATTAACATCCATAGCCTAGTTCAGTTCAAAAATCCCCTCTATATACTATCATTATTAGTGGGTGAATTATCATTATTTTCTATAGAAAATACTGTTACGCAAATCTTATAATTCAAACAATTCGAGTTCTAATCATGAGAATTAACTAAAATTTCTATCTGGCTCTTGTTTTTCACAGAAATTATTCTCACGTGGGCTTTATTAGATGTACGCGCCTTCGTTCTTGAGTTATCGTTTCCACACCTTGCAGACATACGCGCATACAGGCATACACACACGCAGACAAGCATTTTTCCAAATGTGTTCGATATGGATTCAGGAAGTCTTAAAGCATACTTATCGTAAAATATTATAAACTGCGAAATATAAATTCAAAAGTGAAAATATGTTAATATTAAGAGTATAAATGAGACGAACAATGTTCACACCTACACTGTTCCTTACTCACTGTTCATACACACATTGTTTATATATTTCTGGCCCCCCCAAATTGCTGCTCTATGTCCTAGGATGAGCCTGACGGTCTGGGCTTTCGACACACTGTTTACACCTCGGAACACCGCGTGCTGTTGGCCATCTCGGGTGCGGTATCCCCGTGGTTTGCGCGCTAGATTTGCACGCTACCACAAATGCCGCCGTGTTCATGCGGAGTACGATCACGTTAAACATGTGGGTCCGTAAGTCCTTCCGAGAGGTTGGTGGTAGGGGAAGGAGGGTACGGTCCCTGTGGATGCCTCCCCCACTGGGTTCCGGTCTAAATTGGGTGGCACTTCCCGGCCGTCCATACAGTTACCTTACACCTTTCTGGTAGGTCGGACGGTCTGGGTCTCAACAACAACAACACACTGTTTATACACACACTGTTTATACACACACTGTTCACACCCACACTGTTTCTTACTCACTCATACACACACTGTTCCTCACTCACTCACTCATACACACACTGTTCCTCACTCACTCACTCATACACACACTGTTCCTCACTCACTCATACACACACTGTTCCCCACTCACTCATACACACACTGTTCACACTCTCACTGTTCCTCACTCACTCATACACACACTGTTCCTTACTCACTCACTCATACACACACTGTTCCTCACTCACTCACTCACACACACACTGTTCCTTACTCACTCACTCATACATACACTGTTCACACCCACACTGTTCTTTACTCAGTCATACACACATTGTTCACACCCACACTGTTCCTTATTCACTCACTCATACCCACACTTTCACTCATGCCCACATTATCGCTCACTCGTACCCACATTACCACTCATTCGTTCACATATAAATGCTGGTATTCATTATCATAAAGATATTCTATTCAAATTCAGATTCGAAACGCGTAAATCTATTTTGGATCTTCAAAACGCAGGCAGTGATGCCTTGTAGAAAATACTTGTAGTCTCGCCCTATTACTACTGGAGTAGCTGTCACTGATTACGAGATCAAGCACGAATTTGTCACACCCGTACGCTGTGAAGGAGATTACTACACAATATGCAATGCCGGATAATATTAGACATTTATTGATCTATACATCTATCGGCCTATCTATATATCTACCATCGTACTCGCTATCTCACACCTACACCTTCACTCACCCAATCACCCACATCTTAATGACCGTCGACATCGTCTTCAATATATTTGATTCAAATTCAGAAATTTAAAACGTATAAATTCATTTTGCATCTTCAAAAAGCAGATTGGGATGCCTTGTGAAGAATTTTTTGACTGGTTGAAAGATGATAGTTTCGTTCTGTTTTCTAGTCTCGCCCTATTACCACTGGAGTAGCTCTTACTGATTACGAGATCAAGCACGAATTTGACGGACCTGTGCGCTGTGAGGGAGAATACTACACAGTGTGCAATGTCGGGTAATATTGAGCACTTATTGACTTAAAATTATATTGTTGCAAATTTCAATGTGAAATTAACCTAATGTGCAAATCTGTGAATATAGTATTTAATCGCAGCTTAAGTTTTTTCGGTTTTACTTAATCAGAGTTAAAAATGACTATTGATGTAGTAATTTTTAAAGCGCAGCTTCCTTCTTGAATCACTTCAATGCCAACATATTTTAAAGAGCATCGCTTGAGAATGGCATTATCCCATTTTAATGAAATTTTATTTCTAATCGGTGGCAAATGGTCTCTTTTCAAAAGAAATTCTAAATCGAACGATTTTTACCGGATTTAGCGCCGTTCAATTTGGGATTCAATTGAAATTCAATTTGGGCGGGTGAAGAGGGATGGGACATAAATCAAATCTCTCTCCCTTTTCTAAACAGTTGTATGGTGGGGAAGAAGTGGGCCAAGGCGTTTTAAATAATTATTTAACCCTCTTATTATCGGACTAATTTGTAAACAAATCTTCTCCCCCATTTATTGAGAGGGCACAAAGAGTCAGTCTCACTATTGATTGAGTGATTAACTACTTAATGGAATTCTGTCTCCCTCCCCCTATAAATGTCATACGAAATGGGAATACAACTGAAAAGACATAGTTTTGCCGTCTAACTTAAAGTTCTAGAATTTAATTAACAAGGAACGTTAACCTAATAAACTTAAAATGCAGTGTTAAATAGTTCTGTATATATGCTATATCAAAGTTAAGACTGGATAAAATGTGATGCCTGTGGCTGTTTACGACCCTACCAGTTTTGCAGCATCAGATTTATTATGTTGGGAGCCCTAAGCGACCCCTTAGTCCCAATATCGTAAATAATCATGTGAAGTGCTGGTCAGGTCTGCACTTAGTTCTAAAAAACTCGGTTCTGCAGGATTTCTTTTCAAATATTTCGCTTTCGTCTGGTATATTGTCTTGAGGCTGGCCCAGGCCGAGTTCGTACGTAGCTATATTCAGGAATATTTGATTACATGTTTCGAATTTTTAATAACATGTTTCGCAGCATCGTGTTTTCCGTCTTGCGTGCTCCATGCGATCTCTTTGATCCACCTACCATAAATCCATACGTGGTATTTCGAACCCTCCATCTATTACATTAAAATCAAAACTGACTGTTACCAATTACTTTAACATCAAATTTAATATCAAACTTTAATTTTAAATTTGTGAAAATTCAAAATCTACCATGTCTTTGCGAAATAATAGTCAGAAAAAACGGCAATTTTATTGACTCGGTCTTCATTATTTAGCGTCATTTTTATCAATTTGGATCAATTTGGGGACATTTTATCAATTTGGGGACATTCTGGCAATATTTAAAGATATTGCCAAGTTTGCGACATCTCGCCAAATTTTTCGCCAAGCATTATGTACCGTCGGAGAAATGGATTATTCTTATGATCGTTTATTATTTTCTTTCCGAAATATTGAATTTTCATAAATTAGTCGTCATTTCCATTGATTTATTGTCATTTTTATCAATCTGGCGACATTTTCACATTTAAAAAACTCGCCAAGTTGGCGATATGCCACCAAAATTTATCGCCAGAGTTTTGCCAAGCGTTACAGCCCAAGAAATAGGTTATTCTTATAGTAGATTCTTATATATTTTCCAAGATATTGAATTTTCATTAATTTGTCATCATTTTTATTATTTTTAGCTTCAATTCCATCAATTTAGTAACATTTTTATCAATTTTGCGACATTTTTATTAATTCGGCGACATTTTTGTCAATTTTTGTTTAGTCAGGCCCGCGGAATTTCTGCCCTAAAAGTAGTAAACTAGAAACACGCAAGAATAATATTTCCTGCTTTTGTTGGAAGAAACTTGAATTATTTTGAATATTAAAACACGGCTTAACTGTATCCCGCGTTCCGTTGATAAGCGAGCGCGGAACACCAGATAAGGTTAAGCTTCGATTAAACACGTTAAAAGACATGGATGTTTGTGTTGTTGGTCGCAATGTGTTCCCACTCCCACTGGTGTGCTGGGGCAACGTCTTTGACGGCTAAGAGGTTCACTGTTCTGGCCGATGTATAGGCGAAGATGAAAGAATCAATGTCTGGCCATTGGAAAAAAAACATTATTAATACTAAAAGGGTAATACTAGACTAGGCATGACAAAATGTTACATAAGAGATTTCACCCTATTTTACAGCCTGTAGCCCGCTCTTAATATGACCGGATGCATTTTGACCACACACCTGTTTCAATGAATATTTTTAATTATAATATAACCTCGTAAAGGAGCGTAAGTCCTGTACAACCCTTTCACAAAATGCAATTTATGTAAAACGCCAAAGACTCCCTAACAAAATGTACCTATACCACGAAAAGTAATATTTGCAATATTTTGATTAAAAAATATTAAATTAATAATTCCCCCAATACGACAACGTTTATCAAGAAAATGAAACTTAATTGTGTACATTTTTTGAGTTGTTGAAGTTTCGTCAATTTAGCGACAGTTTCGCCAATTTCGTGACATTTTCATCTATTGGCGATATTTTGTTCATTTGGCGACAATTTCCAAAAATCTCCAAATTTAACGCCGAGGTAGCCAAATTTGTCACAAAATTGGATGAACAGATTAGTTTCCACTGGCAGGGAAGACCTGAGGGGTTTACGCCCATAGTCTGCCAGGGAAGTTGGACGAACAAATTCAACTCAGACCTCCACGGCAACCTTACGGTTTTGCTGTTGGGTGAAAAGCAGGAAAGGTTAATATCCTCCTTCCAAAAAAGCCACAGTCGGGGGAAAGAGGTCGGCCGAACCATCCACAGCACGAATCCAACCCTCCGAATCTCGATCCCAGCTTCCGATGGGTCTAGAAACTGACAGTAAAGACGCAAATTCTCTACGCCACCTGGAAGAGTCTACTTCTTGAGTACCGGATCAATCCTCAGATTTGTTTATCCCTTGGGAGAGGTGGGTCAAAGGCTGCAGACAAACATATACTCAATGTAAACATAATTACTATACAATTTCAGTTCCCCCCTCCCTAAAATTCGCGGAACAAATCGCCGATATTTGTGCCGCGAAATAATTACTACCTACTCATCGACCTAGAATAACTAGAAAAATCTGATGTGGGCAGCACATGACTTTCCCTGCAGACTTGTATCCACGTTCTCTTTATTTTAATTAAATTCATTTCACTTTTAATTCAATTTCCGTTCTCATTCGGTAACCGGACTTGTTTTCAAAGGTGGTGTAGAGAAAATACGAAAAACTAAAATATCTCGAGAACGGCTAGTCCTAGTGTAATGGGGTTGGTCGTATTATTTTCGTCGTTAAAAATTACGTATTAAACGAGCATTTAATGGATATATTTGAGTATACCTAGTTCTTTAGTTTAGATTTTGACGATTTTTGCGGGCCATTTTGCAAAAAAAAGGCAGGTTATTTTTTTCCGAATCGTACCAAAATCTAATCAGCACCAGGTTGGCTTACAAGCGACTTATCCACCAAATTTTGTGAAATTCGGTCCATTAGTTTTTCAGTTAGAGTGGATACAAGCTTTTGCGGGCCATTTCACAAAAAAGGCGGGTTCTTTTATTCCGAATCGTACCCAAAACTAATCAGCATTAGCCCCGCCCACAAGCGACTTACCTACAAAATTTTGTGAAATTCGGACCATTAGTTTTTTAATTAGAGTGGATACAAAATCTGCACAGACAGACAGACAGACACACAGACACACAGACAGACAGACAGACACACACACAGACGTCACGCTAAAAATGGTTTTTTCGTATTCTAGAGGTCTCGAAACGTGTAGATCCGTCGAAAACTCCAATTGTGATTTTCGGTATGATTCCAATACTTTCCCTATACATTACCATGTATTGCAGGGAAAGTAAAAATAATCGAGTTTTTCACTCCGGTTCGTTTCCTCCTCTTGCAGTTGATGCCCATAATTTTTTTTTCTCACCAAATAGCCCACTGTCACGAAATAGAAAATAGCCCACTGTCACGAAATAGAAAATAGCCCACTGTCACGAAATAGAAAATAGCCCACTGTCACGAAATAGAAAATACCCTCTAGTCAGGAGACGCATCCTAATACGACTTTACGTCAGAAAGCTAATGGCACCATTGCAATGACAGCAGCAAAGAGGCTTCGCCAAGAAATGGGAGGGAGGTCATAAACCCCTCCACGAACCCATCAGAACCCACTACAGATCGTATAAATGGTAATAGGAAAAATGAGAAACAACATATTTTGGTTACCAAACTACCCTCGCCCCACCCCTACCCCGTGATAAGAAAATTCTAACAGGAGCACGAGCCTGTCTCGAGGTATTAAAATTTCTTATAAAATTAGCAACTTAAAAATCGTAATTTTCGCTAGTAACTACATTTAATTCTCGCAAAGAGAAGCTCATAAATCAAACTTGAATGAGCACTTTTCTGGTTAATACCCTTGTATTGTTACACATATTTCTCAAAACTTGTCAAACTTTTCAACTGACATTATTTCAGGATTGATTTCTTTAAATTATAGCTCACCGTTTATTCGGTTGATATTTAAAATTTTAAAACTCCACTTTTAATTTAAATTTGAAGTGAATTAATGAAATCATCAACTATAATGAAACTATCATTTTAATAGTTCATATTTGCAGTGTTTTGCTTTCCTTTATATAAAAAAAATATTAAATTTAAAAATGTTGTATTACCGATTACCCTGATTTCAAGAAAGGTTGGGATCTTTCAACAAGGTACTGTACACCTGAAAGTACAGTTTCGAACCTGGGGAACTTGGGGTAAACCATTTTGAGATTATATAATTTGTTTGAGGGAGGAGCTTATATTTTTTATACTTGGAAGGGAGTTTTTTTTTTACAATGTGGTTTTCTGTGAGATAATTAAATTTCAGATATCCAGTTCAGGATGCAGACTAAATACGGAAATTCGAACCCATAAAACTGTTAAAATTGATAATAGTGACGCAGTGTTAACTCTGTGCAAAAGTTTCAGCCTGCATAAAAATTCACGTACTCCTAATAAAATGCAACATTCAAGTCATACTTTAACATTGGTACTTTCACGTGCATTTCGTGGCAGTCTTTGCACATTACGCGCTCTCAAGTATGTGTAAACATGTTTCGAAATGTTTGAGCAGCAAACACGAGTCACAGATTCCCAAGCTGCTCTTATCTTATTTCTTGAAGTCAAAAGTTACGGACTTTTTATAAATGTAATAAACTATATATTCTATTAGCAGCTATTCTGTACAAACTTATAGAAAAAATTATATATTGCTGATGCTTGTACGATAATATCATATAAAACTTCCTTGAAAAAAGGAGGCTTCTGTCTGTTAGGTGGCAATAATTACTTCTAAACCCTCTTCGTCAGACCAAAAGACCGTATGTGACCTCTAACAGCCTCTAAGAACAAACTGTTGTTATGGACGCATAATGAAGAAGGGGGCTTATAATGCCCTCGAAACAATTATCACATAACCGATATATGCCTGCTTTTTTCAAAGAAGTTCTGTATGATATATTATTTATTTTAATATTTATTTCATTATCTCAGGGAGGCATGTCCTGGAGCGACCTCACCACTAGGATTGAATGTTATGGCTAGATACTTCCCTATTGTGTTTCTTGTAAGTAACTTTCGTTTTAAAGAGTTTCCGTAACTGCACAAGTGATACCTACCTTGTAGTTTATAATATGCATTTATATTGTTGCAGAAAAAAGAAATGGCTGATAAGCAGACGAATAGTTTTCTCCAGAGCAAGTATTTTCCCAGCGGAGTTGCTCCTTTTTACAACCATTTGACGCTGAATGTCATAGATGTGAGATTATATTCTTAATTAAATCTCTCATATATTTATATATACAGGGTGGCTATAATTAGAGGTGTTTACAGCCCGATAGTGAGAAAATCGTTGGGCCAAACTCAACCAAATTTGCAGCAAATACTATTTAGACCATGGGATTTTGATTTTTAAAAGAAAAGAAAATTAGTTCGGATTTTTGCCACCTTACAGCGCCTTTTGAAACTTACAGTGCCAAAGTGGCGCTGTAAGGTTCGTTTTTGGAGTAAAATAGGCATAGAAAGTACAGAAAGTTAACATTTTACAAGCATTTAAATATTGACATCACATTTTACATTCACATTTACACTTACATTTTATCAAATATTTTAGCAATCATGTCTCCCATACGCAGTAGTGCGTTATAATAAATATGCAGATTTTCACAGAGAAAAGAGATGGTAATGTAAAACGTTATGCAAATTTTATTCAGCTGACGCTGAAGTTTTACTAACAAAGCACGATCACGTAATGTTGGCGTAGTAAATTTTTAACAGCAAAGCACGATCGTAAAAATGTAGCGCGTCATTGATTCCAACACATTCTTCCGTTTTCTTTATATCCTCAAAACTAGTAGTATGTACTATTGACGTCAACGTCATCTGACTAAAATTTGCATAACGACATAGCATAGCAAAATATATATATACATATATATATATATATATATTATACATATACATATATATATATATATATATATATATATATATATATGTATATATATATATATATGTATATGTATATATATATATATCGAATTTCCAATTATCAAAATTAAAGAAAAGTATTACACATATGCAGAAATTCCTAGTTTTTACGTATGTAGACAAAGCTTCATCAAACTATGCTATTTTCTGCAAATTTTTCTACATTAAAACATTGTTATCCAATTTAAATCAAATTAATACCTTCAAATTGCAAAAAACAACCATACATGATTTAAAACGCAAACTTATTTCCAAGTATAAACAATTTTTTGATACCCATCAAAATTTAAACATTCCATATTTAGTAATCATACCAAAATTTCACAAGGACCCAGTAAAATTTAGAACAGTTACCAGTGGACACAACTCTTATGCATCAAAAGCTAATAAAAAACTTCTCAAAGTCTTGAACATTCTTTTTCATGCTATTTCCCGAGAGCCACATTGCATTATCCGAAATAGCTATGAACTTATTCAAAAACTGAAATCCTTTTCTGCCATTGACTCTTTCCAAACATTAGATTTTAAAGATCTTTTTAATAACATCGACATTAAAGATTTATTCTCTGTCATTAAACAACTCTTCGATCAATTCAAATTAAATACTCTTACTAAATATGACTCGTCCACCTTTAATAATTTATTGCATTTTGTGCTTTTTCACAACTATCTTGTACATGGCAATGCTGTATATCTCCAAACGATTGGATCCACTAGTAGCTCCATGCTCGCCAATATTTATCTCTACTTCTACGAAAGAAAATCCACTCTGTTCACTCGTAACATTTCTATTTTTCGATACATTGATGATGTTTTTCTTTGTTTTCATACTGCACACGTTTCTTTACCCACACTTAATATATATCCATCCAATCTTGAATTAATACCGAATGAATCCCACCCTTCCAAATCTGTAAATTATCTTGACATCACCATTGATATACATTGTAACTCTTTCACTACTACTATTTATGATAAGAGACATCAATTTAAATTTAATGTAAAATTCTTCCCACATTTCTCTTCTTGCCTTAGCAACCAAGTTTTTAGAAATCTAATCACTAGCTATTTGCTCCGCATTAAACGCCTGGATAGTAATAAGTGTACACTATCACACATTAATAGTCTCAAAAATCTTTGCTATATGTACAACTTCCCCCCCTTATTTGTAGATCGCAGTATAAGTACAGTATTCTAAAGTCGTGGAAACACCATAAAATAAACACCGCCCCTGCGGGCAAACATAAAAATGTAAAAATATTAAAAAACAGTAATTTCGATTACACTAAAAACGAAAAAAATTTTTTAAAAAAACCGCCTCGGCGGGTAAAGAAAAAAGTTTAAAACACTCATAAAACCGTTAAGGCGGATATCTAAAAAACTAATAAAACAAAAAACAGGCTACGGCTCCAAAAAACAGTGTTATCCATTCTTTCAAAGTTTTCGATAATCGTGGTCACATCTCGGTCAGTTTCTAAACTCTTGGGTTTATCTCTCCGAAACTATGTACTGCTACTTCCACTTCTTCTGGTCTGGATTATTCCCACGTGGTATTCAGCGAGGTAAGCGTACAGATTGTAGCATGTGGGGGAATCATTTGAAGATTATTCACGGTGACGACCTTTCGACATGTGAGTTGCTCTTTTTTGCAAATTCGTATATTTGTGCGCTATATTTTTCATGTTCATGTCTATGTGGTATTTTATATTTCATGTTTATGTGGTATTTTATGTTATATAATTGAATTTATCCTATTTGGTTTTTTTCTGTTATTCCGTTGTTGGGCACAGATTGCATAATATTTTAACCACGTGTTTTTATGCAATCATAGAAACAACGGATTTTAGTATATCTGTCTAGAATGTGCCCCTGAAGACGTTTCTGGCAGATATACTATTTTTTAATATATTTTCCTTGTCCTGGCCTCTCCGTGCTCTGCTTTTTCGGCCCTTCCTCGTTGCTTTTTGCTTTTCACACACGCTTTTATTTTGCTCGCGGTTAGATACTGTGGTTACTGATTCACACTCTTGCACTTTAGTTTTTGTTATTTTAATTTATATATATATATATATATATATATATATATATGTGTGTGTATATGTATAATATATATATATATAGGGTGTCCCAAAAACATTGACCTCTGCTTTTATTCCTTAAATATTGATCTTAGACATATATAATAAATTACAAAGTTGAGTAAAAAAAGGTACAGGATTTTATGAAATCGTTTAAAATTCTCAAGGGATTGAATTTGAAGAAATACAAAATTTAAATTTTTATACGGCTCCCGTACAAAAGCATTTCCAATGAGTAAATTGTGCCCTATACGCTAATAAGGTGATGTACAAAATTTCAGCATTTTATCATAAAAAGTCCTAGAGATATATTTAAACAAAGTTGGTGAGGGATTAATCACAAGTTAAAACGCAAATGTTTACAGCAAGAGAGCAAATGACGCAACGTAGAAATGCATCATAGGCAAATAATATCTGTCTCTCATCTTTAATGGATCTTTGGCATGAATGGAAAACGTTTTGAATAAGCTTTGTAATCTTGTTCACTGATTACAAAGCTTGCTACAAAGTTATTATTTCTACACAGCGTAGATACCTTTGTACCAATAAATACCAAAATTATTATTTATTTATGTAATCATTGTTTTCTTTCATAATTTGTGTATCACCCCTGAAACGCGATCTGCCGACATGATTTTTCCCCTCTGAAAACCTATGTCGATGCATCGAATAGTGATTTAAGTCAGAATTTTTGTCTTTTCATATCTCTGGGACTTTTTATGATAAAATACTGAAATTTTGTACATCACCTTATTAGTGTATGGGGCACATTTTACTCATTGGAAATGTTTTTGCACGGGGACCGTATAAAAAGTTTAAATTTTGTATTTCTTCAAATGTAATCCCTTGAAAATTTTTATCGATTTCATAAAATTCTGTACCTTTTTTTATGCAACTTTGTAATTTATTATATATGTTTAAGATCAATATTTAAGGAATAAAAGCCGAGGTCAATGCTTTTGGGACACCCTGTATGTATATATATATATATATTCTCGAAATTACTTTTCGAGTGAAAGGCGCCATATAAAGTTTCTGAGGTGCTGACTTTCCCCTTTATTGTGAAGGAAAATAAAAGAAAAGAAAATGCTGCAAATAATAACAATTAATTCTTTCCTCCATATTTGATTTCAAACAATAAATTCACTGGAGTGTGACTGAACACCCTTTCTTATACCAGAATCTATTTTTAGTAGCTTGTTTTATTATTTTTACTTATTTATTTTTAATTTTACAACAGAATTGTTGAAAAATCAATACCATGGACGAATGACTGCAATTATAACGTGTTACCCTTCACTTTTAAGACTTGAAAAAACTTTCGATTGATACCATTATGGAGGCACTCCTTCAGCTAAATCATTGAATATGAAACTGTATTGAACTTAGCTTGAGTAGGAGGTCACTGACTATTATTCACATACGACGAATTCGCAAAGCCCCTGCGCAGACATACAGACATACATACATACAGACAGACAGACAAAAATCCCTCCAGAAATAGTCAATCCACGCCCAGGAGGTCTTATAGCATATATTGGCATCCAAATCTCGAATTTGAAAATTTTCATGAAAACAATACTATCAAATACACTCAAGTGTCAAAAGTCATGGGATACCTCTCTAATATGGAGTTGGGCCTCCTTTAGCTCGGCGAAGTGCAGTAACTCAACGTAGTATAAACTCAACAAGTCGGCGGAAGTCTCCAGGAGGAATGTTCAGCCATGTCGTCTCAATAGCAGCCCATAATTGCGTGGTATTGGTAGGTGCTGAAATTTGTGCACGAATGTCTCTTTCGATCATATCCCAGGTATGCCTCATGGAGTTCATATCTGGCAAACTAGGTGGCCAAATCATGTGCTAGAATTGTCCAGAATGCTCCTCCTCAAAGCAATAGCGAGCAATATGGACCCGATGACATGGAGTATCCCATCATTATTGCGGTATATGATGTCCATAAACGGCTGCTATAGGTCACCAAGTAGCTGAATATTGCGATTTTCTGTCAATGACCGATTCTAATTGACCTGAGGACCCAATCTATGCCAAGTAAATGCTCCCCACACCATTATGGAACCACCACCATCTCTCACAGTGCCTTGTTGACAAGTTGGATCCATAGCCTCATGGGGTTTGCGCCAAACCCGAACGCGACCATCAGCTCGTAAAAACTGGAAACGTGACTTATCGTACCGCGTGACTTTCTTCCAGACATCTCGGGTCCATTGCATGTGTGTCGCGAACCCAGGTGATGCGCTGAAGCCGATGATGTGCTGTGAGTAAAGGCACTCGAGTCGGTCTTCTGCTGCCATATCCTATTAACGCCAAATTTCGCTTCACAGATCTCACAGATACGCTTCTAGTGCGTCCCTCGTTAAATGTGGTAGTCAGTTGAAGCAGTGTCGTTCGTCTGTTAGCACGGACACTACTGCTCAGACGTCACTGGTTTCGATCATTCAGCAGATGTGGCCGCCCACTGGCCGTCCCTTGTGGGAGGTCATGCCGTCAATGAGGTACTCTGGATACACCCTTGACACTGTCGAACGAGAAATCTTTAAAGTCTCAACAACTTCTAAAATGCTATGCCCCATGCGTAGAGCTCCAACTACCATTGCACGTTCAAACTCGGTTCATTTCCGTCGGGTAACCATTATCACGTTATTTAACGTTTCACAAGGGATTCAAGTGTTCAACAAACAACACTGACAACCATCTGACTCTTTATACCCTTTTAACGCGATGCGAGAACCACTTGTAAATTTGCATACTGCTATCCCATGAATTTTGCCATGTGATTGTATACTATATAATATGAGAAAGTGAATTTTGGTATTAGCACAAATTTATTCGAGTCGATATGTTCTTAGAATTATATAGTTATTCTGCGGAAAAAATACTTAGTTTGTGACTGCCTAAAAAGTTGAAGAATAGTATCAGCCGGTTTCCGGCAAAAACAGCCACGATCTTGATTTTGCTGGTGTGTTTTTCGTCTCATTTCGGTCTCATCTCAGTTTTTCGTCTCATTTTCCTTAACAAGGAGACTACCTTTAGCCTACAAAAGCAGTTGATGCTGTTAACCAACTATTTATACCATTGATAACTAAGCATTGCGATTTATTGCAGATTTATTTAGACAACCATTTCAGTCAATTTTTATACCTGATTATAAGTAATTGCATCCTACATTTCTTTTCAGATGATATCCCGGATGGACGACACTGATTCCATCATGGGCCAGAGCATGCAGATAGGAATATTCGGGCGCCTGCTCGATGACCCTCGCATAAAAGTTTTAGCCAAATATAAAGCATGGCCAGCCTTGAAACCAAGTCTTGCAAGTGTTTTTAATCACTACAAGGTACGAAAAATGCTCCGATTGCTTCAAGACATTAAAACCTTTTTTGTTCTTTTCTTGAATAGTTTAGATCAGAAATTTAAAATTATTTCATGGACTAGATCAAGACTGCGAGAATTCATAATAGTGCTCTGCCAGTCTCTGTTAGTCTCGCTTAATTCTTAATAAACTAATTAAGTAAGACCAATAAGAGCGAGTTAGAACTCGACCTTAATTCACCTTGTAGAACCTATATACAGGATGTCCCAAAAACATTGACCTCGGCTTTTATTCCTTAAATATTAATCTTAGACATGTCGTGACGGAATTCGTCACTTTTGTGTAAAGTGTAAAATTACATTATTTCTTAAACCTTTATATTTATACTTATTTAAATTGTGATCCGGAACCCTCATGTCATATGTATATATATTTTATCATTTTTAAATGCATTTAATTCTGTGCAGAAATTGTGGCATTTCCTTTCTTAGAATAATATTCCTTCACACACTCGAGGAACAGCGACCGTTAGTTCAAGGTCACACGTGTTGGCTGGCGGAGACAGATGTCTTCGTTTCCTTTTCTTCTGCTTCTGGGTGACGCAACCTTGTGCTGAATTTCGGGATGTTCATGCACGTGCTCTGCGGAATTGTCGTTGGATGGGCTGGACCATGGATGATTTTTGAATGAAAGTGATTTTGTATTGGTGGAAAGGTAAAGATGTGAACCTTCCGTGTTTTTCAATTGGCGGGGCTCTAAATCCGCCCGGAGTGTTTAAAAGTGGTGTAAATTGTGATTCTGGGCTCTCTCCCCTCAAAACATCTTCGAACCCACGTTCGGCTTGGGACTCAACCCTAATATTGGGTTACCGTAGTCGTGGGTTTGGGAGAGTCGCCACCGTCGCCACTTCTGGGACCTGCCGATGCCTTGTCCTCGCCGACCGTTGTGTGGATATTGGAGAAGGACCTCATATTTCTGATCATGTACCGGGACCAGATGAAGCAAATTATGATACTGGACCCTTGGTAAACCTGATCCGGTACCTTGCCGGAAACTGCGGTTCTTCTGTTCCTGCTGGAGTGGGGCAATGTTTGCCCCGAGGGATTTGCCAGTTGAAGCCTGTGCTTTTTCTGCCATGAGTCCTACAAGATTTGTGAGGTAAGACTTTATTGTTTAGACGTGTCGTTGGGCAGTCGACTAGACTTGCTGAAGCGATTCCAAAGAACTCTTCGTCCATGATTTCAGCTGCCAGCATCTAATTGAATGCAATCTTATATCTTCAGCTTCCATCTATTACTTTTAAGAATTAATGCATCTGAAGAAATATAAATTAATTTAATAATATTAAATTGAAGCCTTAAGCTTTCCTCAAGTGTGCATTCTCTCCTTTGACCATACCATATTAAATTAATAATGGAATATGTTATATTTATATGTTATACTGTTGCTTAATGATATATACAAAAATGAATATTTAATTCCGGCTAAGAGCCGATAATTTTAGTGAAGCGTGGTCCAGTGGTAGTTGTGCTGAATGAGAATCAGCATTTGTATTATGTGATAACTCCTTACTTTTTGGCATTTAATAAATTGAGATTTAAACGAAATTAAGTGTATTTATTTGTGTTGAATTTAAGTGTTTTCAGCTGCTGGTGAGACCTTCAAGGTAAAGGTATTTCTCTGCTTATTTTGGAATTTGTTGGGTTTGTTTCGCAGGTCATCAGTTGGGTTTCACCCACTGACGGGGGTGTGTTTCGGACCTGGGTATGAAATTGTGAGAAAGTTAGACTTTCTCGGTCAGCCGTGTCCGGCGGGAAACCGTTGCGACATTTAATGTCGTTGGTTCCCGCTTTGACAGACATATACAGTGCAACTTGGATAAAACGAAGGTCTCTAATTCGAAATCGTCGTTAATTCAAAGATTTTTCTTGGTTCCTTGAACTTTGTATTAAATCAATGTTAAAAAATCGTGGATAATTCGAAGTTCAACTTCCTTAATTCGAAATTTTTTGTAAAAACTTTCGAACCATAACAACTTTTCGGCCTTTCATCGTTAAGAAATCATCGCCGGAATACCCCCACGTGTTCGACACGTAACAGCTGAAACCCCCCTTCCTGCTACCTGTTCGACCGGTGGTTCGAGCGTTCAATCTACAGAAGGTATTGGTTCAACCGGCTTCAGACGTCATTTGAGCTTCCTACTGTCAGTGCGTCTGTAGTGTTGTGAGAGTTTCGCTAGTGAGCATTCACGATGTCTTTGAGTAAACCACGCGTTCAATACAAGAATTTAACGCTTGCTGAAAAGGTCGCCGTCATTCGCGATGTGAAAGAGTGTGTGAAGAGGAAATGCCAAATCGCCAACGAGTACGGGATAGCGCCGAACACTTTGTCTACTTTTTTGAAAATAAGGACAAAATTCTGAGTAACGCTGCTGCTACGCGTGAAAATGGAAAGGATCGCAAAAGAGCTAGAGAACCGGACAATCCTGAAGTCGACGAGTAGTTTAAACAAGCACGGGACAAAAACATTCCTCTGAGTGGGCCCTTTATTCGAGCAAAAGCGAAAGAATTTTCTGCCGGTTTCTTAAAAAGTAATTTCAAGGCTAGCACTGGTTGGTTGGATGGATTTAAGGAAAGAATTGGAAGCTCCTTTAGGCGTATGTGTGGTGAAAGTGGAAGTGTGAATCAAGAAGCAGCAACTGTTTGGAAAGACGATGTTTCACGACGAAGAAGAGACGCCAATCCCTACATCGTCGGAGACGCTTTTTCATCTAGGTAAATTTCGTCGGTACATTGAAGGACAAACAAGCGTTAATGAAGCTGTTTACCATTCACTAAACATACTTGATGATTGTGCTAACCTTAAACGACTGAACTCAACAAAACAATCAGACATTGCACAATTTTTTTAATTTCTGTATTGAATGTAATACGTACATGTATGTAGCTTACGTAAATCTTATTTTGTTTACATACATATAGTGTTTAAGTCCTTCATACCATGATATTTCTCAATAAATATTTACTTATTGACAGAATAACCATTTCAAGCATTCAGTGGACCTGACACTAAAGTTAAAATATGTAACATTTTTAAATCGAAGTTTTGGATAATTCGAATTTTTTTAGTGGTCCCTTCGACTTCGAATTATTCAAATTGTGCTGTATAATAAATTACAAAGTTGGGTAAAAAAAGGTATAGAATTTTATAAAATCAATTAAAATTTTCAAGGGAATTAAATTTTAAGAAATACAAAATTTAAATTTTTATACGGCCCCCGTACAGAAACATTTCCAAAGAGTAAAATGTGCCCCACATACTAATAAGGTGATGTACAAAATTTCCGCATTTAATCATAAAAAGACCCAGAAATATGAAAAGACAAAAATGCTGACTTAAACCACCTGCCGATGCATCGACATGAGTTCTCAGAGGGATAAAATCATGTCGGCAGATCGTGTTTCAGGGGTCATACACAAATTACGAAAAAAAACAATGATTACATAAATAAATAATAATTTTTCTATTTATTGGTACAAAATTATCTACACTGTGTAGAAATAATAACTTTACACAACGATTACAAAGCATATGTATATATATATATATATATATATATATATATATATATATGCGTGTGTGTGTATATATATATATATATATATATATATTCATTCCCTGCGCATTGTCCGGGTGAGATCGGTTGGGGTATATACATTGTGAGTGGATAGGTTATATATATTGTGAGTTGTTCTGTTTTGGCAATCGTGGTTCCTGCCAAACAGGCCCTTACAATAACACCTTTTCAAACAGAAACAAATCTGTTTTTCCACTTCTCTCGGCCCCATTTTACTCTATTTCTTTCTACATTCGCCTGACCTACATTTGCTTACTGTTCCCAGATTCCTAATTCACTAGCCGGTGTGTGTAGCAATTCCCTGTCAATCGATGGAGGTCATTTCTATACCAGAGCAACAAACTCTATTGCAAACACAATAGCATTTGTAACTCCGCTATATTAGTTACCTCTATCGATCAACGTAGAACTACAAACGACAAAGCTTGAAATAAGACACGAATTACGTTGCGAATTCGTAATTTACTATAGACGAGAGATGGAAATGTCCATTCTCCATTCCTTATGAAGTAATATCAACATTTGCCTGAATTTTATGATCTGTTTTACTCAGAAACTGTAATAGGTAGGAAAATGAAAATTTTCACGCATACCAAAATTGCAGACAGACATGCAGAATCACAATTTGAATGATTAAAACGAACTGTAACAACGTGAAACGCCCATTTTTAAACCGCGTATGCGCACTACGTTTAGTATAAATAACAATTAAAGATAACTTTCCAACAGCTAATCAAAGCGTGTGCACTTGTACGCATTGTGACTTAAACATGCTCTTATATATTAAATAGGATTTCGCTATTTAAATGTGTTACTTTGATTTCATTGTTCTCCTGCATTCTAATTTGTTTAATTTAATATTCAGATTCTAGAAACTTATACGCTCCTGTGTATTAGGATTCTGAAATATTGAAATTAATATTTTTTTTATACTTATAATTTCATAATTACTTGTTAAATCAAATTTTACTTTAAAATCTTTCACAGCTGGCGTATTTCATATGCGCCAGGCCATCCAAAGCCCGGCTGTTTGCTAATTGTGATTATTGTTTCAATTTTGTAACACGAAATCTTTGTCTTCTGGTAAATAATATGTTTCTTCTTAAATATGCAGAACATGTTCTTCTCTGGATGCGGAATAGAAGATATAAAAAAGGAAGTCTTCAGCTACGAATTTCCAACTGAGAAATGTAGATCATCGTCTGAAGCTTTCGACCAGGTGATGAGGGCTTGCACCAATCATTCGGAGGTACAAATTTGAAAACTCCTCATGATATTTTAACATATCTCAATTCTACGATAATTCTTTATATAATGTGAACATAGCTCAGTTTCTGTTTGATGATTCTCTTTAATTCTTTTAAATTTTTAGGCATTCCTGAAACATATGACCTGCACGGAAATGTCTTCTTTCTGGAATATGAACATGATTGCTACTTTAGGAAAATCGAGAGGATGTAAGTAACCATTCTTGAACATCAAACAGTAGTCAAAACAAAAAAGTGCTTTACTGATTGATCGTGACTCATGGTCTGCACCCGTAACTCATGGTCTCTTGAGTAATTGGCGTTCGTCAGCACAGTGCAGGCGAGGAGATGATCAGTTAGCACAAAACTCCTTAAAGCTGGGATTTAAAATTTCTCATCCTTTTTTCCTACATAATGACCTCTACATAATACAATGGTTCTGCTTCTTTCACGGAGAAATAACAATGTACCAGATTCACAGCACTATGGTTTGGAATTGAACTAACACAACATAAATCAAAGTTTGGCCCATTTAGCAACTTATGATTCCAAACTGAATGACTCATACTCAAGTGCAAAATCCTCATCGGAATGCAGTCGGCGTTGAATGATTATCTCGTGAAGTAAATTACTATTGGCGAATTATTGAGTGTCAAAATACAGAACTATTACATAAAGGGACTTCTCTCTTGAATAGAATGACCTTGATCCGCAAAAATGATGCTAACAGATTTGTCGCATAATATTGCATATGGAAAAGGAACATATTTGATTATAACGAAAACTTGAACGACGTATTTAAGAACAAATAAAATAATAATGTAGCATACAGCTGTTTCCAGATACGTTGAATCCACCTTCGTCAGTGAAAGAAAACCAGCAAACCCTAAGTCAAAATGCCGAACTGGGCTCTTGCACTGACAAAGAGAGAGAACAAACACCACAGTGCAAGAGAACACCAGTGATTCTCTTGCACTAAAGAACAAGACCGGCGTATCCTCTAAACAGCTGTATGCCGCATTATTTTTTTATTTGTGCTTAAATAATATTTTTTATTTGTGCTTAATTAATTTGTGCTTTTTATTTGTGCTTTTTTTTATTTGAGCTTAAATAATTTGTGCTTATTTTTTTATTTGTGCTTAATTTTTTTATTTGTGCTTAATACATTGCTCAAGTTTCTCTTATCCTTTGCACAGTGTTTTTTACTTATTTGATATAACTTATTACATTTTAACTTTAGCAATTTTTCTTTTTTTTTCTAACATTATTTGAAAAACGTGCAATACATCGAAACGGCCCATGCTAGCGTTCTAAATTTTATGTCATTCGTTTCCTAATGAAAATATACATATAAAACGATTATTTATGTAACAATATTGAAATTTCGGATTTTTTTATGATTTTTTCAAAAATGCATTCAAAAATCGCGCAATATCTCGAGAAATAATTCATGCTAGCTTTCTAAAGTTTGTATCGTTTCTTTTCTAATGAAAATTTACGTTTCAGACAGATTTTTTTTTGTATTTATTCTTATTAATAGTTCCGATTTTTTAACGATTTTTCAAAAACTCATTCGAAAATTGAGACATTTTCAAAACATCAGATTGCGTTTAAAATCAAAAGGGTGCCAGTATTCACTGATTGTAATAATCGTACCAAATTATTTTATTACTTTCGTAATGCTTAATTTTTTCGTAACATATCGCATCCACAGACTCATGGACACACACACAGGAGTCACCTCAAAAACTTTCGGTTCAATTTCATGGATGATACTTAAAAGGTGATCTTCCGTTGAAAACTCGAAATTTTGGACTCCGTCTTAATACTTTTCCTCTATATTATGTAAAATTATGTAAATTTCCTCTATGTGTAAATTTCCTTTATGTGTAAATTTCCTCTATGTGTAAATTTCCTCTATTGTGTAAATTTCCTCTATGTATGTAAAAATTATAAATCCATTTTACATTTTTTTTTCAAACCCAGACCATCCGATTTACTCGAAGGTGTAAGATAAATATTTGGACAGTGCCACTTGATTTCGATCGAAACTCAATGGGGATTGAAACAAAGAGGAATTTTACTAGAATAAGTAATTTTCATATTTATATGGGATGGTTTACAGTAAAAGGGTTACAGTAAAATTTCAAAATTGAATCAAACCCTTTTTAAGTACAACTTCTCAGGCTGCTTCAAAAATACAAAACCGCATATCTTCTTAATAATTACAATTCATTATAAATTTTGAATCATTGCAATTCAAATTTTGAATCATTACAATTCGAATTTTGAATCATTACAATTCGAATTTTGAATCATTACAATTCAAATTTTGAATCATTACAATTCAAATTTTGAATCATTACAATTCAAATTTTGAATCATTACGATTAGCATTTTGAATTCATTACAAATTCAATACAAAATTTGAAATTGTCATTACAAGTTTTGAATTCTTAAACAGTTAGAACATTTAAAAAGGAAAAAGAAAGTTATGAGGTTAATTGAAAGGATAGATGTTTTTTTTCTTTATTTTCTTCTCTGTGCAAACTTCTGGGAAAAACACGTAACTTATTAAAACCATAACCAACCCGTTAAAAGTCACCAAGTTAGCAATACCTTACCAACATGGCCAAGATCATTGAATTTGTCGCCAAGATAAAGTGAACCAGACTTTCAAATTACAACAATGATTTTCTGTTAAGTATTCATAACAATGCAATGTCACTTCCATTTCATCTAAGTCACATTCATTTCAAGATTTACTTTACACCTCGCCCTAATATGTTTGACATCAGTAATAATATTACTTTCCCTGTAGCATTTTAAAGCGAACTCCTTGTATAAACAGTTTTATTTTCTTACATCTAGGTATAGACACAGATGTGTACAGTGATTTTTCGAAATTATTGTCTTCATTTTCCAACGTAGAGAGCGCGGATGTTCCCTCTAGTATGCAGGTACGTACTTAAAGTTCGAAAGATCGAAATACTAAAAAAAAAGAACTGAACTTATTGGTATCGTTATCCATTGCAGGATCTAGCCCACTCCATTGACAAAGAAATCAAGAGCGAAGTTTTCAAAGCGATGTCAGTCGAGGTAAAAAAATGTCATTATCACTATTCTCACTGTGTCATATAGCATGGCGGCCATAGGTCAGCCTGTGTTATAGAATCTCTAAGAGGAAGAGCACGTAAACCTATGACCTGCAACCCTATAACGTCACCCGCGACATAAAAATTGAGGATGACGTTATCAAGCTCAAAACTGACAACAATAACCCTAAAAACGCAGTAAGTGACGAACACGAAAATACAAAACCTTCACTTGTGTATCTTCTGAACTTCAGGCAAGACGATAATTTACAAATAAAAGTAACGGAACATTTGTGGAGTTTTTGTAATACGGTCCTTTTTATCTGTATTAAAAACTGTCGACTTTATGAAAATTTTAGTCCATGAAGCACTATAAAATACTATATTCATATTTTGTTTAAAAAAAATACTATATTCATATTTTGTTTAAAAAAAGATAGATTTTCCATGAGGGTATCCATTTTCCTCTTTTTCAAAGGTTTTGTGAAAATATTTAATAATCTCTTAAATCTTTTTAAATCTCGAATATATATTTTAAATGTGTTCTGCAGTCAAAAGCTGCATTTAATAAAAACGCGTAGGCCAAATAGGGTCTTCGGAACATACATATAAAAGTTTGAGATTTTTTTAAATATTTTAAACTCTATTAAATTTTTCGAATTTTTGATAGTTTTCTGTACGTTCTCAGATCATTAGCCACATTTTAAATCAACGCAAGGGCTTAGACCAAGTGCAGGCTTCGAAAATTGGAGTCACATATATATATAAAGATAAACTTACATGATAACATACATCTAAACATGTAAATGCGATCACGTGTTAGTGTTAAAAATGTGTGCTAGTCTGTGAACTAAACACATAGGCACAAATACATATATGTAGCATTCATAACACAAACAGTCACAACAATGCTTTAATTTAGCATTTTCGCTGGCATAAGATTAAGCCTTTACATTCAGTCCAGCTATTGCACAGCTTGTTTGCACTCAAGAAGAAACTCAGACGTTCCCAAAACGTTTGTCTGTTTTTCGGTATTTTATTTTTGCAGCAATTTAAGTTTGGATTATTCTGTAGTTTAGTCTTCTTACTTGTTCTGTAAAATATCATTATCATTCTGTATCTCAGTTATAGTATCTGTTGAATGGATTGATTCATTTATCTCTTTGATGTTCCATCAGGCTGCCAAGGAATGGCTGGAAACGTCGAGTAGTGTGGCCAGTTGCAAGTATCGTCAGTTCCTCAAGAGGCATGGACACCGGTGCCTAAAAGAAGTAATGTGTTCAACACCTATGTGTGCACTTGATGCGTAATAAACAAATTATAAATATAAAGCAAGGCCTCTATAGTGTAAACTTCATCTATATACAGTTAAACCTGTCTAAGTTGGACACTCACGGTTCCCCCTAAAAGCGTCCAACTTAGACAGGTGTCCAACATAGACAGTATGATGAAATTTCATTTTTCCCCTTCAATAAAGCACATCAAAAGACTTCATTTTAACATGTAGAAAGTACTAATAAGCCAATGGTTTTAATTAAATATTGTAATTACTGTTACAAAATACTCATGTATGTGCGTACATACTTAAAATGTGAAGCAAGAAATCTTATACATATAATTTTATACGTAATATGTAACGGCTACTCACATACTGTCAGATTGATGCAGTAATCCATTTCTATTGTTCAGAAAAATACTCTGTCAGAAGAGTTTGTTTTTTTCTGATTCCAGATGCACATTGTCTTTCTATTTTACTGTGCAGATTAAACACGGCCTCAATGAGTTCTGGCGTATTTTGCATAAAAGCATACAGTTCTAATTTCTTGACACACTGCATTGCACTTACGTGTGTAGGAAGTTCTTCTACATCTGTTTTTTCCTCTTCCTCCGAAGAAAAGCTGTCGTAATCATTCTTGCTCAATGTAGCAACACATGGAGATTCAGTATCATGGGTTTCAAGAATGTCATCAAATGCAACATTTTGACAAGCATCGGATAACTCTTTTCTGGACGTTTCAGAAAGACACTTTAGTTCTTCATCCAGTGACTCCAATTCGAAACAGTCTGTCACTTGACCCTCGGAAGAGCTGAGATCACATATAAATCCTGCATGCTTGAAACACTTAACAATAGTGTTTTCTGATACATTTTTCCACGATTCATAAATCCATCGGACTGCGTCTAAGACTGTCACCTGTTTGACAAATTTTGCCGCATTCTCACAATTTTCTGCAGCCTGGATAAGTTTCCGCATTAGTTGTTTCCTATGCAATAACTTTACTGCTTGAATAATCCCTTTGTCTAATGGCTGCACTTCACTCGTTAAATTAGGAGGCAAAAATTGTATTGTAATGTTTAACAACTTCAAGTCGACATGACATGTTGCATTGTCAATGAATAACAAAATTTTTCTGTTTGCATGCTTCATTTTCTTATTGATCTCAGTCAACCAACCTGAAAATATTGCGGTAGTCATCCAGGCTTTCTTGTTATACTGCCATATTACAGGAAGGTTGTTTATTTTCACATTGCTGCTCTTAAATGCTCTAGGGTAGGCTGCCTTTCCTATTACCAAAGGCTTCAACTTTTCTCCTCGAGCGCTGCAGCACAACAAGACTGTGATCCTCTCTTTAGACTTTTGCCCACCTCTGCATGTTTCACATTTTTTCACCAATGAACGTGTAGGCAACAACCGATAAAAAAGGCCAGTTTCATCAGCATTAAAAATGTTTTCGTCGCCATACTCCAATGTTAGATTTGAAAGTTTACTTTTCCAGTCTTCTGCAACGTGGACGTTAGCACCAGCTGATTCACCACAAAGAACTTTAAAACTGATATTGTTTCGTTTCCGAAAGGACTCTAACCATCCGTTACTTGCAAAAAATGACTCCATTTTCAACTCTGAAGCGATTTCTTTAGCCTTTTCCTGAAGAAGTGGGCCACTTATAGGGATGTTCTTGCCACGACAACATAGAAAAAATTGACGCACTTTTTCATTTAGGTCATCATGTGGAGTTCTACAGATTCTTTTTCTTGTTCCAGAGCAGTTCAGTTCCCATGCATGTATGATATCAGATCTCTTATTGTTTATATTGGAAACAGTAGATTTTGATATGCCGAACTCCTCTACCAACTTTCTGCAGCTGTCACCTTTGTCTAGGCGATCAAGAATTATTTTTTTCTTTTCAATAGTTAGCTCAACTAATTTACGTTTGCTCATTATTAAAAACTAATGTGCACGTCACTAAAATCACAGTCACCTTTCCAGAATGCACTAAGAAACAAATGTGAATTTTGAGGGTAGAGAAACCTTTTTATTCAGAGGATGCAGAAATCTAATTGGACAAAGCAAAGATGGGGTAGGGAAGCTACAGATGTCCATTCTTCAAGTGTGTTGTTGTGTGTGTGTAACAAACTGATAACAAAAAGGTTGTGGGCTGTCGAACGGTGGGGAGGGACAGCCCTTTAGCAACAATAAGGAAGAAATGTGAACAGATAAGAGCTTCCTGAAAGTGATAACAACAAAGAAATACTTCTGGGGATCAACAACAAAAGATAATCCCTAGGGATAGAGTCTGGGGATCAACAACAAAAGATAATCCCTAGGGATAGATAAGGAAGGTCAAAAGTGGTAGGTTACTTCCTTTATACTAATGCCAATTTTAAGGAACTTGTCCAACTTAGCAATGTAAAGAGTGTCCAACTTCCAAGATAGACAGGTGTCCAAATTAGACAGTATTATATACATGTTAAAACATAGGAATTCATTCCGTTCCAGGGAATTGTGTCCAAGATAGACAGGTGTCCAACATATAGAGGTGTCCAACTTCACAAGTTTTACTGTATATATATATATATATATATATATAAATATATATATATATATATATATATATATATATATATATATATATATATATACAAAAGAAAGATCTAGGAAATGTACAAGGAATATTATGAAACACAAGGAACAACAGAAACAAATAAAGGAGTGCAAACGGGGTATCAGTAATGTCTAGGGGGATTGTGACCCCTATACCTGGTTAAAGCGTGCTTTTATTCCCTTTTATTTTTGTGGTATTTTATAGGATATTTTATGGTAATTGGAAATAGCTGCATTGCGCTTTCGGATTGTCCATGTAGTATTTTGTACTTCGATTTACAAATATTATACTTTGGATTGTGGTATTTTATAGGATATATATATATATATATATATAAATATATATATATATATATATATATATACAGGGTGTCTCAAAAAGATTGAAACGCGCTTTAATTTTTTACCTGTTGGAGATAAGTGGGCAATGCAAATTACAGAAATGTTGAAAGTAAGGTAGGAAATAAGACTACGTTAATGAAACAGTCCTCCAATTAATTTTCAAAAAGTTACACTTTTTTAATTTTTGTACGACCCCCTTAGACAAATTTGGTCAACCAGAAAATTTTAATTTTTGGTGCAACAAGATCATTAAAAAACCGCATATCTGTATCTTTAAAATTGAGTGAGTTACATTTAATTAAATTGAGACATTTTTGCTAATTCCGCTTAGGTTCACGATGCAATAACGGATTCTTAAGTACTTTTAAATAACTAAGTACTTTTTCAATAATTAACGACTATTAAGTACTTTTTTGATCTAAACAATTTCCATCGTCAATTTGTTTATGATCCCTATTTTCACTGATGAAACAGTCTTTCTCATGGTACGGAAAAGTGCCATAAGTTAGATTTTTTCCTTTATCATAATTCAGTTGATTTTAAAGATACAGATATGCAGTTTTTTTAATGATCTTGTTGCATTAAAAATTAAAAATTTCTGATTGATAAAATTTGTCTAAGGGGGTCGTATAAAAATTTAAAGTGTGTAACTTTTTAAAAATTAATAGGAGGACTATTTCATTAACGTAGTCTTATTTCCTACCTTACTTTCAACATTTTTGCAATTTACATTGCCCACTTATCTCCAACAGGTAAAGAATTAAAGCGCGTTTCAATCTTTTTGGGACACCCTGTATATATATATGTGTGTGTATATATATATATATATATATATATATATTGTTTGTGTCGTTTCTTTATTGTGGATATTGTTGACTTTCATATATTATAATTTAATTCCCTAATTAAATAATACCTTGCTTTCCTTACCTATTTTTCCTTTATCAAGTTATATATTGTTTGAATTAGAATTTATAGTTATCAGTCATCTTTTGTTACCTATCCTTACTCTTTTATATAGTTTCGATAAATATTGTATCCTCAATGTCGAAATTTTTATAATTTTTCAAATGGTAATGAACTTGGGATGCAAGTTATAAAAGTATAAATTTATTAGCTGTTCCTTCTTTTAATTAAATTTTAATATATATATATATATATATATATATATATATATATATATATATATATATATATATATATATATATATATATATATACATATATATATATATATATATATATATATATATATATATATAATATAATATATATATATATAATATAATATATATATATATATATATATAATATAATATATATATATATATATATATATATATATATATGGGGGTGTAATATTCAGTTATATATTCATATAACTCAAAAGGTCTTTAAGTGAAGAAAATCTTTAAAAGTTTGTATCTGGACGTGACGTAGCGCCCTTATTGAGCCGGGCTGTTTGTCTAAACGTCATATTACAGCGTTAAGTTCACTGGGGTATGGTAGGATACACGGTTGTTTCAAGGATACGCCTTACTTGAACTAATCTACGAATTAAAAGAATAATTTTTTTATATTTTAAATTTTTCGTGTGTACATTTTGAGAACTGAGGTTGATGAGCTTAGCAAAAGACAGGGCTGCATAGTGTCCACCAAAAATCAGCTTTATAGTGGGAAAATTATTTTCATTTATCGTTCCTTCCCCTTTATCTATTTCATATCAACAGAGTCTTCTTTTCTTTCTAGTTCGACATGCATTCTCACTCTTGGGCCGAAGACACGACCTCTCTGGTGAAGATTCTACAGGTAGGTAGATTATTGGATACTTGAACATTTTAATAACTATATTCACAGAGTATTTCTTATACGGAATTTCTCCTTACTTATTATTAATTTGTTTATTCCATAAAATTGCTGCAGCTGAAAATATTTTTAAATTTTTATATGGAATTAAGACATATTGTTATTTACCCTAATGGAAATTTTACAATTCATGAAGTATAAAAACATTTCTGGTTACAAATTGCACTTTTTTATAGGACAAAAAGCTCAATTATTTTATCATCAACCTAAAGTTTATGCATAGAATTTTTCATATATTATATGTATTTTTCATATAATTTATGTCATACTTCTCAATCAGCAACAAGTATTACTTTTAATCCTTGTTTATCGTTTTCAAGCAACATGAATTAAGAGTTACATTTTTCCACTGAGGACCTTCAAAACGAAGTTTATGTAGAATTATAAAAGATTAGAGCGAGCCTTTCGACAAGTGCCAAGTATCAAATAGAATTCTTAAACATCAAAAAACTGTTTATAAATGTTTCAATATAAGTTTAAATAATCGTCTGTTCTAACAGAATATGTCTGGAACTTGCCCGGAAGTCAAAGAGAAAAAAGAAGCAAGTTTTTCAAGTATACTTTCCGAGCTCAAAGTGCCATTGAGCTTGAAATCCAGGTAAGATAAATGGTCCATTTTGATTGTTAGTTCTTCTAAGATGTCTCACATCTGACTAGTAATCAATAAAAAATTATCTGCATCTATCTGCATCTAAATAAATCTAAAATCCAAACTCTTCATTGGCTGTGTGAAGATATTCCTTGAATTAAGTTTAATTAGTGTAAGTTTATAATAATTAAAGGATAAATTAACATTTAAAAATAAAATTCTTCTGTAAACAAATGTATGCATAAAAAGTATAGCGCCATAGACAGATATCAATTTATAAATTCAGTTAAAAATAAGTTATGTTTTAAAATTATGTTTTAATATAAAACAAGGTAGGATTATTAAAAACTATTTACATCTTCAAACTATGATATTCAAAAACATCTCTTGCCAAAATATGGTCCACAGACGTTCTCATTCCTTTTCTAGTGCACAGTCTCTATCCTAAAGAAAGTGTCTATTTTCGCTCCCAAAATCAATCGATTCTTTTAATCAGCTTTTTATGCTTCTAATAACGAAGTATTTTTATAACAGATCAACTTAGACTGCAGTTGGAGCAAATTTTCATAGCAAACGGACATTGTGAATTTAATGCAGCAAATCTAAAAACCACTACCAAAACTATGCAAAACCTATATCCACTTCAAATTTGTTATTAATTTCAATATATTTATGGCACATCCTCTGGAATCGTGAAGATACAAGAATGAATCTGAATGCCTGCATAACTAAAACTTTAATGAAATCTTCAGCAAGGTATTTAAGCACAAATAAGATAATAATACACCTTACAGCTGTTTCGAAGATACGATGAATTCTCTTCGTCTATGCAAGAGAGCAAGAAAAACAACAAACCCGAAGTCACAAAGATGACACGAAATTAAAAGGAACTTATATACCCTAGACCAAAATTAAGAGTTCACCTGAGAGAGCCAATCAGAAAACAAAATGAAGAATAGTCCAGCCAAGATTGGAGTGCACCGAAACACAACAGAGATATCCGAACAAGACGATTCAAATCCGAACAAAAATAAATGGGACCCAACAAGACGAAAAATAAGTCAAAACGACGCATAAGAGCGCCAAAAGATTAAGAAATGGAACAAAGAAATTGGAAAAATTACAGGGCAGTCCACTAGACTGTGGACAAATATGGAGTATTGGACTAAGTCATTAAATTACTAGAATTTTTTCTAGATATAGAGTGCTTCAAAGTAGTCAAGATCATATAAATCGACGCAAATATAACCATTACTAAAGAAAACTCAAAACGGTTGAATAAAAGGAATAAACTAAATCTATATTCCAAGTAAGCGTAAACAAGTACAAAATACAGTTAATAAAGTCGCTAGCTATCTAGCAAAATCACAAAACAATCGTCAGATACAATAAAACAGCAATTAAATACTCAGCTAATTCACAAACTAGAAAAGTATAGTCTCAATACACTGAGATATTTGTAATTCACATTTACTTGTTTTACGCCACATTATTCTGTGAGAAATAAGTAATTAAATGCCCTCTGAGGAAAAATCTCGAAAACCGACGTTACTTAGAAAATTGTAGTCCAATCATCAATCCAATGTAGTCCAATGTCCTACAATCCATGTAGTCCAATCAGTTCTCGACGTTTCCCCAAACTCGCCCATTGGCGACATTTCGAAACATTTCTCACTAAATTCATCAAATGTATTGCCTGGGCCGGACGACAAAGAACTTCATTTTATAACAATTTGTACTTGTAAAGGTTGTTTTCGGCGACGACAGACTCGACGCGAAAATGGTGTATCAGGCATTTGAAATACTGCCGACACTATAACACTGCTCGCCCTCCTCGCAACTTATTGAGGGCCATAACATGTGGCTAATCTGTCAATAGGGGCGACTTTTGGTCAAAGACGGTATCTATACGCAGTAAAGTTTACTATTTATACTCTTCAATATAGCATAGAGTCTTTCCCAGTTGTACTGAAGTTTTGATGGAAATCCTTATATCTGAGAGTTGAAGTGCTTTTCTGGAACTGTCCTTTATTAGCCTTGACGTTGTATTGGGTCTTCTGTCTGTGGCAATGTTGGTCTGATCTCAAACAAAACGATGAACTTTCTCCAAACGTACTGTAGGTCTTGAACATATTCATCAAAAATGGAGAAAAATCTATTGGCTGTCCAAATGTCAGATCACAAGACAATTGTGTATATATCCCAGACAAACAGCAATTCCATGAGCTGTAGGTGAATCAATTTTACAGTTCCATAAATATAGCGCTAAAATCCGTGTATTGATCAGAAAGAATGAGTAAAGGGACGCAATTACGACACATTTAGTTCCGTGATAGAACCTCACTGACAGTCGCAGACTCTTAGTCAGGAATTACATACTCGTCAGCCCACTTTGTGCAATAGTCCATTACTACTATGAAATACATGCTATAGTCTGAAATTCGTGGAAGTAGCTCCAGAATGTCAACTCGTCAACATGGTTTAGCTGTTTCCTGAAATGGTGGCAAATAAGATTTGCTATGTGCCACAAATTTGCGAACCTTTATCGTTGCCTATATAGGCTTATGTATATACCTTGCAGGTATTGGCTGTGTTATGCTGACAAGTTTTGCCTATATTACATGGATCTTGCTACCTATATTGGAAGCGCAAGCTTATACAGTAGGTTATTTTAAACTGAAGTGATGTCTTGTTCTCCACAGGCTTATTCTACGGTTTTTGCTGCCAAACAGCCGTAGAGGAGTGAGAGAAAGAGAAGCATGTAAGGTGAGTGTTTTTAAAATGTATGATATAGTCATGAAAATGTACTGTTAAGCAATATAGATTTCAACACCGTCACACCCATATAACTTAGATAGATTTATAGAATTCTAACCATATTCTTAAAGCAATGTTACTCTAACTGTGATAGGGGTGTGGGGTTATCCTGAGGCTCCCTCACACCAACGATGTATGTCAATTCTCATGTAAGACAAAACATAAATGCTAAACCAGAGAAAACAAGAAAGGTAAAATAACAAGTTGTAGAAGATGGAAGGATATGGTAGCCATGTGCTATTTTTACATCTTCAATTTGCTGCCACTTATCGGAAAATTATGTAAACCAGTTTGTAAGATGACCCCGAATTACTTAGATACGTTTAATAAAATTTGCCTTAATAAAAATATTTTTCACGGGTCTTTTGTAAAATAAGTGGTATTTTTTATGCTTATCATTGATTTGGTATTCAACTTTTTCAGTTTCAATCAGTAATAATACAAAATTCATATTTTATGCTATGAAAATTCATTTTTAGAACAATAGCAATATCCATAGATTTAGTGGTTGTGGCTTATAGTCTCAATGATATTCAGATGGGCAAAGTAGCCACCATTATGGATGCCAGTCGATATTTTTTATTCGATAAATATAAGCATTACGTTAATAAAATAGCTACCAGATTGTTTGTTGTTGTTGTTTTTTACCTATATATAAATTTACGTTTATTATGTGATATCTTTATATTTAAAAAGGGAACGATTGAAAGGTTGTACTACTTCTATACTTATATTAAACAGCATTTATGCCTCTTTTCAATAATATTTTTATCTTCTTTAATCTCTTATTTTTTTATGTCTTTAGATTTTTATCCTTCTTTGTAATTGTATTTCTTTATACTTGTATTTTATGTGCACTTCTTTTCATTTAACGTAACAATTTCAAATATTTGGTAAATATCCTTTCGGGAGATAGAGATCTACAAACTCTTTAAACCATTCTTTAATAAGGATCTCAACAACATACTCCCACGAAAAGCAAGCAAAAAAAGACCCCCAACATCAATTCACTAACCTGCAAGGATAATTTATTCGAGTGCCATTTTAAAGAAGCTTGTTTTCCCAACCTGAACTCGAACCACGGATCATGGTATAAGCCAACCGACGTTCTCCCACTTGAGCTATTGGGAAGGAATTGTAAGCTGCTATAGTCAAAGTGGACTATACAACCATAATTATAACGATTATAATAAACAGAAAAGTGTAGACGTGGAAATACAACAAATACAAAACAAAAAATTAAAGATTTTAGTACAAAGATAGTAAATAAGATTTGGCATTTATGCTGAAGCGAGGGGGGGGGGGGGTTCTTGAACTATTTTATATACCACCAGTGTTTTTCTACATATCAATATATAATATTATCAAAATGTTCCATTATTTGCTTTGTCTTGTCTAAATCTACACATTTACATATTATTTAATCCTCCTCTTGGTAAATCTAGATCAGAAATTTACATCCAACAGTTAAAATAACAGTAAATTTAATTTACTGTTACTACACTCCAGATATTTAAAAATTTGGGAATTAAAATAAAAACTCGAAAACACAAGCTCTTAAAAATAGTAGCACATGTTTTCACTTTGATTGTGATAAAAATTAATGTTCAAATAAGAAATATGAGCCCGATATTTCCAGTGAAGAAACGGATAATCGTACTTTTGAGAATCATTGAGCTCCAGTTTCGTTCATGTTCTAATAAAAGTTCCTAACTCAACAGTCTAATATGATCAAAGTGATGGACAACACCAGAAAAGGTTATCAGCATCTCAGCAAGATGATGGTTTCGGAAGGTTACCTACCTGACAAGGAACTACTTTTCTTCATGACAATAGACGAAATCCAAGATTTGCTGATCACAAGAAATCCAAGAATCATTGCGAGGTACTGTTCTAATAATTCTTCCAAAATACTAAATTAGTAGTAACCAGAAATTTTTCACTGGATTTTAGAATATTTAATTAAATATGAATTTTGAGAACTCTTACTAACTTTGAAAACGCTTACTTTAAACAAGTTCTGTTAGTATAAACAAAAATGTTCTTCACTCTAATTATAATATTATTAGTTTCATAATAACAATAATGTAATCCACTTGAATAACAGCAATTATGCACTTCACTTTGATAACAATGCTAATATGTCTTATTACAATTAAAATGATAATGTATTTCATTTCAATAGCAACCATGATAATGTCCATCGATTTAATAATATTGACAAAGTATTTGGTACACAAATTATGTGCACCATTTATTACACCGTCTGAAATATTATAGACTAAGTTAATTAAACATAATATCTGGCATCCATTCACAGTGTATTCTTTTTTATTCTAATTATAATGTTATTCGTTTTCATACTAACAATAATGTAATTCATTTTAATAAAAACAATTATGCACTTCACTTTGATAACAATGCTAATATGTCTTATTACAATTAAAATGATAATGTATTTCATTTCAATAACAACCATGATAATGTCCATCGATTTAATAATATTGACAAAGTATTTGGTACACAAATTATGTGCACCATTTATTACACCGTCTGAAATATTATAGACTAAGTTAATTAAACACAATATCTGGCATCCATTCACAGTGTATTCTTTTTTACTCTAATTATAATGTTATTCGTTTTCATACTAACAATAATGTAATTCATTTTAATAAAAACAATTATGCACTTCACTTTGATAACAATGCTAATATGTCTTATTACAATTAAAATGATAATGTATTTCATTTCAATAACAACCATGATAATGTCCATCGATTTAATAATATTGACAAAGTATTTGGTACACAAATTATGTGCACCATTTATTACACCGTCTGAAATACTATAGACTAAGTTAATTAAACATAATATCTGTCATCCACTCACAGTGTATTCTTTTTTACTCTAATTACAATGTTATTCGTTTTCATACTAACAATAATGTAATTCATTTTAATAAAAACAATTATGCACTTCACTTTGATAACAATGCTAATATGTCTTATTATAATTAAAAGGATAATGTATTTTATTTCAATAACAACCATGATACTATCTATCAATTTAATAACAATGATATAAAGTATTTAGTAGACAAGTTACGCTCACCATTTATTACACTGTCTAAAATAGTATAAGCTGAGTTAATTAAGCATAATGTCTGTCATCCAGGCACAGTGTACAATTTCTGAAGGTGCCTTTTTACCTTATATACAACGTCATATAATGACGTCAGCTCTTCTAACATGAACTTTAAATTTACACTTTCCCAACACATATGGAATTAGAATAAATTTAGATAAATATATTATATGATAATATTCTCGTTATTTTAATAACAAGTATAAAGTCTTTCATTTTAAATGAAAATATCTTCAATTTCCAGGGCTAACCAACGAAGAAACTTATTTTCTTTACTCGAAAGTATGATAACTATGATAATATCCATCGCTTTAATAGCAATGATATAAAATATCAGAATAAGAAGTTACACAAATTACATTATTTATTACGCCACCTTGAGTTAAATAAACATAATTTCTATCAATCAGACTCAGTGTATTACCTCTGAAGATGACAATTTAGCAGAACTTTTATACAACTTAATAATGACACCAACTCTTCTAGCATGAATTGAAAATGTACACTTTCCTAACGCCTATGTGATTAGAATGCATTTAAATAAATATATTACATAGTAATATTTTATTCTCTTCAGTAACAACGACGGTGTTCTTCATTTTAAACAAAAATATTCTTCACTTTCCAGGGCTAACCAACGAAGAAAGGCATTTCCTGCGCTCGAAAGTATGCTTTTCCCGGAAATCATGAAAGGACGACCTGTACCTGTGAGAAAGTTTATTTCTTTTTAATTTAAGTTTAATTAATAATGTAAATGTGAAACTTTAAAAGAAACTAATTAATTGTGTTGCTAATAAGTTTCTCAAATTATTTCTACCACTTTCAGATGAACGACGTGAACGAAGATGATGAAGAGTACGTAGCAGATTTAACGATGAAAGGTTAGTTCCTTTTATTATAAGTTGTAAGACAAATTCTTAAAACTTCTATATTGTGAAGATGAATTTTCTATATTGTAAAGTTTATTTTTATGCTAGAAAACAGGATACTTTTCTAATCAAAAAACGTCTTTAGAAATATTCCAGAATGGCAAACACATTACTCTATTCATCCTACGATGATCTGGAGAAAATGTTGTAATTCTTTTGACACGATCACATATCGAAAACTATATAAATATAAGCATATCAGTTGGCGTAAGTAAGTAAAGGGAACTCTACAGCTGATTTTAAACGACTTAAAGTTTGGCTTCCTATTGCATTCTCTCAACGGAGGCTATAAACCGTAAGAGGTTTTTTGTAAACTTCGATGATTTGGAGTGATTTGTCGATTTTATCAGACTACGATCATTATTCGTCACTTAAGTTTATTCCTGTCAATTTGACAACCTAACAGTAAGGCACGGCAAGCCTTACATCTAACTCAGATTTCTCAATCCTAATTGACAGCATGGAAATAAATTTTCAGACTTACATTGCTTCAAAGACTTATATTGGTTAATAATATAAACCTCAGAGACTGTTTTGGTACAATTTTGATGATCTGGAGAGATTTGTTACTTCTCTCTTAAAATCGATAATATGACAAAAAAAATCGTTATTTCACATATTTACGTTTCAAACACCTAATTATTCGACAAAGTATATTTTATTAATTGTTCTTGAAAATACTGCGTACAAATTTCGGGAAATATCATAAATTCCTTTAATTTTCTACATCTATGTTTAGCTTGAGCCAACGACCGTACCGTGCTGAAAACACCGGTTCTCGTTAGATCACCGAAGTCAGGCAGCATCGGGCGCGGTTAGTACTTGGGTGGGTGACCACCTGGGAACACCGCGTGTTGTTGGCTCTTTTCGGGCGCGGCAGCCCAGTGGTTAGCGCGCGATTCTCGCCGCTACCAGAACTGCCGCCGTGTTCATGCGGAGTACGATCACGTTAAACATGTGGGTCCGTAAGTCCTTCCGAGAGGTTGGTGGTAGGGGAAGGAGGGTACGGTCCCTGTGGATGCCTCCCCCACTGGGTTCCGGTCTAAATTGGGTGGCACTTCCCGGCCGTCCAAACAGTTACCTTACACCTTTCTGGTAGGTCGGACGGTCTGGGTCTCAACAACAACATCTATGTTTAGCTTGTTTCGTTGAAATGTCTGAAAAACATTCTGTTTCTTAAATTTTGGAGGACGGCGTAATCAATCTAAGACTTTACTAAGTCTATAATTTGGATAAAAAAAGTCACTAAAAACCATCGTAATGTTGACGAAAATAAAAAATTCGAAAATTTATAAAAGTAATTCCCAATCTCTTACAGATTGTATCACTATTGAAAAGCATGCCATTATCAGCGATTGCCACTACTTTTCGATAGCAATTTTAATGAAAACGTGGGTTCAGTTGGAATTGAATAAACTGGCTCTTTTTTTTAACACTTTACAACAAAGTTGAAAAGTGTTTATGACTTTGTTCATTCTGTCTGTCTGTCTGTCCGTTAGCACGATAACTGCCGTAAAAATGACTTAATCAAAATGAAATTTTAGTATAGTGTTCAGACGGTCTGTAGGACCTATGGGAATATAAATGAATAATATCACCCAATTAGTTTTGGATTGAACCCGGGTTGAAAAAATGAAATACATTGAGCCCTATGGGACCTAATTTTTCAAACATTTTCTAAGCGGATTTAAAATTCACAAATTGCTTCGAAAATTTTAGGTAATATTCAAATTGTTCCATAAAATATATAAAAAAATTCAGCGAAATATATTCAGTAGTGTTTTAAATAACAATTAAAATAGTAATTACACCTCTTATAAGAAACGATCACGTGAAAATGAAATAAAAAGATCACATGACCCACTTCAAAATGATATATGGCATCCCTCTTGTTTCAAAATCGTGATTTTTTAAGTTCTTTTTTATTCATATTGAGTGTTGTATCCGTCCTAAAACCACTTTATTTTTGTTTAAATTCTGTGCATCTACATACTGAAACAACGCAATTACAATATATTTGAGTTTAAATGCTTATCCAAATTTGATTATTTCTACAACGAAGCCTATTTTTCACCTATGTAAAATGTAAACAGCAAAATATGTAGAATGAGTTGTATTAGAATTGCTGTATTTCTTTAACACAAAATAATTTAGCCCATAGAGTCTGCATGACTGATATGAATAAAATATTAATTGATTTTATAAAGAGAAGGACGATTTTTTTCAATGAAGTTTTAAGCATAGAGTTTAATTACTTGTAGCTCCATGGTCTTAATTTTTAAATAAAATAAATTATTATAGTATTGTGATGAATGAAATGAATAAGAGAAAGTTATGAATGAAATGCTGTTTTTATAGAGAGATCCAGGCGTGTTGTTTTCTCTATGACGTCGTTTGAATTAATTTCAGTTGTTTTCGATGAAGTTTTCAAATATAATAAATTATCGTAGTATTATGATAGTTTTAAAAATATTACCGTGGAATGCATCGCATTTTAGAGATATTTAAACCAGGCAATTTATATTTCAATGCCGTCATTTGAATGAAGTTCATTTTTTTCAATGAAGGTTTAAGTTTTCAAATATAATATATTAATATAGTATTGTTATAAGTTTTAAAATATTACCGAGGAATGTATTGCATTTTAGACTTTTTTTAAAAAAATTGCATTGAAGTTGGAAAGTGTTTCATAATCAATGCTTTAAGCATGATTGATCTTTCTTGTTTATTTATAGGAATTCCTGTAAGTCAAGGTTCTGTCAAAGGTTATGCCAGAGTGGCTATATCTTTAGAAGAAGCCTCCCATTTGAAGGTACTTTATTTATCTGTAAAAGAATACTTCGCCAATAAAGCAGCAGCATTCAAAATCAATGGCATCAACACCTTTGGGAAGTAAAGCGAGCCTTTTTCAGTGAGATAAGAAAAATAGAGCATCGAACTCTAGAAAAATTGTCATTATGCTAACAGCAACAACATACCTTTAACACAGCGTAAGAAACGTTCAAAATGCGACTTGTTTAGATTTTCTTCTAATCAGCTGCTTGATATAAATACATAACATCTTTAAACGTACAGAAACCTATATAATTAATCCTATGAAAATTTTCAAAACAGTAAAATATTAATGTATTTAAAAAAGTATTAAAGCGGTCATTTTTTTTTCATTTTTTTAAATTCCTATATTTTATAGCTAGCAAAATAACATATTTTGGCTTCACTCGATTTAAATAATTATTACATCGAAAATAAAAGCATATTACCAGTGTTTAATGCTTAAACTATGGAGTTTTCGCCACTTCCATTTTTAGTGGCATAATTAGGTAATTAAGTATTTACCTAAGTAATTGGTTATTAATTGAGTAAAAAACTTTTATTTTACTAATTAAAGCAAAGATGATATTTTGAATGTAACATCATTATACCATCCTTCTACTCAGAAAGTTTCAGGAGATTTTAGTATTATGTTGACAATATGCCCGAAAGAACAGAAAATAATCTTTTGATATAAACATGAGGTAGACGTCAACAGCGGATTTAGTGATTAATTTTTAATAACTCACTATAGAATGGAAGTGTAGTATGTAGTTGTTATTAATTGTTTTACAAGTGAAAGGCTGGGGGCAAAAACATGACAAGCCCCACTTTGCCTGAAAGAGTTTCTGCATCAAGCGGTCCTTTAGTACAATAGATAGTTCTGATTTTATTTCCTCGAATTAGCAGCACTATGGAATGGTCATATTATTGCCCAAATTCTTTTTAAGCAATTTCTTTTTGCACTTGAATTGAAACATTCGCCTCAACAAACAGAAAAGATAGACAAGAAAGATCAATCATGATTAAAGCATTGATTATGAAACACTTTTCAACTTCAATGCAATTTTATTTAAACATCTCTAAAATGCAATACATTCCTTGGAAATATTTTAAAACTTATCACAATACTACATTAATTTGTTATATTTGAAAAATTAATCCTTCAAAAAAAATGAACTTCATTCAAATGACGGCATTGAAATATAAATTGCCTGGTTTAAACATCTCTAAACTGCGATACATTCCACGGTAATATCTTTAAAATTATCATAATAATACAATAATTTATTATATTTGAAAACTTCATGGAACACAACTGAAATTCATTCAACTGACGTCATAGAAAAAATAACACGCCTGGTTCTCTCTATAAAAGCAGCATTTCATTCATGACATTTTCCCATTCATTTCATTCATCACGTACTAAAATAATTTATTTTATTTAAAAACTGCAGACCATGGAGCTACAAGTAATTAAACTCTATGCTTAAAACTTCATCGAAAAAAATCGTCCTTCTCTCTGTAAAATCAATTAATATTTCATTCATATCAGCTATATAGTCTCCATGAGCTAAATAATTTTGAGTTAAAGAAATACAGCAATTCTTATAATACTCATTCTACATATTTTGCTGTTTACATTTTACATAAGTGAAAAATAGGCTTCGTTGTAAAGATAATCAAATTTGGATGATCATTTAATCTCAAATATATTGTTATTGCGTTGTTTCAGTATGTAGATGCACAGAATTTAAGCAAAAATAAAGCGGTTTTAGGACGGATACAACACTCAATATGAATTAAAAAGAACTTTAAAAATCACGATTTTGAGACAAGATGGATGCCATGTTTCATTTTGAAGTGGGTCACGGGATCTTTTCGTATCATGGTCACGTGATCGCTTCATATAAGAGGTGCAATTATTATTTTAATTTGTATTTTAAAAACTACTGAATATATTTTGCTGAATTTTTTTTTATATATTTTATGGAATATTTTGAATATTTCCTAAACTTTTCGAAGCAATTTGTGAATTTTAAATCCACTTAATAAATGTTTGAAAAATTAGGTCGCATAGGGTACAATGTTTTTCATTTTTTCAACCCGGGTTCAATCCAAAACTATTTTAGTGATATTATTTATTTATATTCCCATAGATCCTACAGACAGTCTGAACAACATACTAAAATTTCATTTCGATTAAGTCATTTTTACGGCAGTTATCGTACTAACGGACAGACAGACAGAATGAACAAAGTCATAAACACTTTTCAACTTTATTGTAAAGTGTTAATAACATAATTCATATATCATTACTATAGTATATCTTTAATAACATTATTCTAATAACAATAATTACAGATATATTTGCAAAAATTATGTTTTTATCTTATTTTCGGTATTTATTTTAGAAATAAATTTATTTGCAGCTGTTTCAACTTCCACTAATTAAATAATAAATTAATTTATTAATACTTTACAACACAATTGAAAACTATTTATGACTTTACTCATTCTGTCTATTTGTCTGTCTGTCCGTTAGCACGATAACTGCCGTAAAAATTACTTTATCAAAATAAAATTTTAGTATGTTGTTCAGACGATCTGTGGAATTTATGGGAATATAAATGAATAATATCACTCAATTAGTTTTGGATTGAACCCGGGTTGAAAAAATGAAATACATTGAAGGCAATTTATATTTCAATGCCGTCATTTGAATGAAGTTCATTTTTTTTTCGATGAAGTTTTAAGTTTTCTAATATAATAAATTAATGTAGAATTGTGATAATTTTTAAAATATTACCTAGGAATGTATCGCATTTTACAGATGTTTAAATGAAATTACATAGAAGTTGGAAAGTGTTTCATAATCAATGCTTTATGCATGATTGATCTTTCTTGTTTTATAATAATTTAACATTATTTAAAAAAATTACAAGAAAAGTATTATAATTTGAATAAATAAATATATAAAACATTTATGGTCATTCAATCATGTTTGTTTTACTTTAGTGTATTGTATATAACTATTTATGAAAATGCTAAATATTATAATATTTTGTAACTTTTCCATTCCAGCCCGGTGAAATCCTCATAACGCACAGCACTGACATCGGATGGAGTCCGTACTTCCCTATTTTAGCTGGTGTCGTAACGGAACTAGGGGGATTGATTTCTCACGGTAATTCTGTTTTTTTAATTAAAAATCTTAGTACATTATCTAAAACTTCCTTCGTGAAAATCGATTTATAAAAAAAATGCCAATTAGTGTGATAATTTTTTCTGCTTTCACTGATTGAATTCAGCGAGTTTTCTTTCTCCAAATTTGACTTTTACATGCGAAATTACGAAAAAACAACGGGAGAAAAGGGGCATTTGTTAAATTATAAATACCCACTGCAAAATTATGTATAGTCGAAAACATTCGGGTATTTAATATTTTTTGGAATAAAAAGTAATAATCATGTCTACTGACGGCAAATCTAACTATCATTCAAGAACACTGACGAGAAACCTAACTATCATTCAAGAACACTAACGACAAATCTAACTATCATTCAAGAACACTGACGAGAAATCTAACTATCATTCAAGAACACTGGCGACAAATCTGACTATCATTCAAGAACACTGACAACAAATCTGTTTATCATTCCGTTACTGCGCACCAGTTGAAAAAGAACTGTGTAATAAGTAAACAATGAAATAAATGAACAATGGAATGATACTCCGTACTAGAGAAGAACTGAACAATTGAATAAATTAGCAATGAAAGGATACATTGTAACTAGTGAATGAATAAACTATGAAATGAATGAACAATGAAACAGTATTTTATACTACACAATACTAAATTTTGGTTCACAAATTATTTTAGTTCTCAAGAATACCTGAATCCTTAAATACAAAATTTCTGAATAAAGGCCCTTTTGTACGTAACTTTTCTAGAATTCAACTAATTCTAGAATTCAAAATGGTGTTATTTTTTTTTTAATTTTATCTGTTAAATTTTATAAAAAGAATTTTAAAATTTGTTAAAATATAGTTTAAAATTTTTAGGAGCTGTAATTAGCAGAGAATACGGCCTGCCGTGTGTTGTGGGACTCCATGGAGCAACCAGAAAGTTTGTCACAGGTAACTCCTTCAGCACTGTTGCCAACAAACATTTTATATTTTCCACCTGATATATATAAACGTATATATATATAGACACATATGTGACCTGAATTTCCATACTTCTTTTTTATATTAAACATGGTATATGGTCACGCGATCGTTGTCGTTCCAGCAAATTCCTGAAAGTAATTTGTTATCAATTTATCTAATACCTATTATTTTTAATTTTAACGAAAAAATGTTAATATCTGCACTTAAGATAATTTGCTTTGCACGTACATAGTAGGACGTACGTAGTTTGATCATACTAGAGGGTTATCAGCCGGTTTATCAACTTTGCTAATAACCTACAGATATACAAAATTTTGGTAATATAGTATCTACGTATTTTAAAACCGCGTAATGCAAACTTCTATTTAATTCGGCTGGTTAGTTTTAGGAATATTATACTGAAATTTTAAAAACCATTTGTCCTAAGGGCTGGCATTAGACGGTTAAGAGTCATAAATCCCAAATGACTGAACAAATCAAACATTATGTGTCCATTAGGTTTACGTTGATTAAACGATATCTACCATTGCAACTCACCATTCGATTGTCGATCCCCCCTTTCGAAATTTTGTCTTTTCCTCTGGCGTAATTCAATTCGAAAACAGCCAAAGTAAAAAAAAAATGGTAACAAATTATGTTAATAGTACTTTGCAGAATTTAATAAGCTCTGAAGTTTCGTTTGTTACAATTTTCTTTCTAATTCTAATTAAAAATATAAAGAAACTTTTAGAACATTCTACATATTGATCGTGTTCTCTCGGCTGCTGGGTTGAGGATTCGAGTCCCATTTGCAGGCATCGGTGTTGTAATGTCCATTAAAGGCTTAGTGTATTATGCCCCCCTCTATGCTCTGGAGCAGCGTCATATAACGGCAAAATGGTTCACGATCCAGACGCTAAAAATGAGCGAATCATTGGACAATCAAATGCATGCTATGTTGTCCATTAAGGGTGTAGTGTATTCCACCCCTTCTGGTATGTCGGGGTAACATCATGTGGCAGCAAAATAATTCACATTCTGGCAACTAAAAATGTGTGAATGATTGGACAATCAAGTGCATTTTGTGCTGTCCATTAAGGACGTGGTGTTTTCTGTCCTATCTGATGTGCCGGGACAATATCATATGATGGCAAAATGATTCACGATCCGGCTGCTAAAAATGAGCGAATGATTGGGCAATCAAATGCCTGGCCATTATAAAAACATATTCAGTTCATTTAACTAAAGAGCTATATACTATATGGTAAAAAATGCTTACTTTTGCAAGTGTTTCTTTACCAAATATTTTAATTGTACATTTTGTTTTCGTTTTGTAGGTGATTACGTACTCTTGGATGGTAATAAGGGAATTCTGCAAAGATTGGCAACACCTGATGCACAATGAAGTTATTCGTAAAACCCAAACTTTGGTTAAAACTATAAGAAAATTTATAAACTTTCGTATAAATCAGAATAAAACAGAAATGCCCTAAAAAATATGGGTAAAAACACACAAAAATTGGGTTTACTGCCACTAGAATTGCACTTTTAAACAGATTCGTTTCCAGTTACACACTTTAAAAGGTAACTATATCTGTATGAATGTATTATTTTATTCTTTTCTATGATAATTGCACTGAATAATAGGTATATTTTATTTTACGCTGACCGTTTTAAACAGGTCATTTTACGCACCATTTACCTGCTACCCTCTTGCGTACCTGATTAAAAGGATCCTTTAAGAGGGACCTAAGCAAACCAGTACGATTGAAGCAAGCAAACAAGTGCGTAAAATGAACATCTCATGTTACCTCTTTACGTCTTTAAAACAGTCTTTTCAGCTTAAAATAAAATATGGCCATTATTCCATGCGATTCTCATAAAATTGAATAAAATAACACATTCATATAGATAGATATAGCTATCTTTATAAGTGTGTAACTGAAAATTTACCATCTAAAAGGTGTCATTATAGTGGTAGTAAACTCAATTTTTTGTGTGTTTTTGCTCATATTTTTTTAGTGTGAAAATAATTGTGGGAACTGATTTTGAAAGCAAATAACAGCTTTCTTCGTCAGGACAGGCAAGAACCAACAATACCTGCACTCACCAGAACAGCAGCCGATAGAATAGCAAACGTGGCTGTAGTGGGAAAAGGGTTTCCAGCTGCGAGAGACGAGTGTGAATTGTGTTTCCTACTTGTAGCAACGAAGAAGGCTGTTTTGAGTCCGAAAACTGTTGGCACAGTTATTTTTGTGTTTTATATTCTTTTCAAACGAAGAGAGATACTATCGTTCCTCTATGTGGACATCTCAACATTTTGAACTGCTCACCTACTCTGCCGAATCTTTATCAGCTGAACGGAAATTACTTTGCACAATCAAATCCTGTACAAATCGACCATTCATTAAATATTTGTTCATCTATTGAATCGATGTGTTATTTCTGAAAGATTTTTGTCAGTGTGCATCTGAGATCTTGGCTAATACCCAATAACCGTTTATCTGATAACTGCCTTCTTATGGCTCTAAGGGACAAGTGGAAAAAAATACTAATGATTATGTTTCTTTTACTTTTTTATTTGCTGAAAAATATTTAAAATTATCAAAGTTATAAGCTTTTTAACACCGAATACAATAAATAAAAGAAGATTATATTTTCTTTACCTGGTTGCAACATATTGTGATGCAGGAATTAGAAAATATTTAAAATATGAAGAAAGTGAACAATAAATGTGAATTAGAAAGGTGCATTGTAAGCAGATAATGCTGAAGACAGAAAATGCAGAAGACTCGCCAGACTGTTGCCAGTTGCTACGGAATTAATCTAAAGATCTGTGATGTGGCAGATAGTGACAGAATTGTCACAATCCCAGCAGTCTTTCCTCCGGGAAAGCAAAAGTAGAACCTGTAACTCCACACGTTCTTTTTATGACTCTACATTCGGATCAACTTGTGAGTGAGGGTGTCTGCACTCCAAAATCAAGAAGAAATTTGTTACATTTATTGATAAACGTCTACACCAGAAAAATTCCAAGACAAGCAACACGGCCTGTATGAACACATGTCCCAGAAGAAGTCAAAGAGTAGCGAAACATGATCAAAACAATAGATGAGACACATAGAAGACCTTCACAAGATAATCAGAATAAAAATTTAGTTGACTGATTTTTAACCATTTCTATACAATTATACATTATTTACATTCTATACAAACAACAAGGTGACGCAGTAACAATGACAACAAAACATAATAAAATGAAATATACTTCAATCACAATAAAGCATGTATATAATAATGCTATTTAAATACATTCCAACACCAAGACATATGATATATGTAATGATCGAAATAAACTGAATGTTTGCTGCCTTAACCTCTCTTGTTTATAATAGCCAGCAAAACTGATACTGTATTCCTTGATACAGCACAGAGAATAGAATGTAAAGAGATAGAATTTTTGAAAAGAAAGAAAAAATTTAACTCAATTAAAACATTAATTTATTATAATTATATCTTTGTGTTTATTTTCAGTTAACTGTAGACAGCTGAAAAGTAACACATATTCATTCTAATAAAGTAGCAGTGATACAACACATATATGAACAAATTGTTTTCTGGGTTAAATGCATATTTTTTACATGTTAAAATATATATACAATCATATATACAGGCATTATATGAACATTTTGAACCATCTGAAATAGAGGACATTCTAACATTTGCAAATTGTAATTTTTACCAAAAATATTAGCACAATTAGCACTAATCAATTAGCACTGATTAACTGTATCATGATCGTCCACACGGAAAAGATATTTGAGGAAAATTACTAGGAAGAGGTATGTTACACTCTGTGCATTGTGAAAATCAGCCTTTCATCTGTTAGCGCCACTGAGTAGGCAATATTATATCTTTTCACATCGGAGCTTTAGTCCTTATTTTAAAAAAGGAATGACATTTCCAAGAACACATTACAAGAAAAATTCAGCAAGCAAAGTTCGAAAAAAAGATTCTTGTTGTCCATGTTGGGAGGGGGTGATATCACACCTTGCCCCCCCCCCTCCCCCCTCCTCTCGCTTCTGGTTGGTCCGTCCACTAGAGCACCCATTGGCTACCCTCAAACGAGTTGATTGGAAGTTAACTCAAAGCAATAAATCTGGTAATAATGTTCATTGTTTGATGAATTTTATACTGTTACTTTTTCAGAGTGGCTATTGCCACAGTTTGTCCTCCTGCCAATCTGTCCACGAAATTTCAGAGTTCAAAATTTAATGTCACAATTTTCAAAAAATATTAAGTAGACAATATTTCATAAGATAATCATTTTAGGATGAGGACAATACCCAGCTTTATATAATTTAAAACACGCATTTCTCATTTTCAATTTCTTATAATGGTTAGGTTTTCAACTTATAAAAATCACTAAGCATCAACCGTTGCGATCAATTTCAGCAAGCAACGGGAAACTGTGCCACAACTCCAAGAAGAAAACAATTTTTTCTACTGAATTCGATGTACACAATAATAAATTAATTAAACTGCAAAAGTTTCATTTTATCTGAGAAACAACTTAAAATGCAATTTCTAAAAATTTGAAATCCAAATTCAAAAAACATTTTAGAATTCAAAAAAAGAAAAAAAAATCATTAAAGTGATTCAAGGCTCTGTGTTCGGCTTGTAGCGGCTTCAACTGTGGTTATCACTCGCTACAACTTTCTTCATAACCGTTGAAAAAGACAGCAAAGGGAAAGTGGGGGTTTTAACGGTCGGCAAAACTGGCAATGCCGACCGGACAGTGAGCTTATTGAGCCCTCCAGGGGCGTAATACATGATTCCAGATGCAATGTTTTGCATTTTTTTATTAGAACACCAATGTTAATTTATATTTCCGTAGAGATGGTAAGGAAATTCTACTACGATTCATTTATACTCAACATGTTACTAACATTCTTTTCAAGTAGCACACGCTAGTTCTAATAATTCCAAGTAGTTGGAATATTTAATATAAAACTGTATTAGAAATAGGATGTTTTCAAAAAATATTTAAAATGTAAGATAATTTTGATTTTTTTTTCACTTTTTAATAGACTTGAGGATTTGGATCTTCACTTTTGAAACACAGCAGCATTATTATAATGCCATAAAATGGATTTTTTTTTCTTTTCTGAAATTATTTGAATATCACACTTTCATTATTTAGTTTTCACAAAATAGAAGATAAGATTAATTTAAATAAAAGAGATTTAATTTTTAAAGGTAAATTCTAATAACTAGACAACGCCCATGATGAGATCACGCCCTAATTAGACCACGCCCGTAAGTGAGCGACGCTCAGTGGTGCCAAATGAAGAATTTGCGGAAAAAACCTCACAACTTATGCATTTCTTAATATTTTTGCGCATGTAGATAAGTTAAAAGTAAGATTTTATATGCATGCCGAAACAGCGAAGATTGCAAAAAGTTGCAGCTGATTTTCACAGAACAGTTGCATAATAGTAGCTGCTTTCGAAATAACTCATCCAGAGCGTGTAGGAACGTGTAGCTTTTTTTATAGGCTTAAAGAAATGAAGGAAAACAAAAAAAAATTATATATCTATATTTTACGCTTTATAATATGATTTTGGCTATGTTTTTACGAAATGTATTTATGTCAGAAATAAGCTGAGGTTACATATATTGAAAATACGTGAGACATATAATTATAAATATCCACAAAAATTTTGGAAAAAATATTAAAATTTTAGTTAGAAAAAACAGGATTTCAATTTGAATGTGGAAGTCTTGTTTAAGATCAGTTTTTCCTTCTAGTTATACTGAATAAAATACATTTATTTACATGGCAAGATACTTCGGTTCATTGCCTATCAAAAAATAGTAGTTGGTATCGAAAAATATTATTATCGGGTTTCAGGTCTTTTTCCGCCACGGCACCAGTGTGCGACGCCCCCGTATATAAATCGGATATTACAGTTATTCGGTAATTAAGTAGTACTTATGTGCAATGAATAATAAATGGTGTAGAATTTTGTAAATTATTTAAGAAGATAGTTTCATTCACAATCATTATTGTAAAAGAAGGCTAAAAATACCAATAGAACTAAAACTATGATTTAAAAAAATATATGATCTCTTTTCCGAAGCACTTGCATGAGTAAAATACTTACTCAGCCACCCTGTTGGTGAAGTTTAAAATACTGCAAAATGAAAAATATATCAGAGTGCAAAATTTTAACTTTGGTTCCGTGGACTGATCTAAAGACTGAAAACTACAGAAAAAGAGAGTTTCTGGGCACATGTGAGAAGGTGAAAAAATACGAATGACGATCTCAATAACGTGATAGCTTTGCTTTAACGGTATTAGTGAAACGGTATTAGTAACGGCAATAGTGAAATAAAGCGCATTTTCAATCAGTTGAATGTACATGTTGTGTTGTTGTGATTGTTACTTATGACCTCCTGTTGAGAGGAACCGAAACAGGACCAGTGAAGCAGGAAGAAAGAACGACACACAAGACGAGAGAACAAAGTTTATTCCAAGAAAGCATCACTGACGAGGGTCGGAGAGGGTGCAGCTCCACTTTGACGAGGACCCAGAAGGCGGAAGTCTGACTTCATCCTCAATAAACATCCATGCCTTATTCGGGATTCGAACCCGAGCCCCTCATGACAGCAGTCGAAGACGCTATCCACTTCACCACCAGGGCGGCTGAATGTACATGAAATTCGTAGGCAAATTATATTAAAAATGGCTATTAATAATTCTGCTAATGTTATCCCATCTTTCGAAATGGATTTTAAGTAAAAGCTATTTTGCAGTAATCACAAATCCCCTAAGGAAGGTTTCAACAGAAATCGCTATCTTGAATGCATATTTAGCAAAACGTGATGATAGTGTGGACCTATGCCTAACTTATCTATATGACTTTGCGCTATGTTACATTTAAGCGCTTCTTATTGGGTTGTTGTTGTCGTTGAGACCCAGACCGTCCGACCTACCAGAAAGGTGTAAGGTAACTGATGCTTCTTATTGGGTGTATATTTTTACTATCCTTGTAATATGTTTCGTTTATTTAACGAAATAGAAAAATATCAATATAATAACAAATGTAATAAACATTATATTTCTTTCTATTAAGACAACTAACAAAAAATAAATTATAATTGGAATAACAATGTTAGCAAACTAATTTGTAATTGTTGTCACTAATGCCACTTGTCTGGAACTAGGCCGGAGCAAGCCTATGAGTTAAAAATTTTAGGTGTGGATGCCGATTCAGGATAGAGCACCAGGGGTGAAGCACCTATAATGCCCAGTGTCATTATCTGATATTATCTGCATTCTTTGACATCATTTTACTGATCACTATGTGGTTTCAATAGCTTATATAGTCTAACTCCTTGTGTAGAATTATTGGTACACATTTGAGTTTTGACAGTTTGGGGAGGTGGCCCAGATCTGGGTGAAGTTGAGCCATTTGGCAGTTAAAAGAGTTATTTTAAAATATTATTTTATTCTCGTTCCTTATTTTAGTTTAGTTTAGGGGTTTAAGAAAAGGGATCTACTGGATTTTCGGTTATTCTAAATTTAGAACTGCGCGGGGTTTCTTGCGAGCTTCAGCTTTTCGATGATCATAATGATGTAAATTAAAATTTATAATGATGTAGCTTTTAATGATGTACGTAGGTGATTCAAAAAGTAAGGTAACAAGAGCTCTCACGGGTTCACAAATTCGGTGTGCGAATTAAATTCCATGTCTAGATAAAGTATTGTGCTGTTTCACGACAACGCCCGACCGCATACGGCCTTGGTTACACGTGATTTGATACAGTTTTTCCGATGGAATGTACTGGAACACCCACCCTACAGCCCGGATCTCGCACCAAACGATTTTCATCTCTTCGGACCGTTGAAAAAGCACCTAGCAGGTCGCCATTTCACAACCGATGCCGAAGTTCAGGAAACCTTCGTTGAGTGACTCCGCGTCCTGGACCCTAATTTCTTCTATGCCTGTTTCGATCGATTGGTTTACCGATGGAACAAATGCTTCGACAACCATTGTGACTATGTGGGAAAATAATATGTACCAGTGCCTTGCTAACTTTGTGTATCTGCCTGATTTCGTGAATAAAACTTTTCTCTCACAGGACTTGTTACCTTACTTTTTGAACCACCCTCGTAGTTCGTTGGGAGCAGTTGTCAGTTTAAATTATCAACCAACATTTATTTAAATTCACACACGCATAAATATTTACAATTATAACAATAATTAAACCTCATGCTGAATCTACATGACTAAGATAAAATAGACCGGAGGAATGATAGCTCGAAAGTAAATTTAAAAGCTTATTTGCTGAATAGGAGAGAGAAGAAATAGGTGTTCAAAATTAGACTCACCGAAAACATTGTAGAGGAGTTGTTCATCGGATGTCTCTGACATGGTTTCAGACACATATTTCACACCAAAATAACACCACCTGTTTTATTAAGGTTGCGATTTGAAATCCAATTATATAATAAGGCTGCAAATTATTTGTTTGCTGCTTATAACTAGCACTGTTAGCTTTCGATATATAAGCATATAAATATCAAAAAACCGAACACTTTCAATCTTCTTCAACTTGACAAGACGAACTGTTCGAAAAATATAAGAGCTTCATAAAATCAAATTATTGATTTAGAAATTATAACTTCCTGCTGAATTATTTTTTCTATTATTTTATAATTTAGAAGTTGATATATATATATATATATATATATATATATATAGTTGAGATATATATAAGATTAAAATGAAAGAGGGAAACGACCAAATGCATAGAAAAAATGGCAGAGGGGGATTGCGACCCCTGTTTCCCGGTTATAAGCGTGCTTTTAAGCCCGGGCAACACTGCCAGAACCAATGCCATGCAGTGGCCTATCTTCCGGATATGTGTTAAGTCAAAGACACTTAAAAAAGTGCAAAGCAAACCATCTAGACTTGTCCTATACATGTACTTAAACTTTTACTAATAACGTATTTCAAATGGAATGATATTTATATAAAAACTATAAAAATGATATAATGTATAAAATTTCAGTGTCCAGCTAATGTTCAGAAGGGCTAATCTTGAATACTTCATGTGGAATCATATAAAGTTTTACTTTGTCATATTCACTGCTTTCCTTTTAACTTTGATGCTGATACTCAGCGTAGATCTCTACGTATTATTATGGACATATAAATTACCTCTACTCCTCAACAAGAGTTATAAACTGTTGAAATGTAATATGAAATGAATACAACTATATATTTTAGTGACTGGCAAAAATACAGTCATACTGTATTTGCCCGGTGATACAGTAATACAGGGTAGCTGTATAATCGATAACCATTTACCCTCGTTTTTCCCTTTGACATGTCCAATATAAAGAAGTATTTCTCACCTATGAAACATGATGCTTCCAACCCTGTGGCAAATATAAAAAATATCTGTAATGTTTCTAGATGTTCTACTGACTCGATCCTTAAACATACTGGATCTCCTTTTTTTTAATTGTACATATCGTCATTATTTTAATAACATGCGTGCCTAGTTTTAAAGTACGTTTCATACGTACCTAGTTTCAACATACGTAGTTTCAAAGATGTAAATCTCATCGATCAAATATCTACTACCAACCCCAGATATGGTATATTCTGCAAAACTTTTAATGTCATCTAATGTATTACATGCCTAACGTGCCAAGTTAAATATATCGGCCAAACCAAAAATCGCCTGCACTTACGCATTAACTTACATCGCAGTCAAATTGGTAAATCTCTTATAACGGATGCACATATAACTAATTTGGAACTTCGTCATTTTGGATACCATGATTTCTGACAAATAACTGTTACTGTCATCGATGTTGTACCCAAACTGCAAGAAAGATTGTGGTGGGAAAATACCCGCATCCACCAATATGGAACTGCTTACACATATGGACTAAATACAATCATATTTTGTGATAATTATAACTTCGAATCTTGCAATAATGAAAAACGAATCTCTGTATTGCAAGATATCCCTTGTCTTTTAAAAAAACGATGGCAAAGAGGAGGTAAAAAGAAACATATCAATTATAAAGCAACTCTCGAAAGGATCGAACGGTTCATAAATAAAGTGAGAACACAAATAGTAATTAAACCTGAATGGATTAAAAATCTAATATTCGGTATCAAAAAAGGATATGTTCAACGCATCTGGTATTATTTACAAGAGTATCAATTCGAAAAGAAACCAATGAAAAATAAAGAAATTACATGTACTAATTTTGCAATAATGCTGGATTCACTGAAACTAAAGGCCAGTTTGTTAAAAGTGGAATTAAATTCACCTACCAAGGAGAAAATTACATCAGAACTATTTATAACTACCTTAAAAACAAAAATTTTGACGACATGCCAATCAAATCTTATATCAAAAACTTAGCACTTCTCATGCGCAATACCTAATATGGATGTTAAACTGATTTATAAATTTATACAAACCAATGGAAGAGAAAAATCTTTAATTACAACCGAATAAGTAAAAACATCAATGAATTCAAACGTAATGTATGTGAATGCCAAAATAGCCCATATCTCAATTCTCATCAAGGACATATTATCACAAGAGACCTCAATATTGTAGATAATCCACAATTAAAGTCCGTGCTTCAACTTGGTACTAAATTCAGAATAGAGGAATATAAAAATATTGAAAACGAATTTGAGCAAGATCTGAAGAAATTTACATACAAACTCGCCGTCAAATACAGTCTGCCTATACAAGCATTTACGGAATGGAAATATCACCTGACCAAAAATTTCAATCTGCACTATAAATAATTACGTAAAAAAACGTATTATCCATCTATTAAAAATGCAGTAAAAAAGTGTGAAGATAAATATGCTATAACTTACACAGATAAAGTCGTCTCTAATTACGCATTTACCTGCCGTAAATATTATGTCGATACTTATCAAGACACCCAAATGTATACCCAGTTACATCAAACAGGAAGAAGTTTAGAAAATAAAATAAAAGCTTTGTATAAAGGAATTGGTCTTGATCTGAAAAAAGTTAATTTTCCTTATCTTGTACTTATACCGAAGCTTCACAAAAATCCAGTCAAGTTCCGTCCTGTTACAGTGGGGTGTGGATCTTACTTAACAATAGCCAATGCAAAACTTTTAACACTTCTCAAAAATGCAATCACAACTCAAAAGACATGGCACAGTAATGATAAATAATAGTTACGATGTAATCAACAGACTACAATTTTATAATAAGGACATACGTTTTAAAAGTTTTGATTTCCGGGATTTATTTAACAATATAAATCTAGAAAAATTATATGAGATATTGAAGGAGATATATGCAATATATATGACTTAAAGGAGGTCATTACTATTAGAAAATATCAAGACTTATTGCGCATCGTGCTGTTTGAAAATATTTTATTTGATGGAACAAACTACTTTCAACAAATAAAAGGTATCCCCATGGGAGGGGGATGCTCCTCCCTGCTTGCCGATCTTTATTTGAATAAATTTGAAGAGGGTACTCACATCTTACATGAAATACCATACTTTCGTTACGTTGACAATGTCCTAATTGGACAATATACGAATATGCCACCGTTTGATTTTAGTTTTTATCCTAAAGAAATGGAATTGAGTGAAAATATAGGAACGGAAGAAAATAGTGTTGATTTTTTAGATATCACACTAAAGCAAGATAGTAAATATGGTACATATACTGTTTTATAGGACAAAAGAAACAACTTCAATATTAAAATTAACCACATTATTGACTGGGAATCCAACATAACTAAAAACATATTTAGAAATGTTCTCATCAATCACCTCAAGAGAAATCAACATATTAATACTTTCAAGACTGATTGCATCATTCATAACAGAAATATCATGAAAGAAGCAATAAAAAGAAATTATCCTGAAAGCTTCCTGAAATATTATTATAATTCAATTTTCAATACAGAAAAGGAAGAAAATGCATACTTTAGAGATATAGCGGATGTTTGCAGTAACACTTTAAGTTCTTAGTGGGACTTTGTGCATGCGTAGACAGCGCACCCTGGTGCACATTGATACCAGATTTCTGATTTAAGCGTCAGCATGCATTTAATACGGATTACATTCCATCCCTTTCTCTTGCAATTGTGGTCGCATCTAGATGGTTTGCTTTGCTCTTTTTTCAGTGTTTTTGACTTAACACATATCCGGAAGATAAGCCACTGCATGGCATTGGTTCCGGGAATGTTGCCCGGGCTTAAAAGCACGCTTCTAACCGGGAAAGAGGAGTTGCAATCCCCCTCTGCCATTTTTGCTATGCATTTGGTCGTTTCCCTCTTTCATTTGAATCTTATATGATACTTTTTGTGCATGTGCTGCTTTGCGTCAACACTTAAAGTATAAGAATTTCCGTCGTATAAACGTTTTCACTTCGTTTTATCTGAATATATATATATAAATATATATATATATATATATATACTCAAACCTGTTTTTGTGCGGTCTTTATTTGTGCGATTTCTTATTTGTGCGATTTTTTTTGTGCGATTTTTTTTGTGCGGTATATGAAAATGTCAATCAAATTGGAACATAATTGACGAAGTTATCAATAAAAAAAATTAGTGGGTTTGATCGGCCATTTAGTTTTTCGATGCCAATTCTGAAAGAACTTCAAAATTCCAAAAGGAGCTTCAATCTTGCATATCTGGCTACCGAGACATATACAAGCGTCTAGTGAAACAACAGTCGTCGCAAAAACTGATCACCGATTACATGGTAACTGAAAAAAGTGTCAACTTCAAACGAGTGCGAGGTAGTATCTTCAAGTGACGAAAGAGATTTTGAACCAGTTTACCACAAGAAAGTTCGCGTATTGTCAGACTACGAAGGATAATGGTTATACGTTTTGAAAAGTTTTGTATGTGTAAAATAAGTATATATGTAAATAAAATATTTAAAAATGTTCGCATGTGTATTTTCTAAATCAGATTCCAAAAGGTTTGGCGAGATTCCAAGTAGCTGCCAAGCCTCATGTCTTGATTTCGTTTAAAAAAGCAATTCCTAGTTATTTCGTAAGGTTTTGAGTTATTTTCTACGTGAGACTTTTTTTATGCGGCCCCTATTCACCTCATAAAAAAATACTTTTTAATTGTGTTGCGAAAACTATTTTTATAGCTACTCGTGAAGTTTTGTGCGATTTTTTTTTATGCGTTTTCTTTTATGCGGTCCCTATACACCGCACAAAAATAGGTTTGAGTATATATATATATTGGGCCGGTGCTGTCATTTTCTATTATCGGCATTGTGTCCTTGGTTTTGTTGCTTTGGAAATGTTAATATTTCATGATTACTTCAATTGATTATTTTTATTATTACATTTCTCTAATATATATATATATATATATATATATATATATATATATATATATATATATATATATATATATATATATATATATATATATATATATATATATATATATAAATATATATATATATATATATATAAATATATATATATATATATATATATATATATATTGTTCGAACGAGTTTTTGTTTTACTTACACGGATTAACTTCTAAATTATAAAATATAGATATAAATAAATAGAGAAAAAATTCAGCAGGAAGCTACAATTTCTAGATTACTAGACTCCGATTTCGGCCGTATATTCCGACTTTGGACTCGAGTTAAAAGATTTTTTTTCTTTGTAAAGATGAAATTAAAAAAATATTTTTTAGCCTAAATATCACTTCCTGAAGAGTCCGATTTTTCTTCAAAAATAGAGAGATGAAATAAAGAGTAGAAAAACCTTGTAAAAACAAGCAACAACCATATATGTAGCCAAATAGGCAACAACCAGATATGTGAAATAATTTTCATTCTAAATATCACTTCATGAAAAGTCCGATTTTTGTTCAAAAATAGAGAGAAGAAATAAAGAGTAGAAAAGTTTTGTAAAAAAAAAGTAACAACCAGACATGTAGCTGTGAAATATTTTTCAGTCTAAATATCCCTTCATGAAGAGTCCGATTTTTCTTCAAGAATAGAGAGAAGAAATAAAGAGTTGAAAAGCCTTGTAAAAACAAGCAACAACCGGATATGTAGCCAGATAGGCAACAACCAGATATGTAGTCAGATAGGCAACAACCAGATATGTGAAATGTTTTTCTGCTTAAATATCACTTTATGAAGAGTCCGATTTTTCTTCAAGAATAGATAGAAGAGATTAAAAATAGAAAAGCCTTGTAAAAACAAGCAACAACCAGATATGTAGCCAGATATGCAACAGCCCGATATGTAAAACCTTTTGGAATAAATTAAATGCAAATCATCAGATATGATAAGGACATGAGATCGGCGATTGATGAAAGGTTCCTCTTTGACATTTGTTCCTACAATGTGTTATCATTCTTAACAATTTGACATGAACAAGTAGATTTTATACAATGAATTAGAGATATTTTCGGGACTTTGGAAATCACACCAATTCTTATCAACCCTATTTTCAAATGTTATCTCATCCAAAAGTAAAATTGAGAGGAAACTGAAAAGGACGATTTCTAGCAGCGATAGCCTCAGCGGAAGCAACATCCTATTACTATGCTTCATTGAACACAGTAATTTATCTGATTTTTCAAATATTGCTCAAAGTGGAATTTGGACTAATAATAATGGGCATTTTGTCCTTAATTACGGGTAAGAAAATTTTTATCTATCTATATAATAATCGGTTACCACATTTGTGTCTTTATGTCAACTGTACTCTCAAGTCTAAGATACCCGCTAAAGAATCCTGACCCCCCTTTAAACCACACGTATCCCTTTTTAGTCGTAGCCAATTCAAAAAATTATTGTAATTTGTAAAAATTAAAATTTTTGTGTATATTTCTCATATCGGTGAACATATTACAGAGAAAAAAAGAAAATAATGCAATCTTTAGCTATTTTGGGACTGAGCTACAGACCCCTGATAATCAAAGCTTGTCACGTCATGTATATTATAGGCTTGCTAGCTACGAATTTGAACATGACGACTGAATGGGGCGGAAAGCTGCAACGTTCCTAAAATTTTGTCACCTCAAAAATGGAGTTAATCCAGTACTCCGTTTTTGAACATAGACAAAGCAGGCAAATGTTAGGGTCCGCGAAGCTCTTGGGGACAGATCTTCAACGCTCACTATACCTTTTTGTTACTATGAAAGTTTTAAAAGTTAGAGTGGGAGCTAGTATTTACGTTTGCCTGGGGGGCCCGCAAGGGTTAAGTCGGCCCTGGTTTAGAAAGTTCATAACCCCCTCCCCTCTTAGGTTCCAATTACATACACTACTTTATGTATTACCGAACATATCAAAGCTAAATGTTGAAACTTAGTGGCCAATTAATTTTCTTGCACTGCATTTTTCATTTAACCCGCGATTACATAACAATTGATAAAAGCAGACGAATTGTATTCCGAAGAAAAAACGAGCTAATCGGTTGACCTAGTTTCTCAACTCTTTCAACAACTGCACTCTCAACTTATCAATAAGATTATTTTTAAATAAGAAATAATTTTGTTTGACATTGAAGCTTTTAATCTAAAGTCCCAGCAGTGATTCGCTCGAAGTACTTTAAAGCCAAACAAAAAAAATACTACCAATGTCACAGACGTTCCTATAAGACCAAAGATAGACCAAAGATTTTGACCCTCTGTAGTTCTAGCACTATTTAACATGTCAAAAAACGATAAACATATTTGAAATCATCACTCAGAGTTAATTAGAAAACCTACGTTTCTTGAATGCGGGTTAAATATGAATGGCTAATGCAGTGATGTAAAAATCGTAGTTTAAAATGTCATCTACAGAGGTTGTTTATGCACTTTTAGAACAATTTTATTGCGAAAAATAACATGACTTAATTAATTTTAAGACACATTCTAGCAATAACTCATTTTATAGAAGCTAAATTATCGTTTTCTGCTGTTAAATTTTGTCTATTTTAAAGATGGCGTATGTAAACACATTTTGAAGGATACGTTTTCCTCTTTCCGAAGAGAAATACTCTTATTCTGTAATTACAAAACGCTATGATAACCATGTAATTCACATTTCTAAATGAAAAATAAGCAATATTGTTAATAATAATAGGAAAAAGCGTCAGACATTGATTTTAATCGGAAAAAGAACAACGTACGAATACCCAAAGAAGTACTTCCATTTACCACTATTTCAAATATAATCTCTTATCTCAACAGAAAATCCATCTACTCATAGAACAATTACATTATCTTTAAATACCTTTGTATCGACTGTAAACAATATAATAAATAAATATTTAAATCTTATAAAACATAAAAAAAAGCATGTTCACCGTCTTTTTCCTAGACACGTGGCTGAGAGCAGAACACGCTGTAAAATTCCCTGTGAAAATCATTTAGCCGACCACAGATGAAAATATAGTGTGACAATTGTTGAAGCATGGATCTATTTAAATGACTGAAACAAAATAGTGTCGATTTACGATCACAAAAGAGAAGAAAAAGATCTAAAATCTTGCTTCAAAAAATCAAAAGAAAGTTTCAGTAAAGGATTTATGATTATAGCTGGCTTTTCGTACAACGGTAAAATAAAGTTAAGAAAAGTTGGAAAATGTCAAAACCAATTCAATATATTACCGAAATAATATTTTAGCTCTTTTATTTAAGGAAGAAAAACCATCCTTTTATCCACAGGGTCTTTAATAGAGTAGGATTTTCGACAGGATAAAGCTATCAATGACACATCAAAATCTACCACTAAATTCCTTCAAAAAATGACCAAAAAAAAAAACAGGTAGTAAATAAAAGGTATTATACCTTTTGCTTATATTGCTTCAAAGTTATTTAATGTGCTATCAATGGATTGTGCTTTTGGATTGTTAAAAAGATAACTTTTTAAACGCAAACCTAGAACATTGGATAGACTATGGGAAAACTGGGAAAGAGGAGCAGAATAAAATACCACTCATGACTTTAAGAAAAGCTCTCTTATCTTGGAAATCAAGATGTAGAATCCAGAGAAAGGACCATCAGGCAGAACATTTAATAAATAAATAGTGTTACTTCATACCTCAATTATATTGCTTTAAATTTGTTCTAAAAATGTGTAAACAATTTCTGTAATCCTTCTTCTTACTCGTATTATTATTGTACCCCACTCTGTAGTCAAAACAATTTGCAAAAACATTCCGAATTTTCAAGTTTTGCATCATGAAATACTTGACCGACTTTTAAAATGTCATAAATTTCCCATCAGCCATATCATCACCCAATGCAAAAATTTGACTAGCTCTCATAGGATAACGTAAGAATTTTTTGTCATGATACTTAATTCGTTAACTTTGTATGTAATATGTTTCAATGTTTTACTACATTTGCGGATTGAATATATATTTGCACTTACTGGTTGGAAAGATATGAAATTTGCTACTTGGGTAAAAAAATTTACTTAGTAGGGTGTGCTACGTAATATTAGTACACACAAAATGTGCAAAGATTATAGAGAGCACTTCTCAATTAGAATAATGTATTAAAATTTGGCATAGAGGTGAATCATTCATTACCGGAAAATTTGAAGTTTTCCATTATTTACTATTTTAGAAGTGCCGCAATCCAAAATATTCGATTTTGTGGATGAATGCACAATAAATATCGTTCAGCGATATCTAAACTTGAAATTGAGGATAAAAATTATTTCAAGAAAGTTTGAAAATACAATAATAGTTATAAAGACCAAATGGCCCTTTTTCCTCTTTAGCTGCCTTTGTAGGGGATTTTTACTTAAGCAGTCAAAAGTGACTTAACTCAAACTTAGTGTACTAGATATTTCGACCTTTTGGTACAAGGACAATAACACAGGACGGTACTGTTTTAAATAAAACTCAGTTTATTGGGGACTTCACAGAAATTACAGCAACTTGTTGTTTAAAGCAAGGGATAACATGTATATACTAATTGTTATTGCAGACGCCCAGAATAAATTACAAATACACAATCTACTACAATATACTAGGCTGGTGATAATTCTTAAATGGAGATGCTAAAGCTTATATGCTTGCCACTGGCATTCTGTTATCTCGCCCCGTATTTCGGTCACATCCCGAATACTAGACTCTCCCTTGTCATCCTTGTATCGAATGGGGTTTCTTTCTACTAAGCGGCCGACCAACTTCCGAACTCTTCCAAATCTATCATCGTGCATTTTGTTTTACTCCAGCTCACTCCCGTAAACTCTTACTAGAATCCTTCCTCTTACTGCTGAATCTTTCACGATCCGAAACATATTCCTATTTCACCTCAGGAACGCAGAAATGTTGATTAGCTCGGTGATTGGTCTATCAACCGAACCAGTTAGAAAGGTTAGTTTAAGTAAAAATAAATTATAATGAAAACTGAGGGAAATAATAATCGAAATGTTATTTAGATCTCACATAGTTTACGATTACTTGCATATGAGGAGAGTGAGGTGCGGAATACCAAATGTTCGAAATGTGATGTAATTGCAAATCGTCCCAATTATATAGAGACTGAAAATCGTATATTAAGGAAGAAAATTTATAAACATTACTGGGAAATTTGCAGTTTTCCAATATTTGCTATTTAGGGTTCCGCACACTAAAATGTCCGATTTCTCTAATGAGTGCGAAACCAATATCTTTACGTAATGCACAAACTTGGTAGACAAGTTGATCTTTCAAGAAAATCTTTAAAAATGTAATGTGGGAAGCACATGACTTTCCCTGCAAAATCAAATTAATTTTCTCTTTCCTTCTTTCATAATTCATTGAACTCGATTTAATTGCACAAAATAACACTAAATTGCACTAAGTTAAAGTTACATAAAATTTGCAGTTTCAATTTAATTTTTAATTTCATTGGGCGATTGGACAGATTTTCAAAGGCGAAGTTACAAAAATGCGAAAAATTAAATTTTCTCAAGAATGGTTAGTCGTTGAGTAATTTGGTTGATCTTATTATTTTCGTCATCAAAAATTACGTATGAAACAGGTATTTAATTGATGCATTTGATGGTATGTAGTCCTTTATTCTAGATGCTAACGATTTTCACGGGTCAAAATGACGGCTCCCTCTTTCCAGTATCGTACCAAAATCTAATCAGCACCAGAGTAACCCACGAGTGCCTTATCAACCAAATTTTGTGAAATTTTATCAATTAGGTTTCAGGTAGCGTGGATGCATATAATTTTTGCTGGCTATTTCGCAAAAACAGGCAAGTTTTTCCCCCGAATCGTACCAAAATCTAATCAGCACCATGGTAATCCACAATTGACTTATTCAGGTTCAAAACTAACTCCCGCGACAACCTTGGGGTTTATGCCGACAGAAGGGGAGCAGCGGACTGCGGACTAACTATAAACCATCCAGTAAAGCCACGGCCAGGAGAGCAGGATCAGCGGAAACTTTCACCAGACAAGGTCCGAAATTTGCCCCGCCAAGCCAGACCCCAGTCGCCGGCCAGATCTAGGCTCAGGTCATGAATAGACACAGTCCATACGATCACAGCCACCTGAAAGAGTCAGAGTCCTAACTGCTGGGCGAAGAGCACAGCAGCCGGTTTCTCGGATTTATTTAACCCCCCCTCCCCGAGTTGAAGGACCAGAGCTACAGAGCTAAGATCAGTTCCCAAAGAGTGAGCCGCCCCGGGTTATTCAATAAATTTATTAAGCTTGGCTAATTAGTTTTTGAGCTAGAATGGACACATACACTGCGCTGGGCCAACGGCCGTACCGTGCTGAAAACACCGGTTCTCGTTAGATCACCGAAGTGAAGCAGCATCGGGTGCGGTTAGTACTTGGTGGGTGACCACCTCGGAACGCCGCGTGCTGTTGGCCATCTCGGGTGCGGTATCCCCGTGGTTTGCGCGCTAGATTTGCACGCTGCCACAAATGCCGCCGTGTTCATGCGGAGTACGATCACGTTAAACATGTGGGTCCGTAAGTCCTTCCGAGAGGTTGGTGGTAGGGGAAGGAGGGTACGGTCCCTGTGGATGCCTCCCCCACTGGGTTCCGGTCTAAATTGGGTGGCATTTCCCGGCCGTCCATTCAGTTACCTTACACCTTTCTGGTAGGTCGGACGGTCTGGGTCTCAACAACAACAACAACATACACTGCGCTGGAGTTGCACTCAGTAGGCCCGGGTTCGATTCCACCCACTGCCAAAACTGCCGCCGTGTTCACGCGGAGTACGATCACGTTAAACATGTGGGTTCCTAAGTCCTTCCGAGAGGTTGGTGGTAGGGGAAGGAGGGTACGGTCCCTGTGGATGCCTCCCCCACTGGGTTCCGGTCTAAATTGGGTGGCACATCCCGGCCGTCCAAACAGTTACCTTACACCTTTCTGGTAGGTCGGACGGTCTGGGTCTCAACAACATACACTGCACAGACAGACATATAGACACACACAAACGCAGACGTTATGCTAAAAATAGTTGTTTCGTGTTCAGGGGTGCTCGATGCGTGTACATACGTCGAAAACTTGTGTTGCGATTTTCGACACGATTCCAATAATTTTCCTATACACTACCATGTCTTATAGGGAAAGGAAAAAAGTTTCCGATTATTTACCTATTACGAGACACACTAAAGCATTCAAAAGGTGACGTAATTGCAGAACGTACTTTCCAATTAGATAGTGACTTAAAATTGAAAATAAAATATGATCGTTCGAAAATATTACTGGAAATTTTCAGTTTCTAAATAAAATTTAGTAACTTATAAATTCACAATCAACAATGTTCGTCTTTTGAATGAATGTGAAACAAATATATTTTAGCAATGCAGAAGCTTAAAATTCCAGCAAACGGGTAGGCCTGCGTATATTAGTAAGGATATCTTTAAGAAAAATCAAAAATGCAAAAAGTGTTTTTAAATATTTACATGAGTCGTAACTTTTTAAGCATTAAATTGTGCGCTGTACTTTAGATCTTTTGAAATTTTTTAGAACAGATGCAAAAAATGTAAAACTTTTAAAAAATATTAATACATATGTATATGAATACAAAGAACTGATAGAAATGTATAAAATGGAAAATACATTAGTAGAAGCAGTCCCTAAAAACTGTTAAAAATATTAATTTATGGAACGGTGTAATATAAGCATTTTTTGTAGGGAACGATAAATAGCCAACTATTGCCAAAACAACAATACGTGTCCCTTCGACAGCATCGAAGAGACACGCATTTTTTCCAGATTCGGCAAAATTAGGAAAATTGGATCACTTAAAACCAAAATAGGTGACAAATGGCTAAATCATTTGGATTTGGTTTTATATTTATAATATGGATTTGGTTTCATATAAGTAATTTTAAATTTCCTTTTAGTCCGCAGTATCGAAGAAAATAATGATGAGCGGAAAAAAACATATTAATTTACTCGAGTCTACCATTACTAAAATATTTACGCGTACCACCAACTATCCTTACACGTATCCCAACTCTGACTTAGTCAGTTAGTCTGAGTCAGTTGTGTAATGCATATATTTCATTTCTAGTATTACATTACAATTTCCTTATAATCTGGCAACTAATTAACAACGTGTGTTATGGAATATAAGCCTATATATCTATTGAATAAAATAATTATACATGTTTTTGGAATTGTTATAGTACATATAAACTAGTGGAGTGCAACTGATATTAAATAGAAAATGGTCCTTAGATATAAAAATCCTGGTAAGCACTGAGTCAATAAATAATTAATAAATGATCAATACTTACAAAGGCGTATTTTTGTCTTTAAAAGGAGGGGCATTTTTACTTTTAGAAAAGTAAAACTTAATAATTTGAAAAGAAAAAATTTTTCGCACAAACTTATATCACTAAATTTACGCTAAGGTTTCACGGAATCGTACAAACTGAAGGATGACTCCACAGGTCTAAGATAAATAGTGCATAATTTTAACAATAGATGGCGCCACCGAAACTGAAACTTTATTCCTTTTCATAGACGTGGACGATATATAAACCTCGTCTGCGCATCTCTATTGCACTGTGGGAATTTTAATTCAATATTTTGATTCAAAGTATAGCGTATTTTATTGTTCGTGAAACAGGTACGTTTTGTTGGGATACATTAAGTACGCCACTAGGTAGTTGCATTTTGTTAGGAGGACGCAAGAATTCTGTTTCGTAGGGGTAGTATTGTAATTAACTAATATCGATCAGGAGAAGTACGTGGTCTGAGTATGTCGGGATTTTAAGAACGCATGCTCTGCAGGAGGATGGGTGGGAATTCAAATTCAATGTATTATTGATCGACAATTTTTTTTTTTTTTATAGAAAAGATGTATGTTTTCCGGTGAGAGTAATCGAACTATCTATAGAAAAGAAAATGTCTGTTTACCTGTCTGTAGGTGGCTTAGCGGAAAATCCACGCTACGAACAGCCATGAATTTCTGCACAGAGGTCTTCTTCAGTTCCTCTGATGCAGGGCCGCCTTAAACCCTGCTGAGGCCCCTAGCTAAAAATACATTTTAGGGCCCCATAAAATGTTTATAACAAAAGAAGGTGCATTGAGCACAGAAAGGTGAGCCCCACAGTTTCACAGACCCCCCCCCCCCCTCCCCAGCATTTAGTTATTTTGCTTTTGGTCATAAACGGTCTTATTCTGGCAATATTCTAATTAGTTTTAAAGAAAAGTTACGAATGGCGAAATTCGGCCCATCTTTTTGCCATTTTCAAGAAAAAATTTCTTCCATGGAAATGAAGCAGACGATCAGGAAAATCGAAGACAGAGAATCCGGATATTTGTCTAGCCGCTAATTAGGATTTATTTAACATTTAAAGCTAATATGGAGCATTTTAGAGATAGTATTTTGATTTTTAGATATACGAGGCATGGGGTTGTACTCTAAATGTGCGAAATGAAAAAATTATTAAACAAAATAATTCCCAAGTAGACGGCGACTGGGATTTTGATATTAAGGTAATTAATACAGTAATTAGGCAAATTTGCAGTTTTAGATTATTTCTTAGAGATCAACAAGCACACACCAATATGTTCGATTTTCGAGTGACTATGGAATTATATGTTTAGATAATGTAGAAATTTAAAATGTTATGTAGATATAACATTATGCATCATAAAGTTCAAAATGTAATATGATTGTAAAAGATACTTCCTAATAGGATAGATTTCAAATTATATAAAAGGGAAGATCATTTGTGGGCTTTACCAGAAGAATTGCTTTTTTTATAATATTTACTCTTTTAAGGATCCCACACATTAAAATGTTCTATTTTTGATTAAACGCACAATAAATATATTTTAACGATGTAGAGGCTTGAAATTTAGTAAACGGATATTAAATCTTTCGAGAAAATTTAAAATTACAATAAAGGTTTCTGTATGTAATTGCGTATGGGGAAACAGCACACCAAAACATTTGAAATTTTATGTTTGCAAAAATATTAGCCTATATAGATGGATATTTGAAATTTGAGAAACAAAAAGACAGTTTAATACAATCAACTGGGAAATTTGTAGTTTACATCTTTTACGGTATTAGAAATTATTAAACGCCAAAATATTTGATTCTCAGATGATTACGAAACCATGAGTTTTCTTAATTGAACAGTGTCTTTACATACGGTAAAATTGTAGATGGTTCCATATAATTTTAAGAAAAAAACTGTCAATTTCAAAATACTTATATTTTGGGGGTTTCGGGCACTAAACTGTTTCATTTATTTCAGTAGATTCGATACAATATTTTAAATGAAGTAGGGACTGAAATTTGAGGAATACTGTGCAAATCTTGCAATTAAACTAGAAAGATCAAGAGCAAAATATATTTCTTTTCGAATATTTATATGTTATGAAGCACAATGTTGACCCGCATGCTGCTCTTACAATGCTTCTGCTTTGCTCTTGCAACACTTAAGTGAGACTATTGCGACGCTTTTGTACGGCTTTTGAGACGCTCTTGTGCGGATCTTGCGACGCTTCTGTGCGACTCTTGCGACATTCTAAAGATAATCTGGGGCACAAGCCCTACTGAAGACATCTTACAAATTTCACTTCCTCATACACAATATTGAGATAGTATTGTTTTCAAGAAAATTTTAGATTTCTAGATTTTAATGCCAATATATGTTTTAAGACCACCTGAACACGTTTTAACTATATTTTTAGAATAATGTCCGTCCTTTTGTCTGTCTTCATGCCTGTGGTCTATGTCTTGTATACACAATAGCATCCACAAAGATTAGTGGATTTTTACGCAACTTTATATCCGGTCTTGTTATCAGAAAATCTAGAACTAGATAGAATTTTTCTTTAAATTCGAGCAAAAATATTCCAAATTTTATATTTTTTTAACATGGCAACATAGAACAAAATTTGATATAATCATGCATAAAAGGGTTTATTTGTGGCCTAATGATCACGAAACTTATTAGTTCCAATCATTGTTAGGTGAAAACAGCTACAATACATTATTTTTTATTCTTGACAACATAAGCCCCCCCCCCCCCCTCAGGGAGCAAGTTACTCGCCCGCCAGTGGGATATCTTGTTAAATATAATATCAATCAAAATCTTTTTTCAAGCTTTTTAAATCGATGGGTAACGGCTATAATTGTAATCATTTGGACCCCTTATATCGATTTTTCAAAATTTTTCTTGTAAAATTTGAAAAAAAGCTACTAAAAATGTATTCTAGTATGGGGAAGTCGAGTTAAGCCACACTCTAGTTAATTTCTTCCAGCGATTGATGCATTCGCAGAAGGTGGTTAATTTCCTAATAAAAAAAACTACTTTATAAATTCATCGCTCAATAGTGCTATGACGTCATACTAATCGAGCGTCTCAATACACAGGTATATTACACTGTAATAGTTTTTTTTACGCCAACCCTTAAGTATTGGGATTTGCCAATTCACAATTGCACTATTACACATATGTGCTTGATTAGAAATGTCAAGGAAATGGGTTACCCGCTCTCTGGATCTTCCGCTTGTTAATCCCAAAGAACCATTTCTTAAAATAGTAGCAGCGTCCTTCCAAATCTTTTCATTTTAATTCCTTGCCATTCCTTTTTTCCTAGATATCTTTTACTGGGCAAAATGGGCTGCTGCTTACGCGGCACTTCTACTCCAGAAAAGGACGCAGCGCAGGAGATTCGACCTGTACGACTTCGAAGCGGACAACGAACCCGAAAAGGTTGGAGTCCTTGTCCCTGAAGAAGAGAAGATATTAGAGTCTCCATTTCCAGAAGAGCACTTGGAAGAAGTAAGTAACTGACAGTTTATACTTACAGACTAAAATTAGTTAATCATTTTAGTCTGTAAGTATAATGTAATTTTAGTCTGTAAGTATAATCTAATTTTAGTCTGTAAGTATAACGTAATTTTAGTCTGTAAGTTTAATCTGTAAGTTAATTGGAAAAATTATTTCTTATAAGGAAAACTAGAGCAACGTAAATAAGCACAAATAACAAAATAATGTAGCATACAGTTATTTCAAAGATACGTTGGATCCTCTCCTCAATGCAATAGAATCAACAAACCAGAAGTCCAAAAGAAGAATAGGCGAGGAACGTATGGGTATCGTACTGGACAGAGCACCAGGCGCAGAGCGCCTTTAATCTACATAGATCAGCTTCTGGCACTTATCTTCATGTTGCGACATAAATTCAATGACCCATATATGAAGTGTCTAGGTTTGGAATTCATTTACTAGTTTTTTTACGTCTAAGGCTCCTGATGTGGCATTTTGATGCACATTTTAGTTTAGTCAGTTTTGGAAGTTGACACAGATCTGGGTAGTTTTAAGTTACTTTGCAGTTTAGGGAAATAGTTTATTTATTTATTTATTTGAAAAATGCATGTTACAGGAAGCAAATCCCAGTCACAGCAGGCAAAACAATACACAGAAGAAACCCGCAGAGGGCAGATACAAACACGAACCATACGGATAGAAACAGAATAAAAACACAGACAGCATATAAGCATTAGTATGTTAATAAAAACACTAAAATACACAAGAATTACAATAAATTATTTTTAAAAGTAGTTAATGAAGAAATAAAATATCGAAATCATCAGGCAGGCTATTGTATAGCTTACAGAAATTGTTCACTGCACACTGATTCCCAACACCAATTCTAAAAATCCTCCCAACAAACAAACTCTTATTCCTAAAATTATAACTGGGAACACGAGATGAACAGTCAACCCTGCCATCTAAAAGACTCTTAAAAAAAGAGAACAAAATAAAATTCCTTCCAATAAGTAAGCTTTTCACAATAAACACCTAACGAAGCAAAGTAGCAGAAAGGGAGTAACAGAACACACCAGTTTTCTTGTAATAGAGATATCTTAAAAATTTATTTTGTACAATTTCAATCTTATCAGCATGCATAGCATGAGAAGGCATCCAAACAACAAACGCATATTCGAGCCCAGACCTGACCAAGGCATTAAAAAACACGATGATTGTATCCTCATTAGTAAAGTCCTGCGTAATCCTCTTCATATAACCCAGCTTCCTGTAGGCTCTAACACAAATATCCGAAATGTGAGTAGAAAAAGAAAAATCCCAAGTGTATAAATGACGCCAAGATCAGCAACAGAAAACCTTCTGTCCAAAACTGATTTGCCAATACAATAAGAAAATAAAATAGGAACTTGCTTACGAGTAAAGTACATAACACTAAATTTATTAATGTAGAGATGAAGACAATTTCTGACACACCATAAAGGAGATTCAAGTCGGATTGAACATTAACACAGGAATCAGCATCAAAAATCGGACATGCAATTTTCAAATCATCGGCATACAATAAGCAGTTTTTAAAACAATCCGCCAAACCATTAATGAAAATAATAAATAACAATGGACCTAGAACAGAGCCCTGTGGAACACCAGAAGTAACCGAAAAACCCCTGTTTAACCCAGAACCAAAATTAACACAAGAAGACCTAGACGTTAAATAAGAATTAATAAGAAGAATCAAATCAGAACAAAAACCAATATTCCGCAACTTATGGATCAGAATTCCATGATCAACAGAGTCAAAAGCCTTAGCGAAATCAGTATAAACAACATCAACCTGCCCCCCCGGAATTAGAAACAAAAGACCTAATTTGACTATAGATACACCTATGCAGGACAAATTCGAAAGATGAGCCTGTAATTATCAATTCTATGTTTGTCACCCTTTTTAAAAAGACAATACGAGACAGTTTCCACTCATTAGGAAACAAACAGCACCTGATGGATAAGTTAAATATAATAAGAAAGGGGTAAACAAGGTAAGTAGAACAAGCTTTAACAATATAGGCAGGAACACCATCAAAACCCAATGAGCTAGAACTCTTTAACCTGTTGATACCATCCAAAATATCCTTTACAGTAACCTGATAAACCTCAACAACATCCGCAACTACATTCATAGTATGATTGACAGGAACATCATCAGCATCAAACGGAGTAGTGTCAATAAAACTTGCACTAAAAAACTCTGTCACAAAGAAGTTTAGAATATTTAATATCCTAGTCCGCGAGTTTAATTTTAGTTTGGGTTGATGGAAAAGGCGGCCTGCCGGATTTCGGTTATTCTAAGTTTAAGACTGTGCAGAGTCTTACGAGATTTATCTTTCCGATTATCATAATTATGTATATTGAATATAAGTTCGTTGGGGACAACAGAAGGCAAGTTATTGAAAAGTTTAGCTCGTTCTTTTTTACCTCTCATGTGATCTCTTATGGTTTTGATTTTGAAGTCTTTCCAAATCAAGGAGTTTCGTAAGTACCTGGGGGGCTTTCCTAATAGTCTTAAGAAATCTATTTTGTTTTGTTTCTAGGGAGTCTATTTTAGATTTACAGGCATATCCCCTTACCGGTGCTGCATACAGCATTCCAGGTCGGATGACCGATTTATAAAGCAATAGATTATTTTGGTAGCTGATATTTCCGTTTCCTATGAGTAGGTATAAGGCACCTGTGGCCGTATGAGCTTTCTTTATGACATTTGTTATATGCAATTTCCAGGTTAGGTGGAAGTCGTCTAGTGTTACATCTAGGTACATTGTTGATTTTTCCGCCTAGAGGGTATGATTATTTATATAGAGGTAGCAGAGTTTTTCTTTCTCGGGAGAAGTATATCCAATGGCATTTATTGGGATTTAATTTAATTTGCCATTTTTCCAGTCTTGTTTGAAGGATGTCTAAGTATTATTGCAACTGTTTGTGCATTACTGAGAACCAAGTATTTTTCGCAAATATCACACTGTCGTCTGCAGCAAGTGCCAGCTCACTGTCTTGAGTTCTAGGAATGTCATTGAGGTATATGTTAAATAGTGTGGGTTCAATTATGGATCCTTGTGGTACACTGATTTTTATGAACTTGGGTCCAGATAGCTTGTCTTTGACTTGAAGTATATGTCACTTAGGTGTAATATTAAAAGTTTGACTAATACGTCAGGGACTTTTAGAGTGATTAATTTGTATGTTAAACGGTAGTGCCACGCCTTGTCGAAGACTTTCTGGATGTCAAGAAAAATGGCAGCTGTGCGTGTCTTGTTTTTCAGTCCAGAAGATATGCACTTCACCACTCTCAGTAACTGATGAGTGGTGAAAAATTTTGGTCTAAATCCGAATTGTTCCGGGATGATGATGTCATTATCTCCTAGGTGGTCATTTAATCTATGTAGTATAATTCTCTCATTAATTTTACTAAGTGTTGGTAGTAAACTTATTGGTCTGTAGTTGGCTGGAATTTTGGCGTCCTCTCCTGCCTTATGGACTGGAAAATTGATAGCGTATTTCCATTCTTTGGGAAAATAATTTAGCTTTGGTATCTTATTTATTAGGAATGTAGTAAAGAATATTATGTTTAGGGGTACATTTTTTGCCCCGACGTTTTTAATATTATAGTGACCTGGGCTCTTACGGTTTTTAAGATTTTTAATGCAGTCCACTATTTCCTGTGGGGTGGCTGATATAATCTCAGATGTGGTTGGGGTGTCTTTGAAAGTTTTTAATGCTTGACAAACCATAATTAGGGTATCTTGACACATTAAGTCGTGGTTTGGATTGAACTGGGTTTCACAATGTTTTGCTAACATCTCAAGTTTTTTCTCGTTAGTTTTCCATACGGTTTTCTAAGTTTTTTGGCGAATTCCCTTTGCGATACATCTTCCGGCGTTAGATATTCAATTAGTTTCTTGTACTGTTGCTGCTTTTCTGAGACGATATTTTGCTTAACTTTACTCGTGAGTCTATTAAGCTCTCTTTTCGGGTTCGGATTTTTGCTATTCTGCCATGTCTTTCTCATTCTGTCTCTCTGTTTCCCTAGTTGTCTGACATGGTAGGGAAGTGTGGGTATTTTTGTCGACACATGATGTGTTATCGAAGAGGCACGTGCTCTCTGGATTTCTGTAAGTTTGTGCGTTGCGGAATCCATATTCGCAGTGCTCATATGGCCGCGAAAGGAAGAAACAAAAGGATTATATACCCAAGACCTGGAATAAGAAAAAGAGCCAATCAGAAATCAGCATGAAGAACTGTCCAGACAATCCGAAACGAGAAGTAACAACAACAAGATTGGTCTGCCCCAAAACACGACAAGAATGTCCTGTCGTGTTTTGAGGCACCTAAATGATTGCTATAGTAACGAATTCGTCTTTCAATTTAGCATAAAATATTTTTACTTTCTCATATGTAGTATTGAGAAAGTATTGTTTTTTCACGAAAATTTTCAATTTTGAGATTTTGATGCCAATATATGTGAAGACCTCTTAAACAGGCTTTTATTATTTTTGAAGAGATATCCGTTTGTCTGTCTGTATGTCTGTGGTCGATTTCTTTCGGCCATAAATGTAAGTGGATTTTCACGAGTTTTTTTTTCGGCTTTGTTATGGAAAAATCCGAAACTAGAGAGAATTTGTTTAAATTCGAGCGAAAATTTCGACAATTGCGAAAACTTCGACAGCGTAGGACAAATTTTGACATAATCATGCATAAAAGGTTTTATTTATGGATCTAATGATCACGAGACCTTATAATTTCAATTATTTTTGTGAAAAATAACCGCGATACAATTTTTTGTTCGTGACGTCATTAGCCCCCTTGTGGAGGGGCAAATTGCCCGTCCCCGGGGGTACATTATCTAATATGCTATCAATCGAAAAATTTTTTCAAGTCCATTTAAGTGAAAGTCAACACTCTGTAATTGTAATCATTTGAACTCACTATACCTATTAAAAAAATTTATTCTGGTATAATAAATTCGGGTTGGGTCACACTCGATACAAAAAGTATTCGGCATTTTAAAGATATAATGATTTCTGAAAACAGGGTTTTATTTGCTTTTCCGACAAAGTTGTTTTCAATTGTATCACTTCTGAAGCCGGAGTATGATATTCAGACATATACCCTCCAGACACAAAGTTATGTCAAAATCGATGCAAAATTTTAAAACTTCAGTTTCAAAATTCATCAAAAATGAAGTCCTACCATAGGTTGTTTTTTAAAAAGTGAATATCTACTACAACAATTTTCCCCAGGGATGGAATTTTGGATATATTTCAACCAACAATCATTTCTGCATGCGTTAATAACAAGAGAAAATAAATAATAAAATTTAATCCATTATAAAATTAACCAGATAATAGCTCAACTCAACTTTGTCATACCAGAATTCATTTTCTTTTTTCAAATTTTACAAGAGAAAATTTGAAAAATCGGTATCTTGAGTCCAAATGATTACAACTACACTTCACTTTAAAAAATCTTTCGTTTAATACCATACTTGACAATGTACCCCCCTGCGGGATACATAATTATTTATATCATGGATATTTATATCATGGTACATTAAAATATTTATATCGTGGATATTTTTCACAACAATGGTTGAAACTATTGTCTCTTAATAATTGAGATATAATCAAAGGCTTTCATGCATGATTATATCGAATTTTGTCCCATTCTGCTGTGTTAAAAAAGTATAAAATTTAGAATAAAATTCAATTTTTTCGCTCGAATTAAAAAAAAGTTCCATCTAGTTCTAGATTTCTTAACAACAAATCCGGATGTGAAGTTTCATGATAATCCTATAATATTTTAGCTGATATAGTGTGCACAAAAAATCGACCACAGGCATAAGACAGACAGACGGACATCACCCCAAACCTAGTTAAACGTGTTCAGAAGGTCTTAAAGCATATATTTGCATCAAAATCTAAATCTCGAAATGAAAAATTTTCGGAAAAACAATACTTTCTCAATACTATGTATGAGGAAGTAAAAGTTTATGCATTGTCAAAATTGTAAGCATCGTCAAATCAGATCAATCATCAATACCCCTGAGAGATCAATAAATATTAAAATGTATACGCTACGGGATCGTAATCACCCACACAGTAAACCTCCTTGAAAAACCAAGGCGAAAACGTTTTTATTGGCCGTTTATTGATTGAACGTCGTACTGCAGAGATACACGTCCCAACAGTCCTTTTCCTTGAATAAAGCGAGCTAGATCTACGAGAACGATGCGATATCATTATCGCATAAAAATGGTTAATACTTTTTGTTAATTTTATGTAGCGCTTTTGATAAATATTTCAAAAACACGCGCTCGTTCCCTCTTCTAAAAATGGTGAAAAATTACATATAAAATGATTATTTTATATTTCTGATTGTCATATTTTAGTAAAAAAAAATGAATTTCAAAAATTTGGAGACTTTCGAATATTCCATCCGTTTAACAATATTGGAGACGTGCGCATCTCCGAAATAAGACATTCAATTAAAATGCAGACAACACGTTTTCAGATTTATTTTTCACAAGAAATCATCTGATAGGTTTATTTTGTCCACTCCATGTCGAATTCGACGGTTTTTACAGTATTGCTATACTTTCCCACATACATAGTATTATAATGTATAAGGAAAGTATTGTGACGGAGTCGAAAATTCGAATCCGAGTTTTCGACGGCAGAGCACGTTTCAAACATCCCTGAACATGAATCGAACGTTTTTGAGGTGATGTCTGTGTGTGTCAGTGAATCTATGGAGACGATATCGGACGAACGAATGGAGCGATCCGAACGAAATATCGTACGAAATTTACAATCAGTGCCTATTGCCTATAAGTCTATTGTTTTTAAACGCAATCAAATTCTCAGAACCCCACTAAATTTTCGAGTGAAATCTGAAAAAATCATCAAAAAATTAAAACCTTATAAAGTTACGCAAATAGTCATTTCTTATGTAATTTTTCATTAGAAAACGATTGACATGAACTTTAGAACGCTAGCATGAATCGTTGTTGAGATATTGCACATTTTTCAAATAAATTTATCAAAAATCATATAAAATTAAAAAAAAAGTATTAACTGTTGTAAAATATGGTCACTTTTCATATGTAATATCATTCGATAAGTTTGGTAACATCCTTCTCGTGAATCTAGCTCGTTCCATTCATGGGAAAAGATACTTTGGGTAATACTTTTGTAGCTGAACGCCAAAAGTCATTTATCTGCAATAAGACTAACTTATTTCTCCGTCCATGATGCTTGGCAAGATTTTAGCGACGAATTTGGCGTAATGTCGCCAAATTGCTAAAAATGATGCTAAATAAATGAAAATGACAACTAATCGACGAAAATTCAATATCTTGGTAAACAAAAACATAAGAATCTACAGCTACTATAATAATAAGCTATTTTTCCGTCAGTAACTTTTGGATAAAATTTTGGTGACGAATCTTTCGGAATATCTCCAACTTGGTGGCTTTTTAAATGTTGCCAAATTGGCGAAAATGTAACCCAATTAATAAAAATTCGCCAAATTGATGAAACTGACGCTGAATCAATGAAATGACAACTAATTGATGAAAGTTCAATATGTTGGATAGAACATAAGAATAGACTATAAGAATAAACCAGTTCTCCGTCCGTCCGTCCGTAACGCTTGGCGAGAAATTTAGCGGAACGTAGACAACTTGGCGACTCTTTTAAATGTTGCCAAAATGACAAAAATGTCGCGAAATTGATAAAAATGACTCCAAATGAGAAGTAATGTTTCTCAAATTCCGATCTCAGTCATATGACGGACATACATTCTAATATATAAGAAATGCTCGTTTCTCCATTTGTCTGTAACACTTGGTGATGTATTTGGCAAACATGGTGAATATTCTAGCAAAGCATCCAAAATATCGTCAACATTGCAAAAATGACGCTAAATTAATGAAAATATCGCCTAATTGATGAACGAATTATTAAAATATTGTAATATATAGACTATATCGCTTATTGAAGATGCTATCAATATTGTTAATTGTTAATTTAAAGTTGTGTGAAATATAAGTTTATTGGATACTTTGAAATAGTATTACATGTTGTCATCCGGAAAATCGCTAAATGTACAATTCAATGTTAAAATAACAGTACCGTGGATCTTATACATTATATTTTGACTGTAGAATAGTAAATGTTTTGTATTATATAAGGAAAGTCATGTGTTGCCCACATTAAATTTTTTTCTACTGTCTACAGGCCGCTGATGAAGTCTTCATGTACGGCATGAACTCCAAATCTGAAGTCGTGATCCTGAGATTATCCAGAGCATGTGATGAGAAAGCAGAGGCCTGGATCTACATAAAGCTCGCTGATGGACGTCGTTACAAACTCCAAGAGACCTCCGGGTACCAACGTAGCTTCGGCGACAAATGCACAGTCTTCTCCTGCGGAGGACTACAAATGTACTACATGAGTCCCATGCGGAGATGGAGAATTGTATACTGCGGCATGTTGAGGTATGGACATTGTAAAATAACTGCCTTCCTTGGCTCTTTCTGATTCTACGGATGAGTTTATTTATGTTGCGGGATTACAGATCCGTAGTTATTTCTGTCACCAAAGTGACTTAACTCGAACTTAAATTCTTTGATATTTAGACCTTTCGGCCCAAGGGCAATAACGCAGGACTGCACTAAGCAAATCAAACTAAATTTATTGTGCACTGTGCACTTCCCAGAAGTAACAGCTGCTGGCTGTTTAAAGCAAATGATGAGATAGGCAGTAATTATTGTTGCACCCTCCCAGAATACATTACAAATATACAAGATACTACCGTTATCTGGCGAAACTTTTAAATGGAGATGATTCTAAAGCTTTTATGCTTACCACTGACCTTTTATCTTGTCTCGTATTGCGGTCAAACCCCAAATACTAGACCTTTCCCAGTTACTTTTGTATTTTGTATTTCCCAGTTATTTTTGTTTTTATACTAGACCTTCCCAGTTATTTTTGTTTTTATACTAGACCTTCCCAGTTATTTTGTATCTGTCTTTCCCAGTTATAATTGCACGGGGATTTCCTTCCACTCCCTTAACAGAATCCTTCATCATTCCAAGAACACTCTACGCGAACAGCCACTAGTCAAGAAGCCCCATTTCCTTCCCAGCACTCACTCAAGACACGCACGACCTTCTGAACTTTCCTGATCCGAAAACTTATTCCCACTCTCCCTTAGGAACTCAGACCATGCTGATTGGATCGGTGATTCGTCTAACAACCGAACCAGTTAGGATCGTTAGTTTAAGCAAACATAAATTATAATGAAAACTGAGGGGAATAATAATCGAAAGAGTATTTAGACCTCACTACATGCTCGTGTTAGTTATAAATGTTGGTAAAAGAGAACGTAGTAATGTAAAGTATGAATACGAATTATATATATATATACGAATTATGTATATATACAATACGAATTATATATATATTATGTGGAGAAGCCATATATTTTGCAATAATCCTTTCAAATAATGATAGGGTAGGATACAATATTTGGAGGTACCGCTCTAAACAGATGCCAGTGCCGCCATAACCCTTGATAGCGGCCCTAGACCAAAAATAAATTCTAATGCCCTTCATGAAAATTTTGTAATTAAATAAAGGTACATTGAGCGCGGCAGATGGACTCTCACTATTTGCCGCTTATGGTTAAAAACAACCTTCACAGCAACCGGTGTTCAAATTTATCCCAAGGTGCATCTATCGGAATAAGATAAGAGATTTGAGCAGTATACTCCAATTTCTGCCCGTTCATGACCTTAAACCATTAGTGCCCATGAGCTACTGCAGTATGGGGCAAGAGAGAGGGCTTTTTTTTTGTACTAAGCAAATACACAAAATAGCATTATTACTGTTATTTTCAGAATTGTAACGATAGCAAATTTTTTATCTAAAGTTTCACAGAATGGAAACTTGTATTTCAAGTATCCAGTAATAGGAAAACTGCAAAGTGTCTAGAATAAAATATTCCCGAAGATTAAAGAACATGTAATTTCGGTATCTTATCTTTTTCGCTCTTCTTTCTTTAGTTCAAAAAGCACTACATGTGCAAATTTAAAATTATATTTTATATTGTTATATTATTGGTAGTAATGTGCATTTTAATTTTTTTTTTTAATTATTAATATTGTTTTATTTATTTTCGTTTTATAATTAATAATTATTTTTTAATTACATTTTTCTAGTTTACAACTGGCATATTACAAAATGGCCTGCTGTATTACTGTCTGGGTTTTATACTCTCTCTCTCTCTCATTCCTGATCATTCTCTTTCTCATTCCTGATCATATTTTCTCTCTCTCTCACATTCCTGATCATTCTCCCTCTCTCTTTCACTCCTGATCATTCTTTCTCTCTCTCATTCTTGATCATTCTCTCTCTTATTCCTGATAACAAGGGACACTATATGAAATATAAATGTATCAAAAAGTTGAACAGTTCCTCACACTCCAGATGTTAGTGATGGTTGTCCCAAATAATAAAGACTTGCTAGGTTATAGATCAAGTATTGAACACGTACACGTCAAGTATTGAACACATCAAATTTTATTTAATGAAAGACTACACGTATTTGTAATTATATGTGTTCATTCTGTCTAGGATGATTATAGCTCTTTGAAGAAAACTACCTAAAATGTCTCATCAATATTTTTTTATAGTAAAGTTGAAAATGGAGAAGAAAAAGAGCCAGTCTTTGTGAAGTTTTCATTTCTGTAAGTATGATTTCTCTTCCTAATGCCGGACATTTAAAGTCCGTACGCATACATATATAATTGCTCAAAGAAATGTAGTATAGACAGAAATAATATGTGCAAGTACAGTATAATTGTCATATCTAACGGAATGCAAAGGATTACATGTTCTTATTAAACATTTTGAGATGTTAGTTAATCTAACTTCGAAACTATAAATCATGCAAAACCTAAATATATTGTGAAAAAGTATGACTGTTTATTGACTTCACTACGCTTAGTATCTGTAAAAAGTATATTCCATACTTTTTCCTTGCATATTCTCGATCATCTCTGCGATCATCAACATTCCATGCGCCATTTTTTAAGCAATCTTCCTAAAAAGAAACACTAGCATGAGAATTTGTCGATCTACTAAGTTTGGTGTCAATTAGAGTATATGTTGTTCAGAATTTAGAGCCCGTACGAACGAAGCAAACCTTTCAGCTGAATAGTAATACTCGCAAACTAATGATAAAATAAAGTTGACTTGCGTTTATTATATACAAAAATAATTTCACACCGTTTCCTTTAAGATAATCGGGTGTCATTTCCTGCGATGATCAACATTCCATGAACCATTTTTTTTTTCAACCGATCATAAATAAATCAATCTACAACGATTTAGGTAAGCGTCCAAAAGTTAGTGCCCGTACAAACGGCTCAAAGTGTTGAGTTGATAGTAATAGTCGCAAGCTTTAAATGCTCATAAAAATATTTAACCACAGATTTTGTATGCAGGTGGTCAGCATCTTCTGAAGTTTATGACTTCACGTCAGACCTAGAGGTTCGACCAACAGCCGAAGCGATGGCCAATGCTAAATGGACATCTCCTATTCCACCTATAGATAAGTATGGAGTTCATTTTTTTTTCAAAAATATAATTGTCATTGCTTATGTCAAAATTTTTCAGTTATATATAACTTTGTAATTAATATTATTTTACTTAACCCCCAAGTAATATCCAAAAATGAGATGGAACTGTTTTCACCAGTACTTGCGAACCATTTCAAGAAGCGCACTGAGAATCGAACTCAGAAGTGTCAAGAATGTTTTGGTTTAAGGCCGTCATATAACGAAATGATTGAAGAATATTAAATCAATAATTTTCATAAAGTGAAGGTGACTATTAAAGAAATGAAATTAACATTTCAGAGATGTTAAAGTAACGCCAATTTGACGACATTTTCCGGAACGTCGCCAATTTTGCAATATCGCACCAAATTCATCTCCAAACGTAACAGACAGATTTTGTATTATCTTATTTAATGGCATATATTTAAATCTTTATTAATGGCATATATTTAATTGACACATTGAAGATTTTTTATAAATGCATAATTAAGATACAAAATACATACCTATTCACAGATTTTCATAGAATGAAATTTTTTTGAGATAAGCGGTTCATACATTAATTTTTATAAATTGAATATATGGATTGGAATCACGCTTCCAATGCAGCTACCAGCATAGGTAAACCAGTTTCGCACTACAGAGCGCTTTTCACCACCGAAAATTAGAATTGATAGCAAGAAAAGTTGCTATATATGTCACAATTTTATGAGCATCTATAATGTCCGGCACGTAAGTCATATCACTCAGTGGACTTAAAATTCATAGAATATTGAACCCATACTGCATAGGGATACGGTGACCAGTTTCTGAATCTCGCTAATAGAGACTTTCTATAAAGCGATGAATACTGCTCTCGACGTTCAATTGATTATGAATTTAAATCCGAGTACGTAATATGACCGCGTATAGAAGTTTACAAAATTATTGTTCAAACACAGGAAATAAGTTTCCTTGTTGCCAGTGTGGTTATCGGGTATTTTGTACTAATAAACACAAAATCAGACTTCAGTGCTGAACATATATTTAAAAGATTTAAAAATATTTACATAATTTGGACCATAAAGATGTAATATCGTTTGGTATCTCATACATACTATTTGGCGTTCCATGTACACTGTGCAGCCAAGTTATTATGACCACTAGGCCATTTTATGTAAAGTAGCTATCCTATAGACGTTTTTAACATTAAATCGCTGAATCTGTCATAAAAATGAGAAACTGAAGGCATGAAAAGACTAAAGATGCGCATTATTTAAGAAATAGTGAATAAAAAACATGATCTGACAGACCTTTAAAGTGGAATGATGGTGACCACTCTAAGAAATGGTACGACTTCGAAGAACTGAGATCATTAACGGATGCTAAGAGGAAAGATGGCAGACCGGCTCAGTCTGGCAGCGTGGTAACAGTTCGGCAAAATTACAGATAACTTAAATCATAGACTAACTCGTATAGTCTAATCGTAAAGTTGGACGCACATTATACATATTGTATGAAAGCATAAGAAATAACAAGGTGGTCATAATAATAATTTACTTCTCAATAGATGTGTCCTGTTTAGAATGCTAATGTAAGAAAAGATATAGTTTCGTATGTCTCCGTAAGTATGATTCTAGTTGGCGCCTTGGCGACAATCAGTGCCTTCCACTATGTCTTTTGTGACCAATTCAGTGCTTTTCCAACGCTAGCAAGTGGGATTGTAAGAGTTTATTACAATGATGAATGCTGCGGTATGGTTAATATGACGCCGCGCACTGGTGCCATGGCGGAAAAAAACCCCGAAACCCGAAAATAATATTTTTCGATACCAACTACTATTTTTTGATAGGTAACGAACCGAAGTATCTTGCCATGTAAATAAATGTATTTTATTCAGTATAACTAGAAGAAAAAACTGATCTTAAACAAGACTTCCACATTATAATTGAAATCTTGTTTATTCTAACTAAAATTTCAATATTTTTTCCAAAATTTTGTGGATATTTATAATTATATGTCTCACGTATTTTCAATATATGTAACCTCAGCTTATTTCTGACATAAATACATTTCGTAAAAACATAGCCAAAATCATACTATAAAGCGTAAAATATAGATATATAATTTTTTTTGTTTTCCTTTATTTCTTTAAGCCTATAAAAAAAAGCTACACGTTCCTACACGCTCTGGATGAGTTATTTCGAAAGCAGATACTATTATGCAACGGTTCTGTGAAAATCAGCTGCAACTTTTTGCAACCTTCGCTGTTTCGGCATGCATATAAAATCTTACTTTTAACTTATTTACATGCGCAAAAAGTATGCAAAACTATTAAGAAATGCATAAGTTGTGAGGTTTTTTCCGCAAATTCCTCATTTGGCACCACTGTGTGCCGACAGATCAAATTCGAGAAAAAATCCTTCCCTTGTTACAATATATAACACAAAAGCAGTAAAATTATTAATTATCCTTGCTGTCATTAAATCACTTGGATATTGTGGAGCGTTTGATAACGAGAGTGTTGAGATTTAAGATGCATTTTCCACATGACCTGCTTTCTAGACCAATATTCGCCACTGGTTGAATTATTAGGTGACAAATAACATTCAGCACCGTTCGCCAACTTCTTCAGTTCTTAGGCATCTGCAAATTTCAGTCATAAATCTTTAATCGCCTCTGTTTTTCAATGCATGTGTGGAGAGTACTTTTTCCCTAACGTTTCAGAATCTAACGCGTTATTTTCGCCAAGCACACGAACATTGCTTCTTTTAAAATGCATGGCAAAATCAACACATCAAACTCGCTTCACAAGAAACATTCTCATCACGAGAGTCAGGCTCGATTAAAGAGTTCGTAGTATCATTGTAAAGAAGTTGTTTATTCACTTTATTATTCGCTTGTTTTCTTTTCCTTTTATTTCAGACTCAGTGAAACACTCAACTTCTATTCACAATCTGGCGTCATCACTGGCATTGTTTCGGTGGAAGACCAACCTGACACTGAAGTTTACTTGTATGGGGCGAGAAACAGACACATGAGTATAGATGGATTTTATGTCAGTTTTTGAAAATTGAGAACTTTAGATTAAACTTTTATGTAACTAATATAAGCTTTTATATAACTAATAGTATATTTTTACATGACAAATAGTAGTCTAATAGTTACTTGACCAAACACAGCCTGGTTAGTTAAGTCTTATAAAAACAGTGCAACTTTAAAATTTGAAATAATGTTTGTTTATTACTTTCCCTGCAATACATGGTAATGTATAGGGAAAGTATGGAAATCATAACGAAAATCGCAACTCGAGTTTCAAACGGATCTACAAGTTTTGACACGATAAAGCCATACGAATAAGATAAAGACATTTTTAGCGTGACGTCTGTGTGTGTGTCTGTGTGTGTGTCTGTCTGTCTGTGCAATGTATGTACCCACTCTTACTCAAAAACTAATGGACCGAATTTCATAAAATTTGGTAGGTAAGTCACTTGGGTATGGCCCTGGTGCTGATTTGTTTTTAGTACTATTCGGGATAAAAGAACCCGCCTTTTTTTGCGAAATGGCCCGCAAAAATTGCCTTTATCTACTCTAGATGAAAAACTAATGGACTGAATTTCACAAAATTCGGTAGATAAGTCGCTTGTGGGTTAGCCTGGTGCTGATTAGATTTTGGTACGAATTGGAAAAAATAACCTACTTTTTTGCAAAATGTTTGATGCTTACCTTCAAACTTTAACAGCGTTTCACCAACTTCTCAATACACGATTTTGTGTTCTTTCGAACCTGATATCCAGTGAATAAATTAATACAATCTCTTGAAACATTCTGATCAGAATACTAACATAATAATGCTTCAATGAAGCGATTATTTTTTCTTAAATTACAAAATAGTGTTGCTTATATTGATTTAAAAATGTAAGTTAGTTAAAAACGGGTCTTTTTACTCAATTACCTGATAAAAGTACTACCAATAAAAATATCAAATGTTCCATAGTTCAAAAATTAAACTTTCTTTAAGAATTTTATACAGCAATCCTTGGATTAGCAAAGCTCGATTTAGCGCGAAACTCGATCTTGAACGGTTTATAATTTTATAGTTAACAACCAAGTTTCGATAATCACGCATCAAAATTTTAGCGCAATATTATGCTAGGAAACCTAGTGAATTGAAATTTCAGATGTAAGTTGCACTCATACAACTGTGATTTTCTGTTACATAGATAAGTTTTTTTATATATTGTTGCGTCACTTATAATATATATATATATATATATATATATATATATATATATATATATATATATATATATATATATATATATATATATATATATATATATATATATATATCTTCTGATTTGCAAAAACCTTCAGTTTACAAGCAATTTTCATTGGTATTTCTCGGGTATATATATTACAAGTAATCATAAAAATCTTCAATTCAATTATATATATATATATATATATATATATATATATATATATATATATATTTATATTTATATATATATATATGTGTGTGTGTAATTATTTGTAAAATTATACCAAACTTTGGTCACATTTCGAACGTTTCTTATATCTTAAAACTGTCATGAGTTCCATCATATACTTACTCAATCCAAAACCGTCAATATCAGCATATTTCATGTATTACCTTATGAGAAATGTTTCAATATTAATGTTGAAAAGGAAAATTTTGTTTATTCTGGACCTCTTGTATTCCAGGTAAAAGTTCCTACCTTATTGGATGCAAATTCAAGCAAGTCCTTGGATTTATACCGGAGGTAAGTGAGCCAAGATAATAGCTGAAGTTATAACCAAGATAATCTAGTTCACTAGCCAACTTCTCAAATGCAATCCTCGAAATTCTTTTGATGTCATTTTTCAACCCACAATTCTTCTGCGGAAAATATTATGATTACAAAGAGTTAATTAAATCTTGTTGATGCGAAATGCGCATATTTTTTTAAAGTTATGTTTTATGATGGTTGAATACTGCAGTTTTTAATTTTAGCCCGTGATTTCTAAAGATAAGTTAATTTTATGCACTGCGTCTTTGGATTCTAATCGGAGAAATTGGCGTTTGTCTCCAGAGGAAACAAAACGTTTTAGTTTTATCTGTATAATTATAATATCACATACAACTGGTCAATTATTAAAAATAATATTTAAATATTTAAATAACAAAATTATTCTGGTATTTAAACTATAAATACTTGAATAACAAATTTAAATTATTTAAATATTTAGAGTATGGTAGTACCCTCTAAGTCTCTGTGTCATAAACAATCTTCAAAATGGACACTTTTTCATTGGTTAAATTGAATTTTATCATTGTTTACGTCATAGAAATACAAATTGATTCCTCTCTTTAGTTATTAATTAAAGATTCTACTTAATTCAGTGCTGAAATGTATTTCCAATTCTTCTTTCATTTACCTCACTGTCTTTCTTTCAGAATGGCTTAGTGGTACATTTGGGAATAGCATCAGTTCCAAACACATTTCATAAGTATGTTAACAGGCTTATATTTTTCTTTCTTTTCTTCGTTTAGATATATATATATGTGTGTGTGTGTGTTAGAAAAGTGGGTTAATAACTAATACCAAGTAATTAATGACAAATCATTAAAACAATAAAATAACCAAAACAGTTAAAACACGGCCATCAAGCCAAAAGTTCAGCGCTAGGCTTAAGTTGTAGATTAATTCAGATTAGATTCGTCTTCAGGTCTGAGCATCCCACCTAAATTAACCCAAACAAATGCTTGTTTCAGATATGGCAATAGTTCTTTACTATAAATACCATAACCCAGACTACAAGTGTAAATAGAGAATAAGATCTGAAAAATTATTAAGGGATCAAGTATTACCATGAACCATGAGGCAGGATTTCTGAACCCACGTGTTTAGCAGGTGATCAGTTGAGAACGAATGACAGAGAGTTGAGCAGTGTCCAGGTGAAAGAGAGAAAAATAAACCATGGAATAAGAGAGGGAACGAAGAGTTGAAGGGACTTCTACTGAAACTCAACCCAGGGAATAAGTGTTGGAGACAGAACTGCCTTAATTAAGGTAGGGTAAATTGATGAAAATTCTTACTATAATAATTAGGATGCACAGGAGAAAGTATATACCACTAGCACCATTGAAAAGGGACTTCAAGTCATTACTACAAACTGGGTAATGTTACATATTTTTAGAGAAAATAATTTAAATATTATTATATTAATATAATTTAAATATTAAATATTTATGGATCGTATTTTCTATTTTACAATGTTTATTGTTATTTTATTATTATTTTTTTAATTTTAGATAATCACATAATTTGGCACGCAATATTTAAAAAACTATTGTAGCCAAATTAATAAAGTTTAGAAAAGCACTCTTCTTAAGAACCAAAACTTCTAAAAAGGAATCCCTCGTCAAACTAAGTTAAGGAATTCGTGCTATATGGATGTAAATAATCATCTTCCTAGACAGAGCCGCAGAGAGAGGACGAACACCACTCGAGTGAGGGCCGTGTTCTAGAGGACATCTAAACCCTCAATGTCCTTTTGAGACTACAGACGACATAAAACTTAACAAAAAAGGGGAAATTAAATATGGAAGTGAGACCGGGATAAATATTTCCACACGCACCCGTCATAAATATTTTTAGGCGCACCCGTGATAATTATTTGTAGGGGCCCGTCATAAATTTTTACAGGAGGCCTACATTTTCATAGGTGGCCATGGTTAATGCTGAACAAGGATGAAAGCATAAAGCAGAAAACAGAAATTGACCACTTTCTTAAGATTTAATTAACGTTCCAAATACTTATGTAGTTGTTTTCCTTTCAGCCTGCCTTTCGGTTTCGTCGTCCATCCTAACGGCTTACTTCATTCACTCGAAGACTTGCACATGATTACAAGGATGCCTGGGAGTGAGGGTTCCAGCCAAAACTTGACAGCCACGTTCAAAGCTGGTGGTAATAACTTTGTTTCCTAATTTTCCTTTTAATTAACTACCTACTTGTAACATCTACACAACAGAATTTAACCTAATTAGGGTTAAATGGTAAAGGCCGAAGATTGTTTTGAAAACTTCATTAACGATCGTCTGCTTTACCATTTTATTTACACCGCAATTTGTTTGGTGGTTTCCTTATTTAATTGGAATTTATAGTTACATACAAAAATATATTTACCTCAATTTTGGTTTTAATCGGTGATGTGACTTCCTATGAAAGAGCGGTTGAAAGAAATCTGACCAAATAATGACATGGAATTCATTCAAAGCAACCCCTGGGGAGTTGCTGACAAGGAAAGAAAGCATCTTCTTAATACTTCAGCGTTCTATATATAGTCATATGTCTATATGTAGCCAATATGAAACCTGCATCGGTTTCCTACCAGGATACAAAAATTTACTTAGAAAAATATCATCTTTCTAAATACCATGTTAAAGTAAGGCATCACTCAGATGTTTGGAGCATTTCGAAGTATTGTCAATCCTTTATAAGAAAAATAGAAAGGTATCCCACCATTATCATTTTATTTAATAATAGCTGTTAATAAAAATATAAAAAACATTATCACTTTACATCTGGATTACTGGCTATAAACAAATATTGTGTAAATATTTCGTAATTATTTTGTTCTAATGTAATTATCACGTTATAAGTTTTAAAAATTTGATTTTTAAATCAACTGCAAAACAGATGGCAAGTTGTACTTTTACTCATAAATATAGTATAAAGAAAGAGTTGTTTCCACGAAAACTTTCGAATGTGAGATTTTGATGCCAATATATGTCTTAAGACCTCCTAAACACCTTTTGACTATTTTTAAAGAAATGTCTGTCTGTCTGTCTGTACGTCTGTGGTCGATTTCTTGCGTACACAATAGTGGCCACAAATATTAATGTATTTTCGCAAAACTTTATATCCGGCTTTGTCATTAAAATATCTAAAGCTAGATAAAAAAAAATTTAAATTCAAGTTAAAACTTAAACAATTATTTTTTTAACATGGCAGCATAGGACAAAGTCCGACATAATCATGCATAAAAAGGTTTATTTATGGCTCAATGATCACGACACTTAATAGTTTCAATGATTGTTGTAAAAAATACTGCGATATAAAAAAAAATTGTTCGTGACGTCATTAGTCCCCTTAGCATGTAAATTATCCCCCCACCATCACCACCATACACACACCGGGGGGTTCATTGTCAAGTATAGTATGAATCGATAGATTTTTTTTCAAGCGCTTTAAAGTAAAGAGTAACACGCTATAGTTGTTATCATTTGGACCCACTATACCGATTTATCAGATTTTTTCTCGTAAATTTTGAAGAAAAAAAAATAATTCTTGTATAAGCAAGTCGAGTTGAGTCACACTACAGTTAATTTCTCAAGCATTTAAAAATTCTCACAAAAACCTGGTTCACTAGCTCAGATCCTAAACAATTTCGAAATCCAAATAATTATAGCCGCATACCTTTTATATATCTGCTTTCATCAAGAAAGTTCAAGAAATCCGTATTCTCACAAGCTCTATTTGCATTCATTGCGATTACAAAAGATATAAAATTTAATTTTCTAAAATATGGAATTATCGCCGACTTGGTGTGATAGTACAAAAGTTAACAGGTTGACTCCAAATGTTGATATAACGCCAAATGTGTTATCTAATATGCCTCCAAATTTGTTGCAACATGTCACAGACAGATATATCCGTTTTTCTTAAGTGTATACATTAAAGAGCTTAATTCGCAAAAAGGACTAAATCACTTTCCCCCTGCTCTGTAAAGCATTCTGCAACCTTTGCTCATTTTCTTCAGCCACTTTGTTGATCATTTCGGCAAACTATCAGAAAAGCAGCGATTACAGGCGTTCATGAAAATTCCAGCTTCATTTCTAAAATATTCAGCTAATTATCGTATGACGAAACATTATTTTTGTACATATATATATACAAATATATATACAAGAAAAAAAAAATATATATATATCGTATATATATATATATATATATATATATATATATATATATATATATATATAGCATAGTAAATATATTAAAATAATAAGTAAATATATTATATAGCGACTGGCAATTATACTGTTATAAAGTATATGCCCGGTAATACAACAATACAGGGTAGTAGTATTATCGATAACCAGTTACCCTCATGCTTTATATATGATGCCTAACATAAAGAAATATTTCAAGCCTGTGCAACATGCTATTGCAAACTCTGTGACAAATATAAATAGCGTCTGTAATGTTTCTCATTGTTCTACCGACTCGATCCTTAATCTAAATGGATCACCCTTTTTTAAAAATTCATATCGTCATTATTTTAATAGAATACGTAATTTCAGGTTTAAAAAATGCCAATCTCATCGATGTAAACTCTGCCCAGTGGCAGACCCTCTCCAAATATCTGCTCAAGATCCCAGTTACGGTACATTCTGTAAAACCTATAATGTCATCTACTGTATTACTTGCCAAACATGCCAAGCAAAATATATCGGCCAAACCAAAAATCGTTTGCATTTGCGAATCAACTTACATCGAAGTCAAATTGGCAAATCTCTTCTCGCTGATGCAACTATCACCAATTTGGAACTCCGTCATTATAGAAACCATGATTTTTCACAAATAATTGTTACAATCATCGATGTTGTACCCACACTGTCAGAAAGACTTTGGTGGGAAAATACACACATCCAACAATATGGAACAGCTTTTCCGTATGGACTCAATACGATCATATTTAATGACAATTATAATTTGGAATCTTGTAAAAATGAAAAACGTAACCCTGTATTACAAGATATCCATCCTGCTATAAAAAAGATGGCAAAGGGGAACAAGAAAAAGGAAATATTTCAGTTATAAAGAAACTCTTGAAAAGATCGAAACGTTCATGAAAACAGTGTGTGCAGGAATAATAATAAAACCCGGCTGGATCAAAAATCTTATATTTAGTATAAGAAAACGTTATATTCAACGCATCTGGTGTTATTTGAAAGTGTATCAACTCGAAAAACAACTAACTGGTAATAATAATGAAAATGCATGTACAAACTACGCTATTATGATGGATTTACTTAAACTAAAAGCCAGTACATTAAACATAGTATTGAAATCCTCTCCACAGAAGAAAACTACTACAACAGAGACTTTTGTTACAACCTACAAAAATAAAAATTATGATGGTTTACCAATCAAGACATATATAAAAAACTTGGCACATCTCTTACCAATACCTAACATAGAAGTAAAACTGATTTATAAATTTGTGCAAACCAATGGTAGAAAAATATTTAATTATAACCGCATAAGTAGAAACATCAATGTATATAAAAGTGAAGAGTGTAATTGTCAAAACAGCCCTTATATTGATACCCATCATGCGCACATTATCACTGGAAACCTGGATCTATTGGATAATCACAAGTTAAAATCTATGCTTCAACTTGGTACGAAATTTCGTATACAAGATTTCACAAATATTAAAAAGGACTTTGAACAAGATTTGAAGAAATTTACATATAAACTCGCCGTAAAATACAGCATGCCAATTCAAGCCTTCAAAGAATGGCAATACAACCTTATCAAAATGTTCAATCTCCACTACAAAACATTGTGTAAAAAAACGTATTATCCTTCTCTTCAAAATGCAGTCAATAAATATGAAGATAAATATGTTATAACTTATACGGATAAAGTTGTATCAAATTACGCTTTCACATGCAGAAAATACTACGTTGATACTTTAAAAAATAGTTATCTTGATAAACAAATGTACTCCCCTTTACAATAAAATGGAACATGTCTGGTAAATAAAATTAAAACTCTGTATCAAAGCATTGGTATCGAACTTAAAGCAGTTAACTTTCCATATTTGGTACTCATACCAAAACTTCATAAAAATCCAGTCAAGTTCCGGCCGGTGACAGAGGGATGTGGATCCTATTTAACAATTGCAAATGAAAAACTTTTAACTATACTTAAAAATGTTATGATTATACTCAAGAAACAAGGAACAGTAATGATAAATAATAGTTACGATGTCATCAACCGACTTCCATTTTATAGCAGGGATATACGTTTCAAAAGTTACGATTTCCGTGATTTATTCAACAACATCAATCTGGAAAATCTATATGAAATTTTGGAGGAACTACATGAAATATATGACTTAAAAGAGCATATTACATTCAGAAAATACGAGGACTTGATTCGCATTGTGTTGTTTGAAAACATCTTATTTGACGGCACCAACTATTTTCAACAGGTTAAGGGTATTCCGATGGGAGGGGGATGTTCATCCCTGCTCGCTGATCTATACTTGTGTAAATTTGAAAATGGCACTCATATATTACATGAAATGCCATATTTTCGTTTCGTTGACGATGTCCTTATTGGGCAATATAAGAATACACCCCAATTTGATTTTACTTTTTATCCAAAAGAACTGGAATTGATTGAGAATATAAGTAAGGAGGAAGATAGTGTTGATTTTCTAGATATCACACTAAAACATGACAGTAGATATGGTACTTATACCGTCTTATATGACAAGAGAAACAATTTCAATATAAAAATCAACCGCATTATTGATTGGAGGTCCAATTTGACCAAAAACATTTCCAGAAATGTTGTCATTGGTCACCTCAAAAGAAATCAACGCATTAATACTTTCAAGTCTGATTGCATCATGCATAATAGGAATATTATGAAGGAGGCAATAAAACGGAATTATCCAATTGGCTTCCTGAAATGTTATTATAATTCCCTATTTAATACAAAAAAGGGAAAAAATGCTTACTTAAAGGATATGGCAGAGGTATAGAACGATGAAAGTGAAAATAACGAATAGCGCATGCGTGGACTTCTGTTATATATGATGCACTCCATCTTAACCGACAGGGGCATTTGCTGCATTTCCATTCTTTCCCTTGCGATCCTGGTCGATTCCTATTTGTTTTCTTTGCACTTTTTCGAGTGTTTTTGATTTGACACATTTACGGAGGTATGGCTTCTGCATGGCATTGGTACCGTGAGTGTTGCCCGGGCATAAAAGCAGTCTTTTAAACGGGAAAGAGGGGTCGCCATCCCCCTCTACCATTTTATGCCTTGCATTTGGTCATTTCCCTTCTTTTTCATATGAATCTTATATATATATATATATATATATATATATATATATATATATATATATATATATATATATATATATATATATATATATATATATATATATATATTGTATATATATATATATATATATTGTATATATATATATATATATATATATATATATATATATATATATATATACAGGGTCTTTCAAAATTCCATATAAACTTTAAAAATTTCTTAAAAATCGAAAAATCTTCGCATTGAGGTACAGTTTGTACCATAAGTATTGCTAGGAAAGGGTTTCTTTTTTTTTTGACGTGAAAAAATTTTGTAGTTTAAAAAATCAGCTATAGGTGGCGCTGAACGCATTGGAAGGACAAAGAAAATAACTTACTGTGCGTGTCAAATCGTGTGACAAGACTAAGTAACTCTGAAAAGGTGATAGGACCTTTTCCTTTCTTTAGATTTTTCCTAAACCGAAATTTTCGCAAAGCATCTGATGCCGATTCTCCGGTCACGTAATACAGTTTCACTTCTTCAAGGCTTTCTCGATCATAGTTAACATTGTCGCAAAAACTTTGTCTTTTCACCGTTTACTAATGAATCAATTGAAGAATCTACTGAGCACTACAGCTCTTTTATAACAGCCTCATTTGCATACTTCTGGAAGATGTATTCGGGTTAACGCCACCTATAAGTGATTTTTTAAACTACAAAATTTTTTCACGTCAAAAAAATTTTGCAGTGAAAATTTTTTTGACGTGAAAAAATTTTGTTTGATTTTTTGTGTTCCCCGTCCTGACAATACTTGTGGTACAAACCGTTCCTCAATGAGATATAATTCGATTTTTAATGAATTTTTAAAGCTTATACGGACTTTTGAAAGACCCTGTATATATATATATATATATATATATATATATATATATATAATATGAAAATACCGTGAAATATAATATAATAAATTTATCAGAAATCACACTTAAAAGGCGCAAAGCTGCACTAAAAGGAGGATTAAAAATATTTTCAAAATGAAAAGAGGTATGGATGGAAGCAATGTACCAAAAGATGGCCGGGGGATGGATGGGTAGTAAAGCGTAGTGATATCTGATATGGGACCTCTTGAATAGGGTCTATTGTATAAAACGGTATGGAAAATTTGTTTCATCTGGTATGATACGATGTACATTTACATGTATGATAATATTAACTGTCATTGAAGTAAATGGTTTTAGAAATAGAATTTGTTATTTATGTCCTATTAAGTGTCAATATTTAAAGTCTTCTTTAAGTAGAAGCTATGTAGTTTTGCTCATTTATACTAGTGAACATATTTCAAACATTTACTGTTAGTGATTTTTGATATGGCTGGATCTCCACAATTCTCTCTTATATTTGTTTGTGTATAATGTCTGGTTTTCATCTTAAAACTTGTACCGGCTCTCCGGGAGTGTTGTCGCGACGTAAAGTATGCTTAACCGAGGTGAGGGGGTCACAACCCCCCCCCCCCGGCCATCTTTTGGTACATTGCTTCCATCCATACCTCTTTTCATTTTGAACTATCTGGAACATTTACATCCCATTACGGACAGCTGATTCCCCTGAAACTTTCAGTAACATGCTTGCAAATGCTTTACAATGTGCTATCTCATGCGGCGCGGCTGCTGATTTTTTTCATCTTTCTACCTCGAGGTCATTTGATAAGAGCTTTTAGCAATTAAGGTCTTTAATTGCATTTGATCATACCTAATATTTTCAAGTAGAACAATTTTTATTGTCCCTGTTTTAATGCAATTTTCCATACTTTCTTTCATAGGAAAGCAGTACGACCTGACAGGAGATTTCTTTGGAGGCGGGCTTCAGTTTATCAGCGAACACGGCTGGAACGGGTACCTCCAGCTTCGAGGTGTGGATTTCGAGGTGGATAGCCTGAAAGGAAGTGGAATCATATTCAGTGGGTATGTTTAAATACAAAATGTGCCTTAGTGAGTGGCACATTATATAAAGAATACTTATACAATTACAGTACGAATTTATGAATACATCGTTTGCATCTACATCGTATTCGCCAGACATAATATAACGTTATCCACTAGTTATAACGACAGAAAGAATGACAATTAGCCTTTGTAGGTACACTGGTACAATCATGCCTAAGGCTTATATATAAGGAGCTGGTTCATCCGCCATTTTGAACCTCATTTGCTCATTGGTTTATTATTTCACAGTGACTCGACATCATAGGTTGTAGTAAAAATTCGTAAAAAAAATAATAATCTTGCTGCAATAATTCCCTGAAATATATTTTTTTTTATACAGCATAATGGCTATACATTAGACGAAACGTCACATAAAAATCTTTATTTGTTTTACTAGAAACAGAATATTTCAAACTGTATTTGCAACTGCAATAGCTTTTGTGTGACTAAAAATCACATCCTAACCGAATCACATCTTTATACTGAGTACTTCCTAAACATTGTATATGTTGTTAATTACATTTGTGGTTACGCACGTACGTCCAAATGGAAAAATGCTTCAAAACCGAGAAGTGAGTTTTATCGCAGCAGTTTCATTCTCTAAGGAGAGAATGTCGAAACTCCCTTGGCCAGTTTTATACATAAAAATCTAAATTTTTATACGGCATTTCATGCAAAAACTATCTAACGGACAAAGTTGCTCTTTCATTAAAGAAAACGTCCCGGTCTTATTAACTGTATAAATTTCCGAATTATATTACATATATATTTTTATATTAAAAAAATTGTGGTTGAAGAAACTACTTTATTCCTTTTTACTTCGAAATGATTGCAAAATCTATGTAAAGTGAGATTTCCAGCAAGAAATTGCTCGAAATGAATATCCCCTATCTAAGGGAATTACGCCAGTAGAAAATCTAGTGATTATTTTAACTAATTGGCGAAATACAATATTTTTACATTGTAATTTTTTCGCTAGAAGGAGCAAAATATATTCATGATTTCCTATTTATGATATGCTATCCATTTCCTATTTATTATGTGCTTACTATAAACCCCACCCCTCATACAGTGTGGTTTCTTACTTTCAGAGTTACTTTAATGCGGAATAACCGACATCACCGATAAAATCAACCTTTTCTTTTCTTTCGACACAGACAGTCCGACCTACCCTAAAGTTTAAGGTCTGTTTGGATGGCCGGGACAGTACCACCCAATTTAGACAGGTACCCAGTGGGAGCGACATTCATAGGGACCGTACCCTCCTTCACCTAACACCAACCGCTTGGAAGGACTTTTGAACCCACAGATTTTACGTACTCGTACTCCGCGTAAACACGGGGATAGTTTGGGCAGCGATAGTTCGGGTCTCAGAGTGCAATCCTCGTGTTTTAACCACGGAGCAATCCCACCCCAGGAGATAAAATCAGTCGTACTACGAATCCGAATTTAAAATTGAGTTCTGACCATGATCTTCAGCATGACCAAGGTAACGTAGTAACAAAAGCCGCCGCTAGGGTTTCCAGATTGTAAGAGTTTTGTTCCAAATTCAACTACTAAATTCCGTAGACCAATTTCGCGGTTTTTAACGCTCTTCACCACGAAAATAGCCACTCCACTTGTTGTGCGCTACAATTTTTCTTATCTCTGTGGTGACTAAGTAAGTCAGCTATACCACGTAGCCGATCTCTTAAGAAGCATTTCTTTAATGATATATTCTACTTGTGGGAAATAACATCCTACATAGTACAAAGTCAATTATCATTCACATATATAATACATTGCAATAGCAAAAATGACTGTAAGTTAAATTATAATTTTGCAAAATACGTCCCAAGGAGGTTGAACTGTAACAAAAACATGCAGATGGTTTGATATCCAGTTTAATAAATTAAGATACTAATCTCTTTTCTAAATCATTTTCAGTGAAGTTTCTCGCCTGCCTGACATAAAAAGCAGAAGAATTCCACCATTGTTTCCTAGTAGTAAGTTTCTCGCCTACTTGTGTGCTTAAACATAATTTTTAAAACAGTAATTTATTTTTTCAGAAGCTCATCATAATTTTAGACACCAGTTTAATAAATTAAAAGAATTCAAAATTAGTTTTTAGCTTACGATGCATTTTTTAATTTATTCCAAAATGTACTAATATTTTACTTTTTTTTTTTTAAGTATGTGTTATATTCATCCTCTTAGTTATACCCCAATCCACGTTAAAAAACTTGTACAAAAAAAATTAGAATTTAGACCTTTGTCAGACAAATAAAATGATTTATCAATACACTTGTGCTAAATTCAATTCAAAATAACATTGATATTTAATATTTTTTATCTTACATAATAAAATATGTCTTTCTGTCTGTCTGTGTTTCTGTGTATGTAAAGTGTAGCGAAAAATCGAAGTGTTGGTCAGAGGCGAAATTTGCTAAAGAGGTGCTTCATGTCTCCGTATGATGCACCTTTACGAGATTTTTTTAAATCGAATTAGTTTAAAAGTTAAAATGGAAAATCTCCATTTTCTGTCATTCTGTCAAATCAAACTTATTCATTAATTGCTCCAGCAGACAATATTCAAGAACAAGTGTTTCGAATATTCTCATCTCGACAAAAAAAAACAGCTGTTTCCAAACTAACTGCATTTATTATGCATGTATTATATTGTCATCATAAGTATTGTGCTACAAATCGGCTTAAATCGAATGAAAATTCGTTGAGATAGTAATATATTTTTAATTTTACTTCGAGGGTAAAGGGACATTTCTCTTCCTTTTGTTGTTCTGCCAATGATTGGCCATTGATCGCTTATTTAGGGCGTATCAAAAGAGTTTATTTAAAACGTATTAGGTCCGCATAGTATAATTGATATGGTTGCGCATTAAAATAATTTAGATTTTAGTTCAAAACAGGTGATTTGGGAATTGAGTGATGTTATCTTTATCTGTATTTAAATAGCGGGAGCTTATTTAGAACCTGGACAACGCTATGTAATTCGTTCTAGTATGAAGTAAGTCAACGGTTCCCAAGCTTTTCGACGCGTGGGCCACATTAACGGTTTAAAACACTTAATGGGCCAAAGCAACTTTTAATAGTACGCAAGACAATAGAGATTAATACATATAATAATAATAATAATAATGGTAGAATAAAATGGAGAATAAAATAATATTAATTTTAGAATGAAAAATGCGATGAAATATTTTCTAGATAAATTATTTTTGAATCGTACTAATGGAGGGCATGAAACTACTATTTCTTCGCTCGAAAATTGCGCCAGAACTCATAATTTGCGCTATCAATCATTTAAATATTTTTCAAGTCCTGATCTATATACACTGATTTAAAATATTTAATTTTTGAAAAAAAAAATTCGCATAAATATGCCACACCAAAACCAGATGCAAGTTCTTACCCAAACCTTTTACTTTAAAAAATGCTTTGTTGTTGTTGCATTTTGTTTATTTTTTGTTTTTGTTTTTCTTTTTTTATTGGGGGAGGATAACAAAAATGCATTAGCAACCTGCTTTGACGCAGAGGCTCAAATGCTTCGTGTGAGCATGTAAAAATAAGAAAGTAAAATTTATGGTAGTTATAACATCGTAATAATATTGCAGTTATGACATAGTAATAATACTGCAGATATTCTTCAGCTTCTAAATATCGGATAAAAACAGAATATTTCGCATATCTCTTAGGGTTTAAACAGAATATTTCGCATATCTCTTAGGGTTTAAACGGAATATTTCGCATATCTCTTAGGGTTTAAACAGCGTAGTGCATGCAAGTAAACTATAACAAATGTTATATTAAATGCCTTTCTGTTTTTAATCAATCATGCATCAAACCGCGAGCCCGGAGAAAAAGATAAGACTCGTGTGCACGGAAAGCTTGAAAATACCACAGCGCTTTGAGAATTACAATCTAGATGTTGCTATTTTTAGTAACATTTCTTTTGATACAACAGGAAGGTATAGTATTTAGTATATGTATTTGGAGTATTTGTGAATTAAATTTCGCGAATTATGAGTAGAAGTAAAAAAGTTTTTTTTTTTTCTAGTAGTAGAACAGAGTACAGAATGTAGGAAGACAAAAATAAATTGTAAGGTAAAATAAATTTGAATACATAGGAATATTGGTAGTTGTTTGAATTATAATTTACATTGCACTGGTAATATATTTCTATAATAAATGTTATTCCATTCAATGCAAGCCTTTAGTCATAGAAATGCATACAATCTGATGGGATGTTACCCCAGTACTACCTGGTTTTATTTTTCTCAAACGATTGTAACGTTTTCCTAACATGAAGCAACTCCTTCACTTTACCTCCATAGTCTGAAAAATTATTAACGAATTATATGTGTTTGAGGTGTAAACACGATCACTCAAAAACGAACATGCCGTTATCAAGTTTTATGTACATATACATTATGGGAAGAACTAGAACCAAATAGAATGTTTAGTAAGTCTCATGATTCAAAAATGAGAAAGACAAAATGTCGTTGACGAACCCCATATGAAAGAACCCGAAGTCATTTCGTCCTTTTGACTTCGGGTTCTCTGGCACTGACAAAGGGGATCCAGCGTATCCTCGAAACAGCTGTATGCTTCATTATCCTCTAATATGTGCTTAAATATGTTGCTCAAGTTTTCATTACTGTATGGAAGGATTGATAATTTGAACTTCGCCGTAGGTGTTAATGGTATTACAATAGTTTTTATTAACACAAATAAACCAAATGCTTCTATAGGTATCACTAAAGAAGTTTTTAAAGAATTTAGACCAGCAACTTTGAGATTAAATCAGCAAAAGATACATTTTTTTTTATTTTTATAATGATTGTGATAATGATTGTGATAATGATAATGATAGAACGAAACACCATGGGATCTGTATTTCAAACAATAGCAAACAGCAATATCAAACGCTACGTGAGAAAGTTGGAGATTTACATGCCCGATATTTTTAAACTAGAGTTGTTTCGCGCGATATTAATTTCAACAACTACGAAAGCACAAAATTAATTGTATATTTCGAAATTAATTCCATATGTGTGTGAGTTTTAATCGTCCAATTATTATTTTTCAAATATGGACTCAAGCATATTTCTGTTTATTCGTACAGAGAAGCTGCTAACAGTCAATTTCACTAACGAACTATCTCATTTGGCGGAACTAACCGGTGGAAAAGGATCATCCCTTGGAAGATTGACGAAGTTGAGCAACAAGGTGAAATCCGTAAGTGTAGACAACTGGTTTTAAAATTTCTAAGCTGAAACTTTTTTGCCAACACCAACAAAACTCTTTCAATACCAACAAAACTCTTTCAACACCAACAAAACTCTTTCAACACCAACAAAATTCTTAACACCCACAAAACCCTTTCAACACCAACAAAACACTTTCAGCACCAACAAAACTCTTTCAACACCAACAAAACTCTTTCAATACCAATAAAACTCTTTGAACACAAAAAAAAAACTCTTTTAACACCAACAAAACACTTTCAACACCAACAAAACTCTTCCAACCCCAACGAAACTCTTTTAACACCAACAAAACTCTTTCAACACCAACAAAACTCTTTCAACATCAACAAAACATTATCAACACCAACAAAACTTTCTTATGAAAATGAGACATGGAAGTGACGTCATATACATTAAATATATCATGTAATACTATATAAGAAAAGTTCTTGCCTCTGTATGTCTATTTGTCACACTTGGTGATAAAATTAAAGACATTGTTGATGAATTAGACACAATATCATCAACTTTGCGACTGGGAGAAATATTGCCAAATTATTGAAAATTCAAAATCTTTAAAAAATAAATCTAATTTTTTTTATAATCCTTATCAATATAACTTATATTATTTTTAATTTGAAGTATAACAAGTTTTGCTGTTCGTAAAACAGCACTTTTAAATAAAGTCTAGACTTTTTAGACTTTATTTAAAAATGCTTTAATAAAGAAATCAAAATGTGGTGGTTTTATTACATTTCAAATGCTATTGCATAGCCACACTTTAAAAATTTGAAATCTTTGCAAAAATACTCGTTTGCACATCATTTCAAGTTGACCATTTTATTTTAATTTTTAATTTTACATTAAATTTTATATTTTTTAACCATTTGCACTTCATATCTGGCTTTATACACTGACTTTTCCACCATTAACAAAATTTCTTGCGTAGCCGAACATAGATCCATTAATTTTTATAACAAGTTATTGCATTCCATTGCTTTTATGTAATAAATGGCACAGTTAAAACATATTTATTTTTATTGTAGTTTGTCGTTCCTAAAGGAATTGTTGTGACCACTGCAGCTTATTCAGAATTTCTAGCTTGTAATTCGGAAAATAATCTTCTAATTCAGAAAATTGAGAATTTGAAAAATGTTACTTAGTAAGTATCTTATATATTATAAAATTATAAATATATAGTTAATCTACTCTTGTATATTTTATTTTGTGTTCTCTAAGGGATATTGGGATTTAAATTTCAATATTATTTAACATTAAAAATTAATTTAAATCCATGTGTACTTTAAAATATTGTGAATCAAAATGACGAATTTGAGTTCCAGAAACCGGCGATTTTCCCGCATCAACTTTCTCAGCACATTTTTCAACTTTCAATCTTTGTCTAAGAAGAATTATGTATTCAGTTTTGCTTTTTTTCAACAGACTGCTTGTTGTTGCACGTTATTCACATCATTCTATAAAAATACGTACCTAATGATGTTTCACTTCTGCGCTTTTAAGCCATTTCCTGATAAATGTGTAAGAATATTTTTCGTTTTTCTAACGATTAACATTAACGTCAAAATTCTACCAATAATCTATTTTAAATCAATTTCATTACTTCCCCCTTCATGCATATAGGCAAAACATAGTGACGTGATCGAAAATTCGAATTCGAATTTTCAATGGAAGAGCGCGTTTCAATCATAACTGAACTCAAATCGAACGTTTTTAAGATGATGGCCGTGTGTCGTGTGTGTGTGTGTGTGTGTGTGTGTGTGTGTGTGTGTGTGTGTGTGTGTGTGTGTGTGTGTGTGTGTGTGTGTGTGCGCGCGCGAAAGAGAGATATATCTCACTAACGAATAGAACATTTTAAACGCAATTTGATATGATTATTACAATCAGTGTATAAAGTCTATTAATTTTAACTCAATCGAATATTCAAAAACCACACGCACACACACACACACACACATACACAACCAGGCACAATTTTCGAATAAACTAAAGAAAAATCATCAAAATATCAGAACTTTGAAAAATTGTTAAAAAATTGTAGAAAAATTGTTGAAAAGTGGTCGTATCATACGTAATTTATAATTAGAAAACGTCTGGAGCTAACTTTAAGACGATAGCATGAACCGTTTTCGACATATAGCATGTTTTCCGATAAATTTATCGAAAAAGTTACATAAAATTAAAAAAATAGTAAGTATCGTTACATAGGTTGACCTTAACGACTAATTTGGAAAAACATCGCTAACTTAGCGACTTTTTGAAAATATCACTAAGTTGGCGAAATTGAACCTAATCTAACAAAAATTACTCCACATTGATGAAAATTATATATCTTGGGAAATGAAGTTCAATTTTTTTTATAATCTCTGCCGCTTTGAGGAAATTAATGTTGCTAATTCGACGTATAGTGATTTCCACTGTTTATGAGACAGGTCAAATGAAGGTGAAAAGTGTCTTACATTAATTACATTATGTATGGGGTTTTGTAGTAATTAAATTTCGATAAAGAGTTGTATGAAGATTAATAATATTGATTTTAGAGAAGTGCGTGGCTCACATGTGTTCAAGAATATTTGGAGCGAAAAGCTGCGTGAGAAGCAGGGATCATTTGGCTACAATTAGATGGTTGGTATAGAAAAGAGATTCGTCATTCTAAATTGAACAGTGAAGGGTTAAATACATTATTGACATAAGAAAAACATAATAAGATTTAAAATTTTGAAGTTTAGGAATCTGTTGATTGGAACTCAAACCATCAGTTTTATATAATAAAATAGTTTCTACCTATTAAAATTATTTAATATTTGGGTTATATTTCTTAACGAATGCTAACATTATTTGTATTTTTCACATTTTTTCTTATAAAATTTGAAAAAAAAATGAATTTTGGTATGAGAAAGTCGAGATAAGCCACACTCCAGATAATTTATATAAAAATCCTTATTTCGTATTGTTTTTCATTTTGTATATGATAGCCATCAAATCGTTTGCCATTATTATCTCAAAAACCACTAAAGCGATTTAGACCCAATTTGAGTGGCACGTTTCATATATTACATAGATGTAAAGGCAGAACAAAAATTCCTAAAATTAAATACAGTTTAGCAATCAAACTAAATTTCTTCAAAATCATAGGCCCTTTGTAAATTTTGAGAACAGCCAAAGCAATTTGGACCCAAATTGATTGGTACGCTACGTATAATGTCTAGATGTGAACGTAGAAATCCGAAAACTATATAGCTATAAAACAAGATTTTGTTAAAATGAGTGAACCGTCGTAATCTCAAAAACCGCTGAAGCGATTAGTACACAATTTGGTTGGTACACTGCATATATTGTGCAGATATAAATGCAGGAAATAAATTTTTAATTATGTATATATATAGTTTGGCTCAGAGGTTGGATTTTCACTAGTTTCGTATGCAAAATCTCAGCTTTGCCTCCATCCTCTAGCTTTTGTATTAGTACACTATGCTTTTCTGTCCTAACGAAGGGAGGCCCCCTGAATGTCAGAAAGTATCCGTCTGTATATCTGTTCGTCTGTCTGTCCGTCTGTCACACTTTTTAGGCACTTTTCAAGTAGATACAGGCTTTCAATTTGGTACACGGCTCGATAGTTCGATAAAAACCCCTGGAAAAATCGAATTTTTCAAAAATGTTCGGTAGAGGGGGTGTTCCATACCAAAACGTTCGAAAAGTGAAATGATAGGAAAACATATTCTGCGATGAGATAGAGACTTCAAATTTAATTTATGGGTAAACCGCTCGAAAGGATGAAAGTGCGCAATTTCAAATTTTCAATATTTGCTACTCTAGGGGGTGCCGCGCACTGAAATGTTCGATTTGCCGAACGAATGAGAAACGTCTGCTTTAAAATTTGATAGAGGCTTGAAATTTGGTATATGGGCTAATCATTTATTGAAAATACCCAAGACAAAAGAGTTTTTTTAAATGTTCATTTAAGGGGGTGCTCCAAAGAAAATCGTACGAAAGGTGAAATGACGAAAAACTATGCTTCGAGATGCGATAGAGACTTCAAATTTGGTCTACGGGTAAATAGTTCGAAAAGAAGAGCATGTGCAGTTTCAGTTTTCCGATATTTTCTACTTTGGGGGATGCCGCAAACATAAATGTTCGATTTTTTTAGTAAAAAAGAAACGCGAATTATTTAAAAATTTACGATATTCGGTGGTTGCTTATTGTGGGACCGTTGATTTTCAACGGGTATTCGGCTAGTTACCACCTGATTACCACATATGTCTAATTTTATCAGTAAAGTATGAACCGTGTGTATCCTCATAAGAGAATTATTTGAGTGTTGTTCAATGATCTGATACCCTATTTATAATATGCATTCTCAACAAATAGAAGTCGTCCAAAATAAACTTTTATGTACTATTCAATACAGATTTTCCGGCTATTATCCATATGATACGCATACTAGTGAACTTAGACAAAAATTTAATTTAATGTCTCTTAAAAACAGAAGAAAATGGTCCTGCCTCTTGTTTTACTGTAAAGTTTTAAATAATACTATTTATATAACTTTCCTTATATACAATAATGTATAAGGAAAGTATTGTGACGGGGTCGAAAATTCGAATTCGAGTTTTCGACGGGAGAGCACGTTTCAAGCATCCCTGATGACGAATCGAACATTTTTGAGGTGATGTCTGTGTGTGTGTGTGGGTGGGTGTGTGTGTGTGTGTGTGTGTGTGTGTGTGTGTGTGTGTGTGTGTGTGTGTATGTGTGTGTGTGTGTCGTCAATATATACATACGTCAAAAATCGTCAAAAAATCAAAACCCCTAATAAAATTACGCAAATAGACATTTCTTATGTAATTTTTCATTAGAAAACGATTGACATAAATTTTAGAACGATAACATGAACCGTTCTCGACATATTGCACATTTTTCAAAAAAATTATCGAAACGTCATATAAAATAAAAATAAAAAATATTTCTTATTGAAAAACATGTTCCCTTTTCATATGTAATACCATGCGATAAATTTGGTGACATCATTATGGTGGATATAGCTCGCTCCATTCATGAAAAAAGATGCTTTTGAGTATTACTTTTGTATTTGAACGCCAATAGTCATTTATCTGCTATAAGAATAACGTATTTTTCCGTCCATAACGCTTGGCGAGATTTTGGCGATGAATTTGGTGGAATGTCGTCAACTTGGCGCCTTTTTAAATGTTGCTAAATAAACGAAAAACTCGCCAAATGGATAAAAATGAAGCTAAATCAATAAAAATGACGATTCTGACGAAAATTCAATATCTTGGAAAGAATATAAATATCTACTATAAAAATAATCTATTTTTTTTTACTGTAAGAGTAGTAAATTCATTGCATTATATAAGGAAAGTCATGTGCTGCCCACATCAGATTTTTGACCCATTTTACTTTCTTGCCTGGAATTCCATATACCTGTTAACAACTCTAGAAAAAAACATTATTACACAATACAAGTGCTAAACGCAATTACATTAAGAGCTTTTCTATCTATAAATTTGCCGATCTCCATACCTATTGTACTGATATTGATATTTTTTATTTGACTCTTCCCCGTTTTGAAAAAAGCGTGTTTTAATGCACTTGACATGTATACTTCTTAGTATTCTTGTATTTTATGCTCTGTTCTTTTTATGTTTGTGTGGTTACTGTAACTGGATTTCATCTGTAGTTGCCACGTAAATTGAATAAATATATAAATAAATCAAGCAGCAGTCACCTTTATCATATTGATTAAACAGTTTATTTTATGTGTTCAGTGTTAATGTATTTATCTAAATTGTTTTGACAATGAATACAAACTATTTCAGCGGAAATGTGAAGGGAAATACTCAAGAAGCTTGTAAAATGTGAGTTTAATTATTTGTATTCCATATTTTATATGTACACATTTAAAATATCATTCTGACAGTGATATATCCTGGATTCATGACCTGACCTATGCCCCACCTCCGAGCAAAATGTTCGTTAAAAACATGTGCAGTAGCAAAGTTTTGAATTTTGTTCAGACCTTATTTATCTCTTTAGATATCCTTATAGAGGATTTATCTTTGCTCCGTCCAAAAGCACTTAACTCTAACCTAAATTAACTTGATATCCAGGACCTATCGGCTCAGGGCAATAACACCCAAATGCACTGATTTAATCAAACTAGATTTATTGTGTAATTCTCGTAATTACAACAGCTAGTTGTTTAAAGCAAATGACGACATAGACAATAATGACAATGCACATGCCCAGAATGATACACAATTATGGAATATAATACACTTTACTGGCCTGATGATAACGCTTATACCGCAAACGAGTTACATATATGTATATATATATATATGTATATGTATAAATTCCCAAAAAGGACAAGTAGCAATGTACTCGTACAGATTCTAGATGTGTGATGTTTGCTACTTGTCCTAGATGTTTGCTACTTGTCCTTTTTGGGAATTTATATAGGAATACACATGTAAATATTGCAGCATAGCGCTTTACAAGATGTATTATAAATTATTTTTTGCTTTTAGCTTTTTAATCTGTTCACTAAAATTGAAAATAAATTTTTCAAGTTTTATAATGTATGTATATGTATATATATATATAAATGTATATATATATATATATATATATATATATATATATGTATATATATATATATATATATATATATATATATATATATATATATATATATATATATATATATATATATATATATATTATATATGTATATGTATATGTATATATATATATATATGTATATGTATATGTATATGTATATATATATATATATATATATATATATATATATATATATATATATATATATATATATATATATATATATATAATTTTAAGCGTTAAATGTATTTCAAGGCACATTTCAAGAGCTATATTAAGTTTGCTTTATAATAAACGCTGTCTTCCTTCTATACCTATATCACTTGTTTACACCTTCTATGCTTATAACAAATAATTTAAAAAATGATTTTACTACCAAGCAGCCTCACGGATCTCAAGATGAGATTCTCAGACTCACAGTTCGGTTTTTCTAATCAGTTACGTATATACCATTCTATACCACTTATATAGATACCATTCTAATAACTTCTGTAAATGCCATTCTAATCACCTATGTAAATAAATTACTCTTACATATTAATCCATTATGTAAATAAATTGTGTCTCATAAATAGAAACAAAATAACAACTAAGAAGTAGTTGAAACCCATTAAAAATATAAAAAATACAAAACCCTTCATTCGTTTGCCTTTCCTCTGAATAAATGGAAATTACGTTTATTCCATTGTCATTCTCCATTTAATCTGTCCTAGAGTTTCTTCTGCCATCGAGAAGTCTCACTTGCCGGACGAGATAACCAAGGGAATAGAGGAAAAACTCAACGCACTCTTTGATGGCAAGATCAACCAGCACAAATTTGCAGTTCGATCCTCTGCAACGGGTGAGTTTCTAATGCCATATGCTTGATTTAGTCATGCTACCTCTATGAGTTAGATCAGAGCGGGGAGTCATTTTCACGAGAAGATTACTCCTTGAGATCATAACCAACTATTTCATCTCTTTCTTACACGAACAATATGTTACTAATCTTCATTAATTTAATATTAAGTCGTAAACTTTATTTTGTTGAATCCTTTAAGTTATACAGACTGGAGCTCCACAAAACTTCCCATTTTTCTTCTAGATTTTATGGGATTGTTCTACTGATCGTTAAAAAAACCTAGGAATTTTAAAATTGCAAAACTTAAATCATTGTCTATAATCATTGTCTATAACAATATGGGAAAAGATAAGCTGAGCATAACTTCGTGCACTTACTTTAATGCATGACTTTGGACTTCAGTCCCGTTTGCTCGGAATCCAGAATCATATCTCTTTTACTACGTAAATTTGAGCAGGCGAGACTAAGGCCCCCCAAGAGCTAAATGCTTTATTTATTATACTAAAAATCATACAAAGGAACTTAAATCCCTGGCAACTCACTACAGATTGAGCTGCCCAAGTACAAGAGTGGACCCTATATCGTCATCTTCCTAATTGAGTAGATACATTGAGCCAACTTTTACTTTCTCTCTCGTACACTTCGTAGGTTTTACCAGAAAAATATTTGTTTAATTACTTCAGGGTTTACAGCATCTTTCAGGCATCAGTATGAAGTCTTACTCTATTAAGGACTCAAAACCCGACTTCAGCACTTCATAATTAAGTAGATACATTGAGCCAACTTTCATTTTCTCTCTCGTATACTTCGCATCTTTTACCACAAAAATTGTTTAGTTACTTCAGGGTTTACAGCATCCCTCAGGCATCCGTATGAAGTGTTGCCCTATGCAGGGCTCGAAACCCGACTTCAGAAATCTGTGACTTCAGCACTCTGTGACTTCAGCACTCTGTGACTTCAGCACTCTGGACTTAGCACGCTAGACCTTCTGCAGAATACCAGCACTCTGCGACTTCTGCAGAATACCAGCACTCTATCGATTTATCCGTCCGTACGTGAAAGGAAAGCTCATAATCATCTTTAAGACTGTAGTTGACTCCGATTGCAGAGGACAGTCCCCATGGACCAGTTTCGTACTTTTTATTCTTCAGCGTGGAGCAGCCGATACCTACAAGAAATAGCAGATATGTGTCCCAAAATTATGAATTTCTATGGAGACCGACAAATTCAGTCCCACCACGAAGCCAAATTCAAATTTCATAGATATCGATCACTGCACAAAGCTGCATTCACACTGAATGCTATCCGACCATTCATCATGCTGCTCTTAACCCCCAGGTGTGCCAGGCAGTCTAGATTTGTCACACTAAATGTTGTTCTGTATGAATGTATATTACTCTTCGTATGGGCTTGATCATTGCAGCCTCCGTATAACTTGAGATCGATCTTTGTGAAATTTGCAACCGACTGCGTGGAGGACTGAACGTGTTGGTCTCCATAAATGAAAGTTTTTTTGCTGTCATTGCAGGTGTCGGGTTATTCCGTGAAGAGCAAATAAAAATTTCTAAACCGGTTCATGGATGGATGCTGTTATCTGCAATGAGAGCACGATTTTTACTATAGAAACACCCCCTCTTTAGGCGGGTTTTGTATATATAAACTGTAACTGCGTTTATAAAATTGCAAATAATTTTCTGCTCACGTGATATACATTTATTCGCATGCTAATATGTTTCAGGCGAAGATACCGACCAAATGTCAGCTGCAGGTCAAATGGACACATTTCTGGGAGTACAAGGGCTAAAAGAGGTGAAATCTTTTGAGAAATTTTAAATGTATCTCTATTACTCCGATGCTTTAAGGACTTCCATAGTTTAACAAACTTTGACGAATATGTTTTAATAATTTAAAATTTTCCTTACAAAATAATTTATATGAATTATCCAACAGAAGCGACTACAACTCTTTTTTCTTCTTTCTCTTTTGTGAATTAATTGTTCTGACCCTAAGACAATTTTGTGTATAAGACGTTCGGAATGATTCAGGTTAAAAGCGATGAAGTCATTAAGACACAATATAACTCAGGCTTGAGACAGGTATATTGTTAAGCCCCATCGAGCCAAGTCAACAAAATTTCAAAACTCATGCTCACAAAATAAGGACCTTATATTTTACAATTTTTCGTTGCAACTCTATGAATAAAAAAATACTAAACAAAACTATAAATAGCAAAATTAATAAAAAAAAATTATTTAAATATCAAAAGTTACTAAAAGCTAAAATTTCTATAAATATCAAAAATTATTTTAAAAATTTCTTGAAATATCAACAATTACTAAAAAAATAAAACTTCTTTAAATGTCAAAAATGACTAAAATAAATTAAACTTCTATAAATATATCAAAAATTACTAAAAAATAATAACTTCTATCAATATATCAAAGATACCTAAAAGTTGAAACTTCAATAAATATAAAAAAATATTACTAGAAATTAAAACTTGCATAAATATCAGAAATGACTAAAAAATTAAACTTCTTTACATACAGCGCTTAATTGGCAAAATATATCAACCGCTCTCGGAGGTTCTTTAGAATGTACAGACAAATCAACCATTTCAGTCAAAGAAAGAGAAGTTTTCGTCGCCAGAGATTTTCCTCGCTTTATTTATAGAAGATATCAACTAATTTGAAGTTCTTTAGAATGTAAAAGAAAGAAAGAGAGGTTTCTGCAGTTTCCTTCGTGTGCCGGGTAATATGGAGTTACCATTATAAAATAAAAAAAATAAAAAACCAAGGAGTTACTTTTCCATAACCTTTAAACGGGACGAATTTCCCTTTAGACGTGAAAGGTATACTTACAACAACCCATACTTACAATTCGTTCGAGAATGTTTGTTCATTTTTACTTGAGTAGTAACTCACTTTAATTCGGTAATTAAAAGGTAACTCTTTGGGGTTTTCTTTGCAATGTATTTTTCTTTAACGACAATGACATGCTACCTGGCGCACATGTAAAACTCTCTGGCGATAGAAACCTCTTATTTTTTTTAGCTGAATTGGTTGCTCTATCTTCACATTCTGGAGAAGGAAGTTTTTGCCTCTGAAACCGATTGATACATTTTACCAATTAAGTGCTGTACTTAACGAAGTTTTATTTTTTAGTTTAAATCTTCTTTCGACCCTTCTTTATTTTCATAAGTCGATTAAAAAACGTATTTTTTGTTTTTACCTTTCAGAGGTTTTTTTCATATGAATAGTTAATTTCTTTTGCCAATTATGTCAACTTTGATTTAATATTAATATGTATTATATAATTATGTTTAATGTCTATCCCAATAATGTCTATTCCTGCAGCTGTTGCTTATCTCTTATATACCATTTGAATAGCATACGCCTATAATCTAACGCAATTATATTTGTAAAAAAATTTACAGCTGTTTATAAACATTCAAAATTACCGATTGCAAATATTCCACTGAACACTAAGTCTTGTCTTCTAAGTGGTCTTTTCCAAATTTTAAAATTTCTGTAATGAATGTGATATATATTTCTTAATAAAATGGTTCATATATACTGAGAGGCTAAGTTATCATGACCACTTAGTTAGTACTTCTGCTCCTGCAGCCCATACGATGTAATATACGATGTACTGGACATTGAGAGACTATCTGGCTGTTTGTCCCTGATTCAGATTATCTGCAATTTGCCGAACTGTTGGCCTAATATGTATTTAACACTGGACAAATCTGCCAACTCACAGCTCAGCCGTCGATAACCACACACCTTAAACCCTAACTTGGTTTTTGATTTAGTCGTCCACTCTGTACACTCAAATAACTGCTGTCCTGGAACAATTAACAAGTGCCGACATGGCCTGATTTATGCACTGACCTTCAGGGCCATGAGCATCAACATTTTAGGAGCACCAAAAGGACTGAAACATTTTTAGATATTTATTATATACATACTTTCCTTATATACATAATGTATAAGGAAAGTATTGTGACGGGGTCGAAAATTCGAATTCGAGTTATCGACGGGAGAGCACGTTTCAAGCATCCCTGATCGCGAATCAAACATTTTTGAAGTGATGTCTGTGTGTGTGTGTGTGTGTGTGTGTGTGTGTGTGTGTGTGTGTGGAGACGATAACTGACGAACGAATGGACCGATTCGAACGAAATTTGGCACAAAAAATCAGAATCTGTAAACACTGGGAACCTATCGTTTTTATACGCAATCGAATGTTCAGAATCCCCCTTAATTTTCGAGTGAAATGTTGAAAAAATCGTCAAAAATTTAAACCTCTAATAAAGTTACGCAAATAGACATTTCTTATGTAATTTTTCATTAAAAAACGATTGACATAAATTTTAGAGCGCTAACATGAACCGTTCTCGAGATAGTGCACATTTTTGAAAAAAATTATCAAAAAGTCATATAAAAAAAAATATTTCCTATTGAGAGACATGTTCACTTTTCATATGTAATTCCATGCGATCAATTGGGTGACATCATTCTCGTGGATCTATCTCGTTCCATTCATGAAAAAAGATACTTTGAGTAATACTTTTGTATTTGATCGCCAATAGTCATTTATCTGCTGTAAGAATAACTTATTTCTTCGTCCATAACGCTTGGCGAGCTTTTGGCGACGATTTTGGCGGAATGTCGCCAACTTGGCGACTTTTTGAAATGTTGCTAAATTAACGAAAATCTCGCCAAATAGATAAAAGTGACGCTAAATCAATGAAAATGACGGCTAATTGTCGAAAATTCAATATCTCGGAAAGTATATAAGTATCAACTATAAGAAAAACCTATTTTTTTTACTGTAAAAGTAGTAAATTCATTACATTATATAAGGAAAGTCATGTGTTGCCCACATCAGATTTTTTTATTCTTGTGTTAAAACCCAAGTTTTCAACTATTTTACTTATATTTCACACATTTCCAAACTTAATATAACATAATGGTCAAGTCTTTCATAACTTCAGTAGTGGCCAATCATATTAAATGGCATACTAGACGACTTTGAAATAAAGCTCTGACCATGTGTACCGCCATAGCCATCATTGTGACAGGGGCACCATATGAACGTTTAGCTCTGGGCACAAGCATATCTAAATCAGATCCTGTGTGCGGCCATTTTTCTAATGCTCGCACTCAGCACTTAGAGAGTTTATGATCCTTCCACATTCAAAATCACTCAGATCGCGTCTTTTACCTATTCGTTTTTAGCAATGCACTTTGTTAGTCCTTGCATGGCTTCCGCTTTCCCTCTTTATACAGATTCAGCGATCGAACGTCAGTTTGCGTGATATCTAATTTGCATAAAATTACCTGGCATTGATAATAATTTGACTCTGTATATTTTAAACGACATTTAGAATTACAAGTGTCTTTTTAAAATCATTATTGTACATTGAAATATATTTTTCCTTAATTACAGATTTGTACGGCAGTTAAAAAATGTTGGGCCTCGCAGTTTGGTTACATAGCAGCGGAATACAAAAGGTAAGGAATCTTATTATTATTAATGTTTTTATTACTATTATCATTATTATTACTATTATTATTATTATTATTACTTTCTCAGGCTATTGCACAGATAAAGATTTCTCGACAATTATGTAATTCGAGGTTTTAACTGAAAATCCCAGTTAAAGAGCTTTATGAATATATTTCGGAAGATGATTGCATGACAGTAACATGAGAACTCGAGAGCATTAAACTAGAAAACTTTATTTTTACAATTCGCATTATTATACCAAGAATTATTAGAAGTTTAAGATTTTATACAAATTATTTCCTATGTGTAACCTATAATTATTCCCAAAACAATGGTAGTGTATTTCCAGATGAATGATAACAAACTGTCACAAAGTAAAAACGATTATAAATACCAAAATTAACAATATTATTTGATTCGTATGTCTGCCTAATATCGAAACAGACACAATTTAGTAAAACATAATTTGGCAGTTCTCATTTTTTTTTTCACATTTTAAACTTTTGATAATTCTGTAAAGTTGTTCTTGACAAAAAAAATTTGTGAATATATATATATATATATATATATATATATATATATATATATATATATATATATATAAAATTTGTGATGAATGTTATAGATTAGCGCATTTTATGGAATTATTGAGTACAGCGACTAATAATGCATATCCCCCCAAGTTTGTTATTAAAATTATTAACTCAGTGTATCAACTTTCACTCGATAACATCCTAGAAAACATTCCCAATTATAGTGACTAAAAAAAAAAAAAAAAAAAAAAATTATATATAATTATTTATTAATTATATAAATAAATAAAAATGAAAAATAATAAACTAAGTCAAAAACATTAGAAAAATCAAAAATCGGAAAATAAGATGCATTAACATTAATGTTTTGAATTTTATTTTCGCAAAACAATGTAACTTTTGTCAGTATAGAAACTACGATTTGAGCGCCCTTATAATGGTGTATAGTGGCATTCTCGTTTATCCAGTTTTCCTCTGAATTACTTGTTTAGTAAGAATTTTCGTCTTTGATTCATATTCATATTCAGGACTGCATATTTGGGAAGTTAATATTCTGAATTGCTTGTCCGGTATCCAGCTTAGACTCACTGGACGGGTCTGGGAGTATTACCGTGAACGTTCGTACTGCCTCCCTGGTAGAATTTCGACTTGTTCATTCCGGTGTTTCTAGATTAAGCTGTTGAGGTTGACCACGATACACGTGGTGGAAGAAGAAGGGTTCATGCCGCATGGTAATACAAATTTTCTTATTGTATCCTATTTTCATTTTTTCAATTTTTGTTGCCTGTAGTCTGAGTTTAAGCATTTATAGTGATGTGCTATTGCTTAATCTGAAACAGACATTTGTTTGGGTTAATTAGAATTAAATACTCAGACCTGAAGATGAATTTAGTTCTGATTAATCATCGAATTTGGGACGGTGCTGTTCTTTTCTCTTATCGGCATTGTGGCTGTAAATTTGCTTCTTTGGGGATGTTAATATTACTTGAATTGTTTTTTTATATATTTTTTTTTATTTTATTTTTACATAATTCTTATTATTACATATTTCAAATATATATATATATATATATATATATATATATATATATATATATATATATATATATATATATATATATATATATATATATATATATATATATATATATATATATATATATATATATATATATATATATATATATATATATATTTATATATATTCATATATATATATATATATATATATATTTATATATATTCATATATATATATATATATATATATATATATATATATACACATATATATATACATATCAAAATATCTAGTAACCTCATCAAAATCAAACAACTGAAAATATACCTATAGGCGCTATGCTGCTCAACCATAAGTACATTTATATAATACAAAAGAAAATGAAAAAAGAACAACAATGTATCAAAATTTCGCCGGGGGGGATTGTGACCCCCACTTCCCGGTTAAGCTAGCTTAATGTCATGACGACACTCCCAGAAGCGGATACAATGTCGCAAACCAAGTACTCTATACTAAAACTTTAAATGTAAAAAAGTTGAAAGACTCATACTGACTATACCACAAGAACTGTATCATCAAGATTCACTACAATAAAACAGAAACACAAAAGAGATTTTAAAAATCTAATATTTAACACTAATATATAACAAAACAAACAAACCTCGCATACACTTCACCATTCAAGCTTCCAAAAAGTAATTGACTCATTCTGTGTTTGAATAAAACGCCTTTAGACTGTAAAACCACGAGGTCCGTAATAGCATCGTATCTGCTGTTCAAACTGTAAGTGTACCTCTATATAAATATAAGTTGTAACTTTCCGTTACGGTTATGTTGAAAAATTTACATATAATGTTACTTAGAAAACGCAATGGGTAACCTTTTGCAATTGCCTCATTCAGATAGCACAGATCGCTTCCATATTGATTTTCTTCACTGCTATTTAATCGTTTGCTTCAGATCAAAAAATTTAAAATAATGTTTCTGAATACATTACGATGTAGACAAGAATTCCATTGAATTACGTAATTTATTTTAAAATTGAAGTATTTTCTTTTATCATATAGTTTAAATCCTACCTTACCATTAGATTATTTATATATAGTTAAGTCCAGGAAATTAATACTATGATCAATGTTACGTGTAGTTTCGGTCAAGGTTAAGTTAGATGGATAAAAAATAAAATCTAAGTGATCCTGACCATCGGGGCAAGCATACAAAATGTCATCCACATAGCGAATATATACAATTTCATTTAATATATGAGTTCCTTCTTCATATTTATTTAAGTAGATATCTGCTAGAATAGAGGAGCAAGCCCCTCCCATTGGTATGCCATTACGCTGTTTATAAAACACTGTTCCGTCGTATAATACAGTTTCAAACAAAACCATTTCGATCAGACACTTGTAAATATGTTTTTTAATAAGGTTTTGCATTTCATACTTATCATACATCTCCATTAATATGCAAAACAAATCATCTATATCAATATTGCAGAAAAGGTCATTAAAATCACAACTTATGTATTGTAAATTGTCAGAAATATTTCTATTACTTCAATACTATTATTTATGAAATATACTCCAGAATTTTTAATTTTTTTCAATATGATCTTCAAAAGTTTTAAAAGTTTTACATTAGCATGAGTTAAATATGTTTTATAACCATTAGTGACAGGTCTAAAGTTTACAGGATTTTTATGAAGTTTAGGTATAAGAGTTATATATGGGAATCTGATTGAATTCATGTTGTAACTCAAAATTTTATATTTAGCCTTGATGCGATTTTCTATTTCAGGTTTAGATTTATTAAACTGTATATATGCATTTTTATCAAGATAACGTGCAATAAGCATTTTATTGTAAAAATATTGGCAAGGGAAAGCAAAATTAGAAGTAACCTTATCTACGTATGATATTACAAAATCCCTTTGTAATTTTTCCAAATTATTTTTACTATATGTCCTATATTTAACTTGTTTTTCCAAAACTCCATAATTTAACCCTACACTGCACATCACATTAGATTTCCATTCCTCAAAAACTTGAGTCGGTAGGCTGTATTTTACTGCCCATTTATATATAAATACCTCAATGTCATTCACTGTACTGTCCACAATGCCACGATAAACTTCAATTCTGTATTTAGTTCCCAATTCAAAAGTATGTATCAAATTATAATCTTCTAGCAAGGTTAGATCACCAGTTACAATATGTCCCATATTATTGTTTATAAAAGCTGGATATTTTTGACACGGGCAGATTTGATCGGTTTTTATAACATGTTTACATACTTTATTGTAATTGAATAAGCTTCTTCCCAAAGGTAATGCATATTTATATGCTACTCTTACGTTCACATCATTTATTGGAAATTTTGTTGCATGTTCACGTAAAATACTTGATAAACTTATTTTATCAAAATTCTTATTTTTGTGATTAACAACCATAAATTCATTACTCATCTTTGTCGATAAAGTATCATCCAGATTGATTTTTAAAATTTTAGCTCTTAATTTTATGTAATCCAAAAAAACATCCAACTTTTCAACTACTAGTCCATTCGAAGTATGGAACACTTCGCTGTTACAGTGTTTCCAAATCCTTTTGATGAAATGGATTTGGAAACACTGTAAACCCCTTCTAAACGGGAAAGAGGGGTCGCCATCCCCCTCTACCATTTTATGCCTTGCATTTGGTCATTTCCCTTATTTTTTCATATGAATCTTGTATGTTACCTTAGGAGAGTGTGCTGCTTTGCGCCAACTTCTGGAGAATAATTGGATAACTGTGGAATTAATTTTAATTTTATATGTTTACTATGATATATATATATATATGTATATATATATATATAAAAATACAATCCCCAAAAGTATGAAATCCAAGAAAGAGAAAGGCGCAAATTGACGCGCTATCAGAGTCTTGAAAAATACGATTTAAAATGAAAAAAGAAAATATATAGATGGAATGATTGTTTTTACAGGGTTGCAGAAAGGTCAAGGGGGATATCATATCATATCCCTTCCGCTTTGTACAGCACTATTATGATGTTTTTTGCAGAAATTATAGTGATAAAAATTATGTTAATTTATCCGACATCATACAATACAACTCAACTCTTACCTAGGATTATCTGATTGTTTCACATCCAGATGGCTCTATAAGTTAGACGCGACTTTATTATGTATGCTTTCCTATTCGAAGTATATACGCTTTATGCAACTCTTCCAAGATTCTCGTCTTGCTAGTTAGTAAAATTTCCAATTTTTGTTATTTTGATCATTTTTATGTTGTCTGGGATTCGGCCATTTTTTCCCCACGGGCATGATCGATTGTTGTTTCGGGCGTGCAGAGTCTCTGGGAGCGTTTTCATGAAGTCAAAACTAGCTTCTAACCAGGAAATAGGGGTCGCAATCCCCCTTGACCTTTCTGCAACTCTGTAAAAACAATCATTCCATCTATATATTTTCTTTTTTCATTTTAAATCTTATATATATATATATATATATGTAATACAAAAGAGAATGAAAAAAGAACAACAATGTATCAAAATTTCGACGGGTCCCTTTTAAACGAGATAATATGTTCCTTAATTAATATGTCCCTTTTAAACGGGAAAGAGGGGTCGCCATCCCCCTCTACCATTTTATGCCTTGCATTTGGTCATTTCCCTTATTTTTTCATATATATCTTATATATATATATATATATATATATATATATATATATATATTCATATATCATATAAAAGCCAGTAAACAAATTCAAATAGAATTCCTATGCATATCCACAAAAATCAAAGGCACTACTCAGGAAAAGGCGCCAAGCCGCTCTATACTCCGAAGCAGAATGTAATCCAAGAAAAAGAAGAATTAAAGGAACTTGGGATAACCAAATGCCTTGCATTTAATGGTTGGGGAGGATTGCGACTCCCCCTCCCGTTTAACGTTGTCATATGATTGTTGTAATATGAATATATATATATATATATATATATATGAATATATATATATATATATATATATATGAATATATATATATATATATATATATATATATTCATATATATATATATATATATATATATATATATATATATATATATATATATATATATATATATGTATATATTCATTGTTCTTCTATTTCTAAAGAAACAATATAATCAGATAAATTTTGCCAACCAGTTAAAAAAAGCTTCGTGGTTTCAGGCAGAACGGTCAGATCTTGAACTCACCGATGGCAGTTGTCATTCAAGAGATGGTGGATTGCGAAGCGGCAGGAGTTCTTTTCACCTGCGATCCGGTCACCAACAACCCGTCCGTCCTCGTCTTGAGTGGAAACTATGGACTAGGAGAGGTACTTTTATGCTTTTACATTAAGACTGTTAAAATGCGTTCTCTGATTCCGTGAGCGCTGTCACCAAGGGGTTACCTCATGCCATATTCTAAACTCGACTTTTGTTTCGTTTCATCTTTCTCCTCAACACCTTCTACGAAACAGGGTATATTACGAAACAGTCAGTGATAATTCCGTACCTTCAATATTCTACAAAATCACTTTTGGGGCGTGTCAATAATATTTTATTCTGCGATTAGCAAAATAATTCTCACCTATAAAATCATCTTGATAATTCGGCACTGCTACTAACTGTATGGAGTCTGAAGTCGAGCCTCACTATATTTCTCGATGTTCAAAACTGTGCTACAAGCGTTATTTGAAATCGTCTGTTCTTCAAAACATTATTTTCTTCTCTCTAGCAGAATATTTATTTCATTTATCTTATTAATTGACATGGCAACAAGATATTTACAATTGTTATATTTTTTTGTTTTTAAATAAAGCACTAAAATATGTAGCAGAATAAAAACTTGAAGAATTGGAATAGAAACTTTCTATATTTATTCAAACTATTTATTTCATTTTATTTTTTATTTTATATTTTATTTCCAATTCTTTTTTTTTCTTACAGTCTGTCGTGTCTGGATCCGAAGAACCAGATACCGTTGTGTTACGAAGATTGCAAGATGGTGCTGTTGAACTGAAATCTGTAACAATCGGCCGAAAACAGCACAAAATAGTTGTTCCAGGTATTTCTAAATGTTTCAGTAAATTGGATATATCTACATACATACTTAAATATCTGCATCTTCCACAATTTGATACTAAATCTGCATCAGTTATCTAAGCTCTATTTATAGCCAATTTGAAAAAACAGATGTTTCAAGAAAAATGGAAATATTTGAACGAGAATTGGAAAAAATAAACCTAAAGTGGAAATCCTTAATGGATCTTCCTTTCTCCTCCGTTATTTGATAATGGATCTATATCAACCATCATGTACGTTCTATCCATAGCACATCCTGAGAAATAGATGCTTCAAACAGCATTTTGATGAAAACAATGAAATGGCAAAATTAATGACCCCTGTAGTTATTGCACAATAATATGTCGCAAGTGATACAGTATGCAGTGAAGGGGTTAACGTTAGAGTACACAGAATTCGATTTATCCGAAAAGTGCAAATCATGGAATTTTTCGATAGCTAAATACAATCTGTGCACAAAATCAGTAATATAAATTGTCTAACATGTGTAACGTGTTTTTATATCGACTACGATAAAAATCTAACGGAGCTGAATATTTCATTTATCCCATCCAGGTGAAGGAGAAAATGGCGTCTTCAAATGAATTTTTAGACCCTCCAGAAACCTCTTAGGCTACCTCGAAGACCAAATCTTTGTACACTTAAAATATCGACCATCAGAAAGAATTTAAAGTAGTTGGGATTTTGATTTACCACCCCCTCCCCCTCCCAGGGGGCGCAGAAAATGTATTTTCTAGTCTTATATACTCTGGAGAAGATCCCCTCCTGACCTAAAAAATTAAATTGTTGCACACTTATCGTATCGACCAACGGATAGAACCTAACGATGTCCCCCGGGGATTTAGATTTCCCCCGGGGTGGAAATCGCGGTTTTTTAATGTCTTTCCAGACCCTCAAACAGCCCACCAGCTACCATAGAAAGCTGAATCTTTCTTTTCAAAATATCGACCACTGGGTCGAAACTAACGGAGTCGCATTTTCAATTTTTCTCTTGGAGTGAACAAAAGACGGAGGAAAAGTCTTTCAGAGCCCTTCCGGGAAAATAAAAGACTGGAAACGACCACGAGACAGAACCTAACAGGGCCAATTTTTAATTGAGACAACTATTTTCGACACAAAGCCCCATACATCGGCAAATAAAATCAAACTTAAAAAAAAAAATTCAACTTGATTTTTACTTTCTCATACGTGATATTGAAAAAGTATTGTTTTCACGAAAATTTTCAATTTCACGATTTTGATGCCAATATACATTTTAAGACTTCTTAAACACGTTTTAGCTATTTTTAGAATGCTGTCAGTCTGTCTGTCTAATGTTCGTGGTCGACATCATGTGTATACGATAGCGGCCACAAATATAAATGGATTTTCACGAAACTGCATACCCGGCTTTGCTATTAAAAAATCTAGAACTAGATAGAATTTTTTTAAATTCGAGCGAAAACTTCGAAATTTTTTATTTCGTTTAACATGACAGCATAGGACAAAATCATAATCATCTATAAAATGTTTATTTATGGCTCTATGATCACGATACTTAATAGTTTCAGTCATTGTTGTAACAAATAGCAGCAATACAAACTGTTCTTTTTCGTGACATCATTATCCCCCGTTGGGGGGAGATGCACCCCCTGGGGGTAATTTTGGTAATTTACCCCCAGGGGGGTACATTATCAAGTATGGTGCCAACAGAAAGATGTTTAACGACGTATAAAGTAAAGGATCAGATGCTATAGTTGTACTCCTTCGGACTCACGATACCGACTTTTCAAATTTTTTCTTGTAAAATTTGAAAAAATAATTGATTCTGATATGAGAAAGTCGAGTTGAGACCTATTCTAGTTAATTTTAAGAATGCTAGTTTCCCTGTCTTTGGCAAACTTAAATATTAGTTTGTATGTAATCATCCTTTGTCATTTAAACAACACACACATTAATAAGTTTACTTTTGCATTCTGTTTCTACAAGCAGGCGGCTCTACATGCTCATATGAAAGCCTTTTGGGATTGTTACCCACAAGCCCAAGAGGTTTCCATTTAAATAGCCATTTTGTGAAACCGGATAAAAAAGATGACGAGAACACAATTGGGTGTTAATAAATCCCTGAAAAGTATAAAGGAAAGAAATAAAATCATGAATATAAATGAATGATATTCACAAAATTATGTCAATTTGAATTAATCTATAAATTCCTTTTAGAAACAAAGCGATCAAATGAGGAGATAACGGCCTCGGAGGATAACAATGAGGCAACAGTCACAGAAGATGTAGCGGAAGACAAAAGAAATGAATGTTGCATCTCGAAAGAAATGGCAGAGCAACTCGGAAGAATTGCATTAAAAGTAAGCACACTATCGGTTTGTGTTTTTGTACACATTTAAGAGGTGCCCGAAGATAAAAATACTCCATTACTAACAGAATATAACAGTTGATAAAATGCATCAACCAGTTCCAAGAGCAAATAAGAAAGAGTCTTCTTCGCGAGGATAATTGAGCCAGAGCAGCAAAAAAGACAAGAAAGATCAATCATGCATAAACCATTGATTATGAAACACTTTCCTACTTCAATTCAATTTTATATAAACATTTCTAAAATGCGATACATTCTTCGGTAATATTTTTAAATTATCACAATACCACATTAATTTATTATATTTGAAAACTTTTTTACTTTAATAAACTTTATTCAAATGACGTCAACGAAATATAAATCGCCTCTATATAAAAGCAGCATTTCATTCATAAACATTTTTCCAATCGTTTCATTTATCACAATACTATAATAATTTATTTTATTTAAAAATTTGAAAAATTGTTATCTACCATATTTATTTTAAAATGTGAAACCTCTCTTAGGTATAAAATAATTCAACTTTTGGAAAGATATTTATTATATAATATATATTTTTTTTCTTTCTGGAGGATATAGCAAGAGTCAGAATTTAATTGAATTTGTTTTTCTCCTTATATTAAATCATTTTTATTTAAAAAACTACCTAACATATTTTACCGAAATTTTTTTTATATATTTTATGAGATAATTTGAATATTTCCAAAAATTTTCGAAGCAATTTGTGAATTTTAAATTCTCTTAAAAAATGTTTGAAAAATTAGGTCCCATAGGGATCAATGTATTTCATTTTTTCAACCCGGGTTTAATCCAAAACTAATTAGGTGATATTATTCATTTATATTCCCATAAATCCCACAGCCCGTCTGAAAAACATACTAAAATTTCATTTTGATAAAGTCATTTTTACGGCAGTTATCGTGCTAACGGACGGACAGACAGACAGACAGAATGAATGAACAAAGTCATAAACACTTTTCAACTATGTTTTAAAGTGTTAAAAATGTCTAACAGAAATTCCCCTACTTTTGTTGCAATGACTGATTTATTTTAATTATGCTGGCGAAAAAGGTTCTTTTTGTGAGTGAAACGGGTTTATGTATTTAATCTGTTACTATCTTAAACTGTTACTAAGTGTTTTCACTTTTAATCAAAGTTTTCAGGGGTGGGACAGCCCAATGGTTAGCACGGGATTGCACTTGCACGACCAGAGTTCGATTCCCAGTTCTACCCAAACATACGGAGTACGGCACATTAAATATGTGGGTCCGTATGTAATTCTTGTGGTAGAAGGAATGTGCGGTTCCTGTAGATACCGGCCCTACTGGATTCAAGTCTAAACTTTGGTGACAATTGACCGTCCAAACAGATACCTTACACCTTCGGGTAGATCAGTCGGTCTAGGTCAAGGAAGAAAGAGAAACGATGTTTTCAATGAAGTCATGGCGACACCAGCGACTAAGAGCAGTTTCGCCGATAGGGGCAAAGTACTTTTAAGCCGGATAATTCGCATTACAACCAGCTTCTTCTTTCAACCACAGCATCCCGCGTTACGCGTCGTCGACAACTAGCACTGAGAAAATAGCAAGCAATGACGCAGCTTTTCATTTGTATTTTATTTTATGTTTAACGACTTGCATAAAGGGATGTTCTTCAACCTTCTGATCTGGAACGCAAGCATGCATATCTTTAAGAATTCTGACATACCTTAAGAGCAAGCCGTTAGTATGGATCGTCGTCATTATAATTGCCTTTCAACACATTATCTGGTGAACACGGACGGCTAGAAACTTTTCGATATTTTTATAATCAGGTGAATGTAATAGTCATAAAATTCGCGTTTTTTTACGCTAATAAAGCTTGTAAGGTTTCTTGCGAATTTGTATACATTTTAAATTAAATAAACGAGGAAGCAAAATTGAAAGCATAAATATGAAATTTCATTTGCAATGTCGGTTGAAGTAGAAGTAGAATATTAAAACAAGAAAGAGATCAATCATGCATAAAGCATTGATTATGAAACACTATCCAACTAAAATGCGATTTTATTTAAACATCTCTAAAGTGCGATACATTCAGCACACAGATATACTTTAAATTATCACAGTACTCCAATAATTTATTATATTTGAAAACTTAAAAACTTCATAAAAAAAATGAACTGTATTCAAATGGCATCATCGAAATAAAAATCGTCTGGTTCTCTATATGAAAGCATTGAATATTTCATTCATACACTTTTATTCCAGACTCCAGAGTTAAATAATTTTGCGTGAAAATATTTCAGCAATTCTTATACAACTCTTCATATTATGTGGGTGTCATTATTACTTTAATTTTTATTTAAAAACTACCAAACATATTTTGCTGAAATTTTGTTATATATTTCATAAGATATTTTGAAAATTTCCTAAAATTTTCGAAGCAATTTGTGAATTTTAAATCCGCTTAAAATATGTTTGAAAAATTAGGTCCCATAGGGCTCAATGTATTTCATTTTTTCAACCCGGGTTTAAACCAAAATTAATTGGGTGATATTTATCATTTACATTTCCGTATATCCCACAGACTGTCTCAACAACATACTAAAATTTCATTTTGATTAAGTCATTTTTACGATAGTTATCGTGCGAACGCACAAACAGACAGACAAAATCATAACAAAGACAAATAACAATAGACATAACAATAGACAAAGTCATAAACATTTTTCAACTATGTTGTAAAGTGTTAATAAAATAAGAGGGGAAATCATGTTTTATAATGTATTATTCCCTTACACAACTGTGGTTCACGGGAAAAAGAGAAAATCAATCTTAATCACACATGAAATTGACCCAATTGATAGTGTAAACAGATTCAATTCAAAAGAATACTGTATACATCATATTATCCGAAATTATTATACAAAATTGTCGAAGGGAAAGTGGGGTATGGGCAGATAAAATAGTTTCGACAATTTTGCATAATTTCATTTTTAAATATTGATAAGATTTATTCAGTATTGGTTTGAATTAAATCTGCTTACACCCTCAATTGGGTTCAATTTCTTGTGTGATTAAAATTTTATTTCCTACTTTTCCGTTCGCCACTGTATAAAGGCAATTTTGGATAATAATATTTATGCAGTATTGTTTTGAAAAACGCATTTTTTCTCATAATTTATTTTTTACTTTTTAATTTTCATATTTTTACATAATTTTTGTTCTAAACTTGTGTAGTATTATGCATGGATAGGCACGATTGAACCAGGAGAACATTTTATCTGAAGACACTAAACCATAATTTGCAAAGAAAATGCTTGAAAAATGCAAAAACCCAGCCATAAAGTAAGTAGATATCGTAAGGTAATGACGTGAAAATATAATAGAGGAAAATATTCCGAAATAAAACTGTGCGCCAAGTTTCAACTCTCTACTTGCTCTAGGAGGAGAAAAAGCGCCCGTCAAAGATGCTGAAAGAAGAGATAAAAAGAGTTCCCGTGGAGTTAATAAAAAATATACGGGTAAAACAACTGATTCTTACTAAAATTAACCTTATTTCTAGAGAACTTAATAGTATAACATTATTAAACACAACATCATTTATTTAAGGTGTGTGTAAAGATCTCAAGTTCTAAAGGTCATACGTAGTAGCACCTTCAAAAGTCCTAATAAAGTTCTCTAAAACCCATGTTTAGTTATCTAAAACCTGGTCTAGTTTTCTAATTCTCTTGATCAAAATCAGGATTAAATCTCTAATTCTGTCGGAGAAATAAATAATCTTTCAACAACCAAAGAACAATACGAATAACCGAACTTGCCTAAGTAGACTAACTGAGCACAGAAAAGAAACTAGTTTTAGCTAGAACAGACATAGTTCTATGCTGCTTACGTTTCTTTTATCAAATCATTTCGTATTCGCCTGTCTTTTATATTGTCTAACTATCACCAGATTCAACGCCATTTTTCTTTATTTCATCCTTCTAGATTGAAGATTATTATAAGTCTCCAAGAGATATTGAATGGGGGATTCGGAATGGCACAATATATATGTTTCAAGTAAGTTTTTTTTTTTAGTTCTTATATAGTTTTTCATTTTTTTCCTCCTTTTCTTTTTTTTTTATTTATGAAATTATATTAAATTCTAAAGAAAAACATAAAATTTAGCAATATGAAGCAAACACGCAAGCACACAATAAAGGGAATATGACTAGCTTCAAAATTCTGTAAGAGAATTTCATAGCAAATAACATGTTCATTTAAAGAGTCAAAATTTGGTGGTAACAACGATATAATGTTTACAAAGCTACGGTAATAATGATAATTATTATTACCTAAATTTTAGATAAATATTTGAATACCTTTATGGCTCAATCGCGTTGAAAATCAATATATTTCTTCCCTCATAGCAACAGAAATCATCAGTAGCAATATTCTTGGCAAAAAGTTAGGATTATGTTCCTATTGCAGATAACAGCATCCATGGACTGGTTTTGCACATATTATATCAGCATGGAATAGTCGATATCTGCACTGATAACAAGGAAACTTGAATATAACACGCAATTTTGCGAACCTTTTGGAAACTGAAAAGTACTACGAAGCCGACTAGTGTTGCCTAAGCACAAAACCAGCTGCGTAGTAAAACTAAATATGTCAATTCCCATCGACATTCGCAAAATTGCGGCATATACAAATTTGCTTGCAGTCATTGCAGATATCAGATATTGTATGATGACAAGCTCATAATAGGACCAAAACCAGTCCGAGGATGCTGTTATCGTAAAGGGAGGGTAATCATATGCTTCTTGTTATTGATACGAAAAATAAACACATGAATTTTAAATCAAAAATTTCATTTTTTACGTGAGATATTGCTAAAATCCTCATTTTAAAGAAAAGTAGAAATGTTAATATATCTGATAATTCCAAAGCAAAAGAGTCAATTAATTTCTTGTAAAAATGTCCGTGTATAAAACCAGCTCAGTTAAAAATATCAAAAATATATTATTTTATATTTTATACCAAGAAGGAACCAATATTTCTAAAAGGGTGCATACTAGCATCTCATGGCATTCTTCATTTTTTTAAAACCAAATGACGTATAATAATAACTATTACGCTGTACTATGCTAGTGGTATCATATGTAATACTTCCTTTTTATAACTACTTCTCAGCAGGAAAGAACAAAAGAGATATTTTACAACACATTCTATCTTAGATGAACAGTGTAAATTATTTATAGTAACAATTTTTTTTTTATAAATAACAGTTTATTTAAGCTGTTATTTTAAAAAAAATATCATCATCATCATCATTAATGGCTCGGCAACCCACTATGAATCTTGGTCTTCCTCAAAAGTTTCTTTCTAGCTGTCCCCTTTGGAACAATGCTTCTCTAATTTTTAAGGTTTAACACCTCAAAGTCGTTATTCACAAAGTCGAGTCATAACAACTTCGTTTTTTCTCCATAAAAAATTATAGAAATTGTATGTTATTTATAGAAAGTAGCACGTTTTGGCTTGTCACAACTTGCTTCTTTTATCAAACTATGGTTCCTCTGTTGAAATTATCAGTTTTACTCAGAATTATTAACAGAAAAGTATCATAAATTATGGAACATAAATTTCAAATAAAAGTATATAAATAATACAAGTTTTATTAATTATTTGAATTTTATTGTTATTATTGGTAATTATTGAATGATAATTATTTTTTCACGTTTTATTTTAAACACAAATTTATAAAAATAAGACAATAAGACGTCTTTTATACTGCTGATTGTGGGGTTAATATTATTTATCATAATATTCTTTTTAAATTTCATTTTTCAAAATAAATGCAAGAAAAGAAAGAAGAAATGTCCTTAGTCTTATATCTCTAAAAAAGAGTAAGCTTCTCTGAATTTACTAATTAAAATAATCGCACCAAATTTCATTCATATCTACCAATTCTATACATGTCCATCATATTCATATCTCCATCAGCAATATATTCATCAGCAATATGTTCATCAACTGCAAAGAAAACACGTCTAACAAAAATCGCAATCAATTGCAAAATTTGACATTTATTTTAACATAAGATTCATACTTTATATTTTTTTATATGTACTTCTAAATAAAAGTCAAAAGTTTAAAGAGTTTTATCAATTTTTGTTTATTTTTTAATTAATTAAAAAAATACAAACTATAGGATAAAGTCCCAATATCAGCTTGCAAAATAAATACAACGAATAATTTTTAAAAGCACTAGGAACTGAGTAAGGAACAGCAAGACCCCTCAGAAAAGCAGTTGTAAAGTTTTTAAAAGTTATTAATCCAATATTAATGCCATAATTCCTTTTAGCAAATAAAATCATGAACCTAGTTGAGTACTGAGGGACATGAAACCTCATCTCATTAGAGACGATGATAAAATCAATTTTGTTATTGAACACATTTTTGAAGATAAAAAACAAAATGTGATCCCTTTCTTTTGTTCCGTAAGCGTTTAATATTAAACACATTTCAAATAAGGGTAACAAATAAAATATTATATTAAGTACCACCCGTCCTGTGGTATAAATACCTCATAACTTTATGTTGAATAATTTCAATATTATTAACAGAAACCTGGTGAAAAAGCCAAATATAATGGAAGTATATTCAAGCCTCGATTCTAGCCAAAAACAATAACAGTTTCTCCATTTATAAAATGCTGAGTAATTCTCTTTATGTAACCAAGTTTCCTACAAGATTTAGTATCTGTAATATAAACCGAAAAGGAGAAATCAGAAGTATAAATAACACTAAGATCAGTGTCAGGGAAGTTCCTATCCAAAACAGAGTTACCAGTACTATAAGAAAATAAAATAGGTGCTTTACTGTGAATAAAAAAAACAACACTACATTTACCAATATTGAAATGAAGACAGTTATCATTACACCACTTATAAAGGACATACAACTCAAGATGAAGATTGTTACAAGAGCCAGAACATGCAAAATCGGACAAGATTTTCAAATCATCGGCATAAATCTCCGCAATCTAAACTCAATCCTTTAATTTTTCGAACATTCCAGGTGTATGTTGATGATAGTTTCGTTTTATTTTCTAGTCTCGTCCTGTTACTACTGGAGTAGCTCTTACAGATTACGAGATCAAGCATGAATTTGACGGTCCTATGCGTTGTGAAGGAGAATACTACACAGTGTGCAATGTTGGGTAATATTTGCCATTTATTAGCTGAAAATTATATTCTTACAACTGTATAAATATTGTTATTTGGTCACTGCTAGATATATTAGTTTTACATAATCAGAGTTTTAAATTGTTATTTGCAAAATTTTATTCATTTAGTTTATAGTTTTAAAGTCTTCTGAAGAATGAAGGACGAATTCAAAGTTACAAATTCAAAATTATCAAACAGTTTATATAAAATCTGGTATTACCAGTGAAACCTTAATGTACTCAAGACAACTTTGATTAACAATCATTTACAACAACTCTGCATGTAAACACCTACGCTAAATCTCGCTTTAAACTGACATCTCTCTTAAGAAAACCCAGATCAACGTTGCTATTACTATATGCTCAAATCATGATATTTCTTATGCCGATATTGAATTCCACTTTTCATAAATCTTATCAGGTCTGGGATTAAAATGTGTTATACTTATAAGGTAGGATTACATAATAGCACAATAGAATCCTGACTATCCTGATTACATGAAACAGGGTGCAGATTAACAGGGAGAGCAAGAAAAAAGAAAGATTGAAATTGACAACCATTAATAGATGGTCTCAATTTTTAGATATGCCTTAGCGAATTCACCATGTGAAATATATGGAAGTCGGTTGGTTAATCAATATATTTGAGGAAGCTCTATCTCACGAACTATACCCCTCATAGAAACATGGTATCTTTGATAAAGTTGTAGAACTTTTTGCATAGAAGCTTCTTTTAATTGCCATTGAATTCTTCAGGATTCATTTTCGAATTTAATGCCCTCTATATGAGAAAATCAGAGAACATCAAACTTCATCGAAACAACATTTAAATAGTATTTCAGATGAATATTTTGTCCTTTGATACCAACGTTCTCGCGGCAACACTTTATGTGTTCGACACCATTAATCAATTATGAAGTTCCCTACGACGTATCTGCAAAACGAAAAAATATTGCTATTCTTATCGTGTTTCTGTGGATGACGATTAACGGACTTTTTAATTGAAATAAACTGGATATCTTATTAATTGATAATATGGTAAGACTGTACTAACTTATCAAAACACTTCTGTTTCAATCTTTACTTCATTGTTGCAGAGAAGTGTTGCCTGGAGCGACATCACCACTGGGCTGGAACGTCTCTTGTAGATACTTCGCTGCGGTATTTTTTGTAAGTAACTTTTATTTTAAAGATTGTCCCATAACTGCACAACTGATAACTACTTTATATGAAAGGAGCATACTCTATATTTTTATTCTCATAATATAATATAAAGGTTTGTTTTCTACAGGAAATTTAATTTACCATTTAATATACAGGGTGATTCAAAAGTTCGGAGCAAAAGTAAAACGCTATAAAAAAAATAAAAATATCTAAGGGTCGGAGAGACATGCTGTTTGCAGATTCATATTCACCGTGGTCGGGGGTTTTGTGTGGCATGAAAAAAAATTAGTTCAAACTGTCGACACTCGGGGGGCTGAGGCAGATAAAGCCATGGAGATGACTTATGCATGGAGGTGATTGCACACATGACTAGCCTGCGAGATCCCCAGATCTCACATCCTCTGATTTCTAGTTGTGAGGATACCTAAAATCACAGGTCTATAGAGGAAAGCCCCAGTCCTTATCAGCACTGAAATGTGCCTTACGGCAGGGGGTAGCAGCCATTTCCGTTACTACGCTGTTTCATGCTGTATCAGACGTGATACCGCGACTGCACTCAGTACCGAAATGTGGTGGTGGGCAAACACATTGAGCACTTGCAGATGTAAATCATGCTGAAATAAAATATCTCATTTCACAATTATTATCTCGCATTGTTTTCTTCGCAGCAGCGCTCCCCTAGTGTCGAGATTTTGAACTATTTTCTTTTCATGCCATACAACCCCCCCCCCCCCATCACGGTGAATATTAATCTGCAAACCGCATGTCTCTCCGACCCATAGATATTTTTTTATAGCGTTTTACTTTTTCTCCGAACTTTTGAATAACCCTGTATATACTGAATATCTATACGGAATTATGTGTTTTAAGAGCTCCTGTAAGAGTTTCAAACTCTAGAATTATGTAGAAAGCCTCTATGCGAATGTTTAAATGAGTTTATACGAGTATAAATACGGTGAGGATAAGATAATTTATATAGGATTTTATCATGCAAAAATTTTTGAACTCGATAGAAACGTTTGTACTTTATATAATCAAAATAAGCGTTAGTAGGCATTTAAGATTTCGCTGATATTACTCGCTATTATTAAACCAAGTGTATAATACTAGCCATAATAATAGTGGATAATAATAACGGATAATAATGGTGGGTAATAATAGTAGATGATAATGGTGAATAATAATAACGGATAATAATGTTGGGTAATAATAGTAGATAATAATAGTGAATACTAATAGTGGACACGATAACACGATAATAATAGTGAATACTAATAGTGGACACGATAATAATAGTGAATAATATTAGCCATTTCCATCCTCGTTTACGCGGGGGAAATGGCTAATGGTTACTAAATATGACACCTGCACACTTAAAAGTTCTGAATATTAAAAACCGTTTCAAAGGAATGTACAAAACTGGCGCGCATTTTATAGTTCTATTGACATGAAAATTGCGATACATGAAACAAAATTTCATCTTCTATCACTGTATGTTGCTTTTTTCAACGTTTTGAGATATTTTAAGCTAAAAATGAATTAAATACAGCTTGGTTCTTTAATAGTTTGATTTGAAGTCTAACCAACAAACGATTTCAGTATTTGGAACGTAACTCGATTACCGTATAGTTACCACAATGAAATTAAAACTTATAAATTCATTGATTAAATATAAAAAAAATGTCTATTTGCAGGTCACTGCAAGGTCACTGCCAACAACATTGGGTGGCTCATGTTTAGATTTAATGTCTGAAAAATACCTAGATGTTAAAAGTTTGATCTTTGTAACTTATTTCTCCTATTATAGATCACTGTTGGCAGTTTGTGAAATTTTTATGTACATCGTGAAATAAATGAAATTTTTATGTACATCGTTGTTTCATATGCAAGCACCCATGTGACAAGACGTATTCTACGTATTGCGTATTATTCTACGTAGACGTATTGTGGACGTACCTCCGGTATAACCCCTTGAGTTTTTTCCCCCATAACTAAGGAAAGGCAAATTGTGTCTTTCTACTGCTCTGTTCTGCAATGCATCTAAAACAATTGCCACTTTTCTTCATGTTTTGATATGACTTTTTGTTTGATATTCTACTCCATCTGTTTAAAACTTTCGCATTTTCATATTTGTTGTTATTAGACCATTAATCTACACCTGCATACCAAATTACAAGGTTGTCGGATGAGCAGATAAGATTTAAAAATATTGGGTGATGGGAGTTAGTTTACAGGCGCATACTGGTAAATGGAATTCCTGTTTCTTAACTACGGAAACAAAATCTAAAAGTTTCACATTAATCTTCAGATCTTAAATCCAATCGACTATATTGAACCTCGCCATCTTGAAAAATTCCTGCATATTCTCATGTTAGCTTTTAAGAATGATATAGACTCAGATTAAATATAATGATAAAGATTAGACATAAAAATCTAGTAAATACTAATATGCATTTTTATTCTTGCAGAAAAAGGAAATGATGAAGAAGCAAAGAAACAATTTTCAACAGAGCAAGTATTATCCTATTGGAATTGTCCCATTTTACAATCATGCAATGATGTCTGTCGTAGACGTAAGAAAACCTTTCCCTACTTAAATTTATACTGTGTGTGTGTTATTCCATGGACAATATCAATTTAGTATTAAAAAGTCTACATTGACGATTTCAATCTAAGCATGAAATGGTTATTATTAATCCATGCAATCCCATATTGTTTTTCAGCTGATATCCCGCATGGACGACACTGATTCTATCATGGCCCAGAGCATGCAGATTGGTATTTTCGGGCGTCTGCTAGATGATCCCCGCATAAAAGTTTTAGCAAAATATAAAGACTGGCCGACTATGAAAACTAGTCTTACAAGTTATTTTGATGACTTCAAAGTAAGAATATTTCAAGTTCCGATTACTTTAGATCAATATATTCACATCTTTCTTTTTATTCACTTCTACTTACGTACTTTAATTTAGAAAAGAGATCATTACTATAACTCGACTGATCACTACTATAACTGGACTGATCACTATTATAACTGGACTGAACATAGCCTGTTTGCTGCTACAAGTGAAGAAAATTGACATATTCAGTAGGTGTCTCTAACCATAAAGCTCATCATTATACCGTTAAAGACCATAATTCATTGCGCTGCTAGAATGCACTGCAAGCGGAAAAAGTTTACTTTGGAATTAATTACACGGAAGTGGAGCCAGTGATATAACTTTCATTTTTCTTCATTTCGACACTCAGTGTGCAGTCCAGTTATAATAGAGGCCACAATTGTAAGCCCGAGGTCTAAATCCTGCCCGCGAGGCCGCCTCAATTGTAAACTACTAATAGATTGAATCAGAACTAGGTTTTAATTATCTAAAAATAAATTATGTAAAAATCCAACTAAAGAGAACTTCCTCTAAGTCTAAAGTGAATTAATTCTAAATTCCGCCCTGCTAAAAAACAAACAATGACCACTTCTAACATTCAGGGAATTATACACGGATACAGTGGTAAAAGATAAAAATGTGTATTTACTGACTACGAGGCTTCTTGCCTGAATAAATAAACTTAAAACGTACGACTTGTACATAGGACAATATACCGAAATTACACAGAAATACAATCAAGTCCTAGTGGCAATATTACTCCCAACCTTTAGTATGCTGTCAACCCAAGATAAAATTCTATCAACTCACGATAGAAACAATATATTACCTTTAGAACAATTGCGTATGACCCACGAGAATATGTGCACTATTTATTGTCAAACTGAACAACCGTCGACGACCTTGCAGCCTAGAATATATTCGACAACTCTCTGCCAAAAGCCTCAGCTGCACAAACACGCCATTAGATTTCACTTCCAGAACGCGATCTGCCGAAAACTTTAATTCCATTCCAAAATAGAATCCGTACGCTTGCCAAGTCAGCGCTGTGATTGGTCACTCAAGTGAAGATCTGATAGGTTGTTAGTTTACAGTAAAATCATAACTTAATGCAAATGAAGGAAATTATTATGACCTCACAATGGGACTATCAATTGTTTTTTGCATGATTGTTTAAAAATATATATCTCAACTTTCTCATGCATTCCTATTCCATATTTTTATGAATGTAGATTTTTTTAGAAGCAGAAAAACCGTAGAAAATAGCTTATATATCAATGATTATATAATCCAATTTTTAAAACTATTTTATGAGAAGTTATGTTTATGACTTATTAAACTTAGAAAATCCTTAAGTGTGTCGGCACTATTGGCTCGACACCCTATCCAACCTTTTAATTCTTCGTTTCGTTAGTACACTCCAAGACATAAAAGTAAAAATGAAAGAGTTCGGAATTTAAATCTGTTATATAATTTAATATTATTGCATAATCGAAATCAAATTTTTGAGAAGCTCGAATCGAAATGCAATTTGAATGAGGGAAAATAATTAACGGGATATTCATTAAAATATTTTAATCGAATAATTAATCTCAAAAAACCAAACACATCAGAAAGATGATCCCAAACAACAGCATATATCATTTCAGGTTTCTACCAAATGAGAAAACTGAAGTCCTCTAAGTCAAGGTGCTCATCCTAAGATCAAAGGAAATGTGTTACATCCCCCTTCAAAAGTAAATTTCCCAGTTCAGATTAATATTCAAGGATGAAAGAAAGAAAGAAACTTCAAAATTTCTCCTCACACAAAATTCCAAGAAAGTTGCTATATAGAAGAAAACACATAGTAGCTGACAAGTTCCTTCTGACAAATTTCTTTATTAGTGGCAACAACTTTGTAATACCATTTTTTTCAGCAGAAAAAATTTTTGAAGCATACATTTCTCACAATCTACTATAAATAAGCTTAAGTGATGACTGGTATAGATTCAGAATCAAATTTCAGAGGGAGTAGGGAGTTCATTAAGGATTTCCACTTCCATATATTTTCCCAATTCCGGTTTGAAAAGTTTCATTTTCCTCGAAACATTTATATCTCAGAATCTATAGAGATTAGGTGATGACTGATGTGAATCTAGCATCAAGTTCCTTAGGGGAGTTGAAAGATTCACTAAAAATTTTAACTCTCGGTTTTTTCAGTTTCGGTTCTCACATTTTTATTGAGACATCTATTTCATTTTCTGAATTGGCAATAATAGATAGAGCTTTGATAATGACTGATTTGTAATCCGTTTTAGAACTGATAGATTGTTAACTGAAGATTTCCACTACCGGTTCTTTTCCAGTTTCGGTTCTCATATTTTTATTGAGACATCTAATTTATTTTCAGAATTGGCTATAGATGGAGCTTTGATTATGACTGATATGTAATCCGTTTTAGAACTGATAGAAAGTTAACTGAAGATTTCCACCCCCAATTCTTTTCCAGTTTCGGTTCTCACATTTTTATTGAGCCATCTTTTTTATTTTCAGAATTGGCTATATATAGAGCTTTGATTATGACTGATATGTAATCCGTTTTAGAACTGATAGAGAGTTAACTGAAGATTTCCACCCCCGGTTCTTTTTTTAGTTTCGGTTCTCATATTTTTATTGAGACATCTATTTTATTCTCGGAATTGGCTATAGATAGAGCTTTGATGATGACTGATATGTAATCCGTTTTGGAACTGATAGAAAGTTAACTGAAGATTTCCACCCCCGATTCTTTTCCAATTTCGGATCTCAGATTTTTATTGAGACATCCATTTTATTTTCAGAATTGGTTGTAGATACAGCTTTGACGATGACTGATATGTAATCCGTTTTGTAACTGATAGAAAGTTAACTGAAGATTTCCCACCTCCAATTCCCTTATAGTTTCGGTTCTCATATTTTTATTGAGACATCTATTTTATTTTCAGAATCGGCTATAGATAGAGCTTTGATTATAACTGATATGTAATCCGTTTTAGAACTGATAGAGAGTTAACTAAAGATTTCCACCCCCGGTTCTTTTTTTAATTTCCGTTCTCATATTTTTATTGAGACATCTATTTTATTCTCGGAATTGGCTATAGATAGAGCTTTGATGAGGACTGATACGTAATCCGTTTTGGAACTGATAGAAAGTTAACTAAAGATTTCCACCCCCAATTCTTTTCCAGTTTCGGTTCTCATATTTTTATTGAGACATCTATTTTATTTTCAGAATTGGCTATAGATAGAGCTTTGATTATGACTGATATGTAATCCGTTTTAGAACTGATAGAGAGTTAACTGAAGATTTCCACCCCCGGTTCTATTTTTAGTTTCGGTTCTCATATTTTTATTGCGACATCTTTTTTATTCTCGGAATTCGCTATAGATAGAGCTTTGATGATGACTGATATGTAATCCGTTTTGGAACTGATAGAAAGTTAACTTAAGATTTCCACCCCCGATTCTTCTCCAGTTTCGGTTCTCATATTTTTATTGAGACATCTATTTTATTTTCAGAATTGGCTATATATAGAGCTTTGATTATGACTGATATGTAATCCGTTTTAGAACTGATAGAGAGTAAACTGAAGATTTCCACCCCCGGTTCTGTTTTTAGTTTCGGTTCTCATATTTTATTGAGACATCTATTTTATTCTCGGAATTGGCTATAGATAGAGCTTTGATGATGACTGATATGTAATCCGTTTTGAAACTGATAGAAATTTAACTAAAGATTTCTACCCCCGGTTCTTTTTTTAGTTTCGGTTCTCATATTTTTATTGAGACATCTATTTTATTTTCAGAATTGGCTATAGATAGAGCTTTCATTATGACTGATATGTAATCCGTTTTAGAACTGATAGAGTGTTAGCTGAAGATTTCCACCCCCGGTTCTTTTTTTAATTTCGGTTCTCATATTTTTATTGAGACATCTATTTTATTCTCGGAATTGGCTATAGATAGAGCTTTGAGGATGACTGATGTGTAATCCGTTTTGGAACTGATAGAAAGTTAACTGAAGATTTCCAACCCCCGATTCTTTTCCAATTTCGGATCTCACATTTTTATTGAGACATCTATTTTGTTTTCAGAATTGATTGTAGATACAGCTTTGACGATGACTGATATGTAATCCGTTTTAGAACTGATAGAAAGTTAACTGAAGATTTCCACCCCCGATTCTCTTCCAGTTTCGGTTCTCATATTTTTATTGAGACATCTATTTTATTTTCAGAATTGGCTATAGATAGAGCTTTGATTATGACTGATATGTAATCCGTTTTAGAACTGATAGAGAGTTAACTGAAGATTTCCACCCCCGGTTCTTTTTTTAGTTTCGGTTCTCATATTTTTATTGAGACATCTATTTTATTCTCGGAATTGGCTATAGATAGAGCTTTGATGATGGCTGATATGTAATCCGTTTTGGAACTGATAGAAAGTTAACTGAAGATTTCCACCCCCGATCCTTTTCCAGTTTCGGTTCTCACATTCTTATTGAGACATCTATTTTATTTTCAGATTTGGTTGTAGATAAAGCTTTGACGATGACTAATATGTAATCCGTTTTGGAAATGATAGAAAGTTAACTGAAGATTTCCACCCCCGATTCTCTTCCAATTTTGGTTCTCATATTTTTATTGAGACATCTATTTTTTTTCAGAATTGGCTATAGATAGAGCTTTGATTATGACTGATATGTAATCCGTTTTAGAACTGATAGAGAGTTAACTGAAGATTTCCACCCCCGGTTCTTTTTTTAGTTTCGGTTCTCATATTTTTATTGAGACATCTATTTTATTCTTGGAATTGGCTATAGATAGAGTTTTGATGATGACTGATATGTAATCCGTTTTGGAACTGATAGAAAGTTAACTGAAGATTTCCACTTTAAGCTTTTCCGAACATTCGTTTGACTGTACAGAAATGTGCAAAAGGATAAAAAAATCCTTTATAGTTCCACTTCCTATAACATGAAGGATCCTACATAATATTTTGATTGTTATTTAGTCTATAAGTCCCTTATTTCTCTTCTTTATACTGAAGACAGAAAAACCCAAGTATTTCTGAAACAATCCTATGCTTTCTATCTTCTTCTTTGTCGCAGCAATAGAATTTTGATTTGTTTACTTATTATGATTATTAGTTCATTTTTGCAACATGAAAAATTATCTACCTGCTATAAATGTACTGTTAAATTTGTAGAATATGTTCTTCTCTGGATACGGGATAGATGCTGTGAATAAGAAAGTCTTCAGCTACAAATTTCCAACTGAGAAATGTAAAACATCACTTGAAGCTTTCGACAAAGTGATGCATTCTTGCAGCAACCATGTGGAGGTATGCGAATTTCGAATCTCTTGATAATGTTTAAATAGGATATTATTTCTACGATTAGTTCTTATAGAATGTTGTTGTTGTTGAAACCCAGACCGTCCGACCTACCAGAAGAGTTCTTATAGAATGTAGTGTAGCTCAATTTTTATTTGAATATCCAATTCAAAATTTTTATGCTTAACATTTTAAATTTTTTAGGCTATGCTGAAGCATATGACATGCACTGAAATGTCGTCTTTCTGGAATATGAACATGATTGCAATTTTAGGAGAATCCAAAGGATGTAAGTAGCATTTTGCGAATATCAGAGTGCCCCGAAAAGATCTCGTAAAATGCGAGTCAGATCAAAATCACATAAAAAATTATATAATCGTCAAAAATATCCCACTGTTCCTTGCTATTCTCGCATTTTTTAAACGTGCTGTTTTGTTGAAGTCTCGAAATCGAAAATTTTATTCAATACTTTATACAATACAAAAAAATTACTTTATACACTAATATAACAATGAATCTTTAATGTCGTTTTAAAATATTCTGCCAATATAACAAGATTTGAACACAACTAAACATTTCGCTTTCTTAAATCTAGGTATAGACACAGATGTGTACAGTGATTTCTCAAAACTCTTGTCTTCGTTTTCCAACGTGGAAAGCGCTGATGTTCCCTCTGGTATGCAGGTATGTACTCAAGGCTTAAAAGATTGAAATATTAATAGAAAATAATTGAACTTATCGGTTTTGTCATCCATTACAGGGTCTGGCCAACTCCATTGCCAAGGAGATCAAAAGTGAAGACTTCAAAGCAATGTCAGTCGAGGTATAAAGTGTCTTCATTTAATATTTTACTTTTCCTATATACATAATATAGTGTACAGAGAAAGTGTGAGGTCTAAATAACCTTTCGATTATTATTTCCCTCAGTTTACATTATAATTTATGTTTACTTAAACTAGCAAGTCTAACTGGTACTGTTGATTGACCAATCACACCGAACTAACTAGCATTTTCTGCATTCCTAAGGTAGAGTGGGAATATGTTTCGTATCGTGAGAGTTTCATTGGCTTATTGAGTAGTGACTGCATGAGTAGTGGGTTCTCGAGTAGACGATGAAGGACTCGTGTAGTAAGTGCAACGAAATCTCATTCGATACAACTATGACTAGGAAGGGTCTAGTATTCGGGGTATGACCACAATACGGGACGAAGTAACAGAATGCCAGAGTAAGCATATAAGCTTTGTAAATGCATATCCATGTAAGCATTATCACCAGCCTAGTATATTGTAGTAATTCGTAGATTTGTAAATTATTCTGGGCATGTGTAATAACAATTAGTGTATATGTTGTCCGTTGTTTTAAACATCAAGCTGCTGTAATTTCTGTGAAGTCCCCGATAAACTGAATTTAATTTAAAACAGTGCCGTCTTGTGTTACTGCCCTTAGACAGAAAGGTCAAAATATCAAGTACTCTAAGTTTGAGTTTAAGTCACTTTTGGCAGATTAAGAAAATATCCTCCACAAAGGCATGTACAGAGGATAAAGATGTATTTAAACAAATGTATTGTAACAGAATCGAAATTTCGAATTTAATATTTCGCATTATACTTTTCCAGCATTCATGAACTCGAATCGAACGTTTCTGAGAACATTTGAAACATGAATAGACGCTGTTGGAGTTATTGAGTCGTTCTTATGATGTAAAAAATTTCACTTTTGCACAGAGATGATATCTGTCGAAAGAGTTAAATAATTTTCAGGAAATGTTATATGCTAACTTATTCTAATTAATATCAATATAGAGACTATAGCATTTCGGCGAGATGTTATAAGAATGCTTTAATTTGTTAGTGTTATCCTACAATATAGAAATGTGTTATATATATAAAAAGACAATATATAATATACAATATAGAAATATATAATATACAATATATAATATACAATATAAAAGACAATATACAATATAGAAATGTGTTATATATATATATATATATAAAGTCGTGTTTAAGCACATCATATGCTTTATAAAATAGCTATATTTTATTAGACTCTATCCCAGAAGTTAACTTAAACGGGAAAGATGTAATATAAATTTCAAAATATTCTGCTGTAATAAATACTAGAATATGTGATAAAATTTTGAGATTTGTAATTACAACACCGTAAGATAACTTTTACTTTATTCTAGCAAGCATTTTCTTGTATTTTTTTTCTTGTATTCTTAAATGCATGCAGCAACAAATGTTAACATAGATTATATGTTAAAGGGTCTTATAATGTTACTTAAAATATGACATAGTTTATAGGATTTAGCAGTTTATGGGATTACTATATAACGTAATTGCTAACGCCAGTAAAAGGATATAACAGATATATCTGCTTCTTGTATACTTCTCTTTCATCGCACTAGGTAGAGCCACCACAATTTTAGTTTAGTATTTTTGCCAGCATACTATTAAACTCTCATTTGGTCCCCAGCTATGTGATTATTTGCACTAAAGAAAAACGATTGTCTGCTTTTATCATTTTACTTACGCAACAAATTACGTCGTAATTTCCTATGGTTATTCCGAAAATCGTCATTCTGTATTTTAATATCTTATTATTAATAATATCTTATCAATGGATTTACTCATTTATTACTATAATATTCCCCTCAGGCTGCCAAGAAATGGTTGGAAACGTCGAATGGTGTGGCTAGTGGCAAGTATCGTCAATTCCTTGAGAGGCATGGACACCGATGTCTTAAAGAAGTAAGGTGTTTAATACCTCTTAGACGAAACACACTTTACCTAGATAAAACACATATTTTTATGTTAAAACTGGCAAAATTTGTAATCTGAAAACTTGGAATCTCTAAACCATGACGACGGCGACTAATTAACTAAAGCCGACCCAATGGTCGGCCTTGGAGAATTCTTTACACTGCAATTTCCTTCATGGTTAAAACATTCCTGTGAAAGTGAAAAATATATTGAAATGTGAACTTGCTATAAGATTTATCAGAACTAAAGTTTGCTACAGAAAGTGCAAACTTCCTAATATAGCTGGAGAGTTGGTATTTAGAAATGTTCTTCACTTTAAAGAATATCTCTAAAAGTCATTGTCTCTGGGGAGCCGCTCTTTAGCCGGGTCCCTATGATTAAACTTCTGCCTTTGTCTAAACTTCATCTTGCTAAGTTACGCTCACCGGTATTAGCGAATAATACCGGCAACGTGTACTTCCGCTGTAGGATAAAATTGAGCCTTGCTGCAGTGGCGGCTCGCGTACAGGCACTGTGGCACTGCGGGAGCGACAGTGCTCTTTCTCCCTCGCAGCCTCGCGTGCAGCTTCCTATGTGCGCATGCGCACAACTGTCAAACACCACGCTTCACGGTTCCAGCGGCGTAGTGTTTGACTGTTGTGCGCATGCGCACATAGGAAGCTGAACGTGAGGGAGAGAGAGCACTGTCGCTCCCGCAGTGCCACAGTGCTTATACGCGAGCCGCCACTGCCTTGCTGCCTCATAGGTAAACCTGACTTGGATGAATTTACGAATGAAAAGATTCGTTTTTCACTTGGTAAATGTCCATGAGTACACTTTGGAAACGGAGGTTGGCAAACTTACCGAACAGGAGACAGAAATACATGGTGTGTATGAAAAATCACATACACAACAGTAAAATTATTTTCATTCTCGCCCTTTCTTTTCATGTCATTCTTTTATTTCCAGTTTGACGTACATTCTAAGCCCTGGGGTGAAGACACAGACTCGCTCATCAAGATTCTACAGGTAGGTTGAATGATCTGATCCATGGACATTCTAATATCTATATTCAAAGAAAATTTCTTTGATATTAGACATTGACATTTTTCCTACATAAAATTAAGTTGTTTATTCCTATAAACTTCCGTTGAAATCATTTTAAAGAGGTCCGCATGACGAGATTTTAATGTTCTTTTTTAACCTTCCCTGCAATACATGGTAATATATAGGGAAAGTATTGGAATCATACCGAAAATCGCAACTCGAGTTTTCGACGAATCTACACGTTTCGAGACCTTTAGAATACGAAAAAACTATTTTTAGAGTGACGTCTGTGTGTCTGTCTGTGTGTCTTTGTGTCTGTTTGTGTGTGTGTCTGTGTGTCTGTCTGTCTGTGTGTGTCTATGTGTGTGTCTGTCTGTGCAATGTATGTATCCACTCTAACTAAAAACTACTAGACCGAATTTCATAAAATTTGATAGGTGAGACACTTGGGTGAGACCCTGGTGCTGATTAGTTCTTGGTAGAATTCATAAAAACAGAACCCGCCTTTTTTGCGGAATGACCCGTAAAAATTTAATGTATCCACTCTAGCTAAAATACTAATGCACCTAATTTCACAAAAATCAGTTGATAAGTCGCTAGTGGGTTACCCTGGTGCTGATTAGATTATGGTACGATTCGGGAAAAAATAACCTGTCTTTTTTGCGAAATGGCCCTCAAAAATCGTCAAAATCTAAACTAAAAAACTACGTGTGCTCAAATATATCTATTAAATGCTTGTTTTATACCTAATTTTTAACGATGAAAAGAACAAGACCAACCCCATTACACTTGGACTAGCCGTTCTCGAGATATTTTAGTTTTTTCGTATTTTCCCTACGCCACCTTTGAAAATAAGTACATTTACCAAATGAGAACGAAAATTGAATTAAAAGTGAATTAAATTTAATTAAAATAAAGTGAACGTGGATATAAGTCTGCAGGGAAAGTCATGCCCTGCCCACATCAGAGTTTTTATTCTATCATTCTATTTCATAAATATTTGTGTCTATCGTGGTCTGATCACCTACTCGATGGCCACAGGGCATGTACCAGGATGCAGCTTTTCCCCCGCTTTCTGATAATCAATGAAGTACTGCTGTTATAACTTAACTCTTTAAAAATGCTACTGATCGTACCTCAGAGGTTGCAGTTGAGTTATTTTTCAAAAAGTGACAGCCGATGGCATCTAGTAAACTTATATATCATGATACAGCAATTCAACACAAACTCTGTAAAATATCGAAATAAAATTCAAAAAGGTTTCATATTTCGTCAATTGTAACATTGCGTTGATATTAACAGTTAAGCAAACTTGATAGTTTCAAAACATGAACTCTTAGGAGGAACTTTGCTTTTGTGAAGCATACAAACTGAAGTCAGAGCTCTGGGAAATGGATGTGCTTTTTTGTATAGATTAAGGGGACTTTCAAAAAGTCAAATATGACCATAATAAAGTCTTAAAGGGAATTTTTATAACTCTCGGATTTTTTGTATCTGTAAACAAATAAAGAATTTAACTACATATTATTATTCATCCTCCGTATTCGCTTAACCTGGCGCCTTCTGATATCAATTAATTTAAATCTTTACAACACACTTTTATTGCCAAATGTTATCAAAATAGATTCTGAATTACTCTTTTAATAATAGAGGTTAAAAATGGAAACATTTTTACAACATTCAAAACAATGCTTTAAAATATTTTTTTGGAAAAAATAATTTGAAAACTTATATTTATAATTTTTGAAATTTCTTATGTTTTAAATAATTATATTTTTATTTTTTTAATGCCTTCTATCTATAATTATGATGTACTGTTACTTGAACTAAAGGAAATTATGGAATTTATTAACTATAAAATTATTTTTGAAAAAAAAAATGTCATGTCTTTGTAGTACAAAAAACACAATTGCTTTATCGCCAACCAGTATTTATAACTGTGTTTTTATTGCAAGAGATTTTAAAATAAACAAGAGAGATCAATCATGCATAAAGCATTGATTATGGAACACTTTCCAACTGAAATGCGAAATGCAATACATTCAGTGGTGATATCTTTTTAATTATCACAGAACTGTGATAATTTATTTTATTTAAAAACTTAAAATTTCATCGAAAAAAATTAACTTTATACAAATGAAGTCATCGAAATAAAAATCGTCTGGTTCTCTATGTAAAAGTAGTGAATATTTCATTCATGCCCTTTTATTCCAGATTCCGGAGTTAAATAAATTTGCGCGAAAAAATTAAGCAATTTTTATACAACTCATCTTTACAATTAGTTGTTTACATTCTGCATCCATTAAAATTAGGTTTCGTTGTAGAAATAATTAAAGTTTGGTGATCATTTAAGCTCAAAAATATTGCGTTGGCGCAGAATATCGATGCACAAAAATTACGCAAAAATAAAGCGGTTTTAGGACGTATGCAACACAAAATATAAATTTAAAAGAACTTTAAAAATCACGATTTTTACTCTGAGAAAAAAGATGGATGCCATATTTAATTTTGAAGTGGGTCACGTGATCTCTTCATATTATATGGTTGTGATTATTATTTTAATTTTTATTTAAAAAACTACCGAACATATTTTGCTGATTTTTTTTAATATATTTTATGGAATAATTTGAATATTTCCTAAAATTTTCGAAGCAATTTGTGAATTTTAAATTCGCTTAAAAATTGTTTGAAAAATTAGGGCCCATAGGGTTCAATGTATTTCATTTTTTTCAACCTGGAATCAATCCAAAACTAATTGGGTGGTATTATTCATTCACATTCCCATATGTCCCACAGATTGTCTCAACAACATACAAAATTTCGTTTTGATCAGGGCCCTCGCTAAGACTTATTATTGGGGGGGGGGAGAGCCGATAAAATTGCCAAGTCACGTAATGATTTTTACCAACTTAAGTAAAGTCTAGGAATTTTTTTTTGCACCGATAACACATTTTATATCGATATTTCATTCATCGATGTATCGGTATGATTAATGTATCCATAATGTCTCTCAATACTCAAATATCTTAAATTTTTTTTGCATAATATTACATCATAAAATTGCCAAGAGAGAAAAAAAATTTGCCCTACCTACGGAGTTTTTTTGTATCCGCTCTTGCGAACAGACAATACAGTTAGGAAGAAAGCTGCTGGTTCAATTTGTAGAGGTTTAAATTTGTGGACTGGTCGATCTTGGCGATTGAACAAATTTTGGAAGATAGCGAAATATTTTTAAAAAACAAAGATGTAGGAAATATTGTTGTTGAAGAGAGATCAGGTTTCCTTTAGTCAGCCATGATCCTGGTCTTAGACACTCAGATTTGACAGATAATCAGAAAAACTATTTGATCAAATTAGGGCCTCATCAACTAATTTTGGCATTCTCTTCAATTCAAGTACTAAACGTTTCAGACAGTTGAGAAATAAGATCAAAGAAGTGGATAATGCCCTTCTTTCGAGAAATATGTTTAGAACTAGGTGGTCAGCCAGAGCAGAGACTATAAAAGCTGTAAACACATCATTTGAACCTATCTTATCTGTATTAGAAGAAATTTCCACACAACAGGAATTAGACTGTGCTACAAAAACAAAAGACCACGGGTTATGCAAAAAGATGAAATCATTTGATTTCATTGTTAGCTTGTTTTTTATGAAAACCATTATATATAAGATGAAGATTTTGACAGAAACTTTGGAAAGCCCTGATCTGAATTTGATTGATTGTATTACAGTTGTCGAAAACACGGTAAAAATTTTGGAGGAGATTAACACCACAGAAATGGACAACTTGATCACAAGTGCGGAAACATTTGCTGGAAACATTGAAGTTGATCCTGAACATGACTTTCAACTGCACCATAGAAGACGAATGAGGTCGAGAAGAATTGAAAAGTATTTTGAAAATGAAGTAAACATAGACCTAAAACAATTCTATAGAAAATAGTTTAATGCTGTCCTTGATACACTATGTCGAGGTCTTAAAAAGAACGTGGTTTCTATGAATACAACTATTTCTTCACTTCATTCAATTTTCAAATTTCCCTTAAACAAGGATAATCTGACAATCGAAGCAACTGAAGAGGCTGTCATGATATTCTCTCCAGCTACTAGGCCTGATATGCATGCTCTACAAAGTGAGACATGCTCAACAAAGTGATATGCATGCAAGGAGAGACATATACTATCAACGGAAATATTGAAGTACGTCATGGTTCAATTTAAAAATGCATAAAAGCTGGCTTTCAAAATGTGCCAATTGACTATACAGTTGGTTATGGAGTCAGCACAAATGAAAGAGCCTTCAGTCAGCTAAAGATTGTGAAAGGTTCCTTCAGAACAACAATGGCGGATATGATGCTTAACAGCTTGATGCTTTTGAAGTGCGAAGCAGACTTGGGAACGAAATCAACTTGGAAGATGCTGTGGAAAGGTGGTATTGCCTGAAGTAAAAACGAATACGTGTCTATGTAAAATAAGTTAAACACAGTAAAACCTTTTTTTATCCATATTTCATTTATATGGATCTCTGGAGTGTATATCATGATATAATATCATCCATCATAATATCATGGTTTAAAAGATAATGTGTTAGTGAGGAGGAAGAGAAAGTTCAACAGTAATACCTTGAAGCCAGCCAATGATGATACTAATTTTTAAATAAATTTTATCTAAAATGTACCAAGTCTGCCAACTTGGATCTTGATTTTGCCAACTGTACAGGGATTTCTCGACATTCGGGGGGGAGACTCCCCCCCTGTCCCCCCCCCCTTAGCGAGGGCCCTGGTTTTGATAAAGTCATTTTTATAGCAGTTGTCGTGCGAACGGACGGATAGACAGACAGAATTAACAAAGTCATAAACACTTTTCAACTGTGTTGTAAAGTGTTAATAAAGAACAATTTACTAATTGAGCTTCCTTCATAGAGGGCCCGTATAAAAAGTTAAACATTGTACTTTCATACTAAAACGTGTCAAGTGACCAAACCTATCGTAGTTTGAAAGTCTCGCATTCCTTATATTAAAGCATTCTTTATATTGAAGCATTCCTTATATTGAAGCATTCCTTATATTGAAGCATTCCTTATATTGAAGCATTCCTTATATTGAAACCATAGTTCTTTAATCAATCGAGAGATAATGAATCGTGCAATCTTTATGAAAAACCCTGTATAAACTTAAAAAATACTCTATTCTAACAGAATATGTCTGGAACTTGCACAGAAGTCAAAGAGAAAAAAGAAGCTGATTTTTCGAGTTTACTCACAGATCTCAAAGTGCCATTGAGCTTAAAATCCAGGTAAGACGAATGACTCATTTTTATCGATGATTCATCTAAGATTTCTCACATTTTAGTCTACATCTGCTTAAGACCGAAACGTTTAGGACTAAATCTTACTTTACCAACGATATAGCGAGTTCACTTCTGCGATTCTTCCTAATTCGGAATTAAGGGTTAATTTACAATTGAAAAAAATTTTCGCCTGCATATTAAACAGATTTTCTCATTCATAAAAATATTCCGCTTTATTCACTTGAAATTTTTATTTGGAAAGTGATTATGTTTCAGGATATAAGTACAAAATAGCAAAGATAATAACACCTTTGTCCAAAAAGTTGTCCACGGACGAGTTCTTTCTTTTGCGAGTGCTCTATCTTTCTACCCTGAAGAAAAAGGCTGTAATTTACCTCCGACACTGGTTGATATTTTTAATTACCTCTTCATGTTGATATTAATATAAACGAAGTATTTTATTGCATATTAATTTAGCCCGCAATTGGGACAACTTTCCATATGGTGAATTCAAAACGGCAAATTGAAAAATTGTTACAGAAACTATGCGAAACTTCACCCATCTTAAATTAGCTATTGATTTCCATATTGTTTTTAATTTATCCTTCAGAATCATAGATATAATCTCAGGATAGAAAAATGTGTCAGAATTCTTGAATAGCTGAAACTTTATGCAGCAGCAGCAATAAGCGTGAACTGTAACAAAATGCAGCAAATAAAACTCTAGCAATCTTGCAAAATCCCAAAACAACTGTCAGGTACAATAAAACAGCAATTAAATATTCGACTCACTCACAAAGTTGACGATTATATTCTCAAAACACTGATGTAACCGCAATCCACTTTGACGTTAATCGCTGAGAATTGAAAGCGCTCATACAGGATTCTTAGGGAAGTCCTTATACCCCTTATAACTTTTAAACCCAGTGTTATAGCACCACGAAAATAACGTATACCTTTAGGAAAATGGCCATAAGCAGTCGAATGAACGTACTCTTAGCGCTCTTAGCGGCGAAATACGGAACTTAAGAAAATTAACTCGAACCAACAGATAGAGACGAAAATGCCCAATTACAAAATGTAAAAGACATGCTTAGTGAGTGAAGAAGGATACTTGCTTCATGCAAGCGTAGTAAAGTAACGCATTGTCGAAGCCTGTAGTTCTGTAACTCATGCGTTGCTGCATACTATTCGAGATGAGGTTCTGTCTCGAATCCAGATGTACATCGACACTAATGGTGCACATTTTGAAGACAGTGTATGTAAACAATTTGACAAGCTAATTGCATCTGCATTGTACTAACTTTGGTTACGTGTTATTATAAATGTTTACAACTTCCACATGTCTGGTCTTTCTGCAAGTGTTTCTGTTGAACTAATACTAATTACGCTAATTGTAATGTAACAATTAAACATTCCTCTTTCCTTTTGTAATTGGAATTTTGGGCCTATTTCTGTTAGTTTCTGAGATAGTTTTATTAAATTACGCATTTTGTCACCAGAGGTGCTACAAGAACGTTCAATCGACTGTGCATATTTACTTTCGGAGAAGTACACGTTGCTTCTGTGATGCTACAATGCGCGGTTTAAAAAAGATAATAGCGGATATATCGACTTTCCTAAGAACCCTATGTATCCTCTGTAGAAATATATCGAAAACCTAAGTAACTCGGAAAATTCTAGTGCAACCATCTCAGTTCTCGAAGCTTTCCAAACGTGCCGAAAGTCGCCAAGTTAGTAGCATTTCGCCAAATTTGTCGCCAAGGTCAAATGACAGGAGCATAAAATATATTTAACGAGATCGGTAATAACTACGAAATCGGTGCATGGAAGTTGTTGCTATAATTCTTGTATTATAAATCATTTTAATCTGGAATGAATTCTCGTTCTCCACAGGTTAATGCTACGATTTGCGCTGCCAAACAGCCGTAGGGGAGTGAGAGAAAGAGAACTGTGTAAGGTGAGTGCTAATAAAATATAGGGTATAGTCCTGAAAATGCACTGTTATGGAATACATAGATTTTAATACATATATTAATATAATCATATAGACATAACTCGTAATTTTATTAAGTTCTAACCTAATTCTTAACAATTTCTCCGGTGGGAGGAGATTGATCATATGGCTTCATCCATCCCATTCACGATGTATATCAATTCTGATGAAAAACAAAGCTTACTAAAGGACTGAAATGGATGCTAAACCAGATAAACCACCATGATGGTAGAATAGCAAGTTGTACCAAACTTGTTGTAACACCACCCTTGCAGAAAAATCAACTTAAATTTGCATCACAGTTAACATAAATTGGATGCATTCAATTATTAAACACATAGAAAATTAAGTTAGGTCCCATAGGGCTCAATGTATTTCATTTTTTCAACCCGGGTTCAATCCAAAACTAATTGGGGGATATTATTCATTTATATTCCCATAGGTCCTACAGACCGTCTGAACAACATACAAAAATTTCATTTTGATTAAGTCATTTTTACGGCAGTTATCGTGCTAACGGACAGACAGACAGACAGAATGAACAAAGTCATAAACACTTTTCAACTTTGTTGTAAAGTGTTAAAAACGTGGAGACATAAACTGTATTATTAAATTCTCCCACTACTCGAACGGAGCTCTAACTGTCTTGGGCTGCGGTATATACATTCATCGTTATAAAAATTTGCGCACCAAGAAAGAGTTGTCAGAATCGAACGAAACTTTATATATGTAAATATAACATTGATATAAGTGATTACAAAATCAAAACAAAAGGATCATTTATTACAGAAAAAACTACAAATGAATATAGGTTCTAGTACCCTGTTGGGTCACCTCTAACGTGAATACACGATGCGATACGGATAGGTATTGAAGCATACAGGTCCTGTATGGTATCCTGCGTCATCTCATTCCACACTTGTTGTAAACGCACCTCTAGTTCGACCAAACTCGTAGGCTGTCCAACTTGTCATCACAAGTGACCCCAGACATGCTCGATCAGTGACAAATCTGAGGATAGGGCAAGCTAAGGAAGTGTGATAATGTGGTGGGAGCATTCCTGTGACACCTTTGCTGTGTGTAGCCGAGCATTGTCCTGTTGAAAAATGCCTCCTGGGAGCCCTGCCATGAGTAGCAGCAAATGTGGCTGAAGGATGTCACGAACGTACCTCTGAACTGTCATGGTTCCGGGGATCAATATTAGAGGTGACCAGGTATCGTATACGACAGCACCCCATACCATCACACTAGCTATGGGGGCGATGTGCCGCTGTAAAGTGAAGGCAGAATTGAGACGTTCACCACTGGGCTTCACACACGTACACAGTTGCCATCACTGCCCAAATTGAATCTCGATTCACAACTAAAGACGACCTGGTTCCATTCGGTTGCGGTCCAATCCCGTCGAGCCCAACACCACTCCAAACGGAGACGACGTTGGGGGTTGTCATTGGCAGCATACATAATGAGCGTCGCGATACCAAATATCCTTCAACCACGCTCCTCATGATGGTACGGACAGACACAGGGGTCCGTAGTGAAGGTGCTGCTTGTGTCCGGATGGCGGACAATGATGCAGTTGGCGCTGTGTATGCGTGTCGGGTGATGTGACGGTCGACGGTCTTCTCGGCTAGTGGTCTGCCGAGGGCGTCCTGAGCCTGGCCGTCATGTATGCGACTTATCTGTCGTCCACTGGTCCCAAAACCTCCTCACAATAAAGTCATGGGGGCCTAGATGGCGGGCTACTGGCCGAGCTGACCATCCGACTTCCATCATCCCGATGATTCTTCCCCACTCGAACTCTGGCAAGTGATCATATTGTCTTCGATGGCGGCATAACGGTATCCCTAATGAAAAAAGTGTCCCTCTGCAACAAATTAAGTATAAGCAAAAAGCCTCTGTTTACCTTTTTCTACTCCAGGAAAAACGAAGTTCCACGCCCTCTAGTAGCATTACGCAATGCCCAATCAAGCTGCATATCTAATCATTTGCATATCTGCCTGACAAGTACCTTCATGCCAAGTATCTTTACGATCCCACCATTATTTCTCGGTGCTCAAAATTTTATGGCAATGAGTGTACTTTGATGCAAAAATAGGGTGCATATATATATATATATATATATATATATAATTGGTATTTATAATCTGAAATTATGCATAAACCACTGTAAGTACAAGAATCCAACTCTAGTTTATCCGTTACAAATAAGTATAACTATAGAACAAGACAAATAGTTATATATATATATATATATATATATATATATATACATATATATATATATATAATTGGTGGATCAACATATGGATGAATATCGGCATAGGATATTGTCAGTTTATCAGTATAATAGGGAGAATATAAACTGTATTGGCATAAATTCTACTGTGTATTAAAAGACCGTTATACAGAAATAATAAATTTGATTTGATGTTCGTGTCAAAGTAAAGGAGAAAGTACTATTTCCTTTCTTTACACGAGTGCTTTTTTGCATCCCGATATTGTTTCATCAACCTAATATATTTTCTTACTTATTCATTTTGTTAGCTTTCACACAGCAGCTCATAAAAAGGTACATTTTTCACTCTCGTTGTAATACAAATAAACGTTCAAATATGGAATATGAGATATTTCCAGTCAACGGTAAAATCGTATTCCACGACCCAGACGGTGGGAGGGGAGGGGGGCTCGCCAAAGAGGTTTAGAGCATCTATTTCCCCATACGGAACGATAATCCTAAACCATGGCCCAAACTGGGGACCCGCCAAAGAGGCTTACAGCAACTGTTTCCCAGCCAGACTATAATCGTATTAAGAATCATTGCGCTCCAGTTTCGTTCATGTTCTAATAGAAGTCATTAATCCAACAGTCTAATCTCATCAAAGCAATGGACAACGCCAGAAAAGGTTATCAGCATCTCAGCAAGATGATGGTTTCTGAAGGATACTTACCCGACAAGGAACTCATTTTCTTCATGACCATAGACGAAATCGAAGAATTGCTGAACACGAGAAATCCAAGACTCATTGCAAGGTACTGTTGTAATAATGCTTCCAATAAACTAGATCAGTATGTGAATTTCGGTTTAAAAAAGTATAATTTTTAAAAATCATTTAAAAATCGAGTAATCATGTTGCGGAATCCGTTCAAAACTCGTTGAAAAAAACGTTCTTCTATGTTAATGATAGTATTAAGAGTAAAACTATGAAAAGAAAATAATAATAATATGTCTAACACTAAAGAACCAATTGGGCGCAAAATTAGTTCAAAATTCCTCGTCAACAGAAAATAAACAAGAAAGATCAACCATGCATATAGCGTTGATTATGAAACACTTTCCAACTTCAATGCAATTTTATATAAACATCTCTAAGATGCGATACATTCCTCGGTAATATTTTTTAAATTATCACAATACTACATTAATTTATTATATTTGAAAACTTAAAACTTCATCGAAAAAAATGATCTTCATTCAAATGATGGCATTGAAATATAAATTGCCTGGTTTAAACATCTCTAAAATGCGATACATTCCTCGGTAATATTTTTAAAATTATCATAATACTACAATACTTTATTATATTTGAAAACGTCATCGAAAACAAATGAACTTTATTCAAATGACGTCATCGAAATATAACACGCCTCTATATAAAAGCAGCATTTCATTCATAAACATTTTTCCAATCCTTTCATTCATCACAATACTATAATAATTTATTTTATTTAAAAACTTAAAACCATGGAGGTACAAGTAATTTAACTTCATCGAAAAAATCGTCTGTGTTCTTTGTGTAAAATCAATGAATGTTTCATTCATATCAGCTATATTGCAGACTCCATGAGCCAAATAATTTTGCGTTAAAAAAATGCAGCAATTCTTATACAACTCATTCTACATCTTTTGGTGTTTACATTTTCCATAAGTGAAAATTAGGCTTCGCTGTAGAAATAATAGTTTAATAATTAATAATAAGTTTAATAGTCATTTAAACTGAAATATACTGTAATTGCGTTCTTTCAGTATGTAGATACACCGAATTTAAGCAAAAATAAAGTGACTTTAGGACGGATACAATACTAAATATGAATTGAAAAGAACTCTAAAAATCACGATTTTGACACAAGATGGATGCCATATTTTATTTTGAAGTGGGTCACGTGATCTCTTCATATAATGGTCATTTCATTTCTTCATATAAAGGGTGTAATTATTATTTTAATTTTTATTTATAAAACTACTGAATATATTTTGCTGAAATTTTTTTATATATTTTATGGGATAATTCGAATATTTCCTAAAACTTGCGAAGCAATTTGTGAATTTTAAATCCGCTTAAAAAATGTTTGAAAAATTAGGTCCCATAGGGTTCAATGTATTTTACTTTTTCAACCTTGTTCAATCCAAAACTAATTGGGTGATATTATTCATTTATATTCCCATAGGTCTTATAGACCGTCTGAACAACATACTAAAATATCATTTTGATAAAGTCATATTTACGGCAGTTATCGTACTAACGGACAGACAGACAGACAGACAGACAGACAGACAGAATAAACATAGGCATAAACACTTTTAAACTATGTTGTAAAATGTTAATGAAAGATTAAATCATTTTTTATTTTTAAAAAAATCGCTCTTTGGTGTTTCGATATGACTTCAGAAGTACCCCTATACCAAATTTCGTCTTTATAGTCGCTTGAGTTTTCCACTGCGATGCACAAAAGAAAACATACAATTATTTTTCTATTGCTTAACATCTCTATTATTATCGCTATTTTTTAAGATCTTTAGATACAAAAAGCAGTGGTAGCTAGCTAGCGTGGTAACGCAGGTGGAAAAGGATAAGCGCTGCTTCACTTAAAATTATCGGCTGAATGGGTTATTATTATTATTTGGCGAATTTTTCAGACTCACTTGGCTATATTTAGATAATATTTACAACACTTGTGCCAGTAGCGTAATGTGTTTTGATGGTGTTCGTTGTCGAGGAGAAAGGGGAATCCCGCCACTGAATCTGCTTCCCTCAATCCTGAAGTCGTGAGCCGCCACTAGAAACTGGATAATAAGTCATAAAAAATTTAAACTGGGAGAAGCTTCCAAGAAAGGAAGATTTCATGATCTATGGCGTAGCTACGGACCCGCAGCCCCCCCCCCCCCCCACACACACACACACACCTACACACACACGACTGCAGGGAGAGGATTTAGAGGTATTTGGTGGTGCAATGTCAAGATCGTTTACAGTTATTAGAATAGAAAAAACAATGAAATGATGAAAGGGACAATTTAATTTTATCACTTTGAGGATGGGGATACGTAGTAGCACTACGTTTTATCCAAACAATGTTAGAAAGCCGGATACGCAGATCGACGTTTTTCAACCAGCATTTTATTTCTGAAATCCTGAGCATTCTATCTAGAACATAAGCAACTCAAGAGCTGAATTGTACCCCCAGAGAAAGTCACTCCGCCTGAAATTGCAAAAACTCCTTTGACATTAAGACATTAAAACATTAATTACTATTAAACCTTTTATATTAAAACAATAGTGATGAATAAATCAAAAAGTAAAACCCTCTACATTTAAAGAAATGGAAGTTTCTTAACAATAAAGTGGCATGATAACGTGAGAGCTGGGTAGAACGGGAAGGCGAAGGGGCGCGACATTTTAAGCAGTGGGGGTCGCCACCAAACCAAGTTCCGCCACTGTTGATGATGATGACGATGATTTATTATTAATCCTCAATTATTTTTATATATCATTAATTCATTGTAATTAATCAAATCATTATTAAATCATTTATAAATTGGCATTATATTAATTATCAATTAATGGTATCACTGAAATCAATAATCATGAAAAGATGTCAAATAAATTCGAGGTATACTAATAGCATTTAATTATTTTTGGATATTAATAATTAATAGTAATTGATAAATCAATTATATATTAATTCTTTTAAAAATTGGCATTATCAGAACTATGAATTATTCGTATTAATCACAGGCATAATGATGAAAACATGTCAAACAAAGAGAGCAATGAAATATTGCAATCTTTACTTACGTTCGAAATAATTTTCTAAAGACAGTTCTACCATTCCGAAAACATAAAAAATATACATATCCAACTAACTCATTTCATCTTACTCATCCATTACTGGTCAGATTGAGTATACAAAAAAAATTTTTAACTGATTAATGAAAATATTTTTCGAAAAGCTTAATTGGTCTCAACTTCAAAATTTTATGGTGCATTTTATTCTAAAACTCCAAATGTTAGGGATTAGATATTTATCCAAAATTTTCTCCACCAAAACTATAATTTTCAGTAATTAATAAAAATTTAGGATTCAGTTGCATAATTAATCTCTTTTTGGATACGCCACTGTACTATATGCAGTCGATAGTACTACATTCAGTCGACATAGCAGTTTGGTGGGATACAGTTTCCCATTTAAAGGAGCACCTAGATGCGTATAGAAACATCTAGATACGTATAGAAGCACCTAGATGCGTATAGAAGCACCTAGATGTGTATGGAAGCACCTAGATGCACTAGAAGCGCAATCCTAACTTTAGCAATGTCCTATTTAGGCGAGTTTTATGAGTGTGAAAAATAAATAATTAAAACAATTTACTTTAATAACAACAATAATGCACTTCAATTTAATGGCAATGCCAACGTTTCTTATTATAATAACAATGATAATGTATTTCGTTTCAATAACAACAATAATAAAGTCCATCGCTTTTATAACAATGATTTAAAATGTTTGGATATGAAGTTACACAAATTACATTATTTATAACGCCGCCTTGAGTTAAATAAATATGATCTCTATCATTCAGACTTCTGAAGGTGACTTTTTGGCAGACCTTTTATACAACTTAATAATGACGCCAACTCTTATAGTATGAACTGAAAATTTACACTTTCCTAACGCCTATGTGATTAGAATGCATTTAAATAAATATATTACATGGTAATATTTTCTTCACTTCCGCAACAACGATAGTGTTGTGGTCTACGTTTTAAACAAAAATATTCTTCACTTTCCAGGGCTAACCAACGAAGGAAGGTATTTCCTGTGCTGGAAAATATGCTTTTCCCTGAAATCTCGGAAGGACGTCCTGTACCTGTGAGAATACTTCTTTCTATTTCATTTCAGTTGATAATGTGTAGATGAAGTTTGAAATGAAATTAAAAAACTATGGGGCTAATAAGTTTCTCAAATTATTTCTTCCCTTTTTCAGATGAACGAGGCAAAGGAAGATGATGATGAATATGTAGCAGATTTGACAATGAAAGGTCAGATCACTTTATTATAAACTGTAAAATAATTTACGATTTCTGTATTGTGGAGATATTCATTTTTTATGTTAGAAAACACAAAACTTCTCGAATCAAAACCTACCTAAAGATATCTTATACTAGCAAACATATTCTACCCATCGTACAATGTTTTAGAGAAAACAATTTAAAGTTTCAATTCTTTTGACTCAGTCAAATATCAGGAACCAGATAAAGATGAGCGTGTCAGTTGGAGTTAGCAAGTGGAACTAAGGCTGGCGGTTCCCTTCTACTGCTTACACCAACTGATATTCTCATGATACTGTTGGTTCCAGGCTCAGTCGTGATAGAGATTCTCATCGTAAGACGATCTGAAGAAAAAGAACTTTGCATTCTTCTGACTCAGCCACACAGAAGCCAGGTAGAGATGGATCTGTAAGCATACCTGTTAAAATAAAGATTAATGAAGGGGAGAATCTCCTGGCGATTCCAGGCTTAATTGGGGTTGTAATTCTCATCTTGTGATAATCTAAAGAAAACTATTTAAAAATTTAATTCCTCTTACTCGTTCACACAGAAGCCAGATAAAGATGGGTCTATAAGCATGCCAATTGGAGTAAAGAGTAGTAGAGGGAGAAATCTACTGGTAATCCAGGTGCAATTGAGGTAGTAATTCTCATCTTGCAATGATCTGAAGAAAACTATTTGAAGATTTCATTCCTCTTACTCGGTCAGAACAAGAAACTAGATAAAAATGTGTTCGTGAGCATGCCAAATAGAGTAAAAAGTAGTGAAGTGGGAACTCTACAGTTGATTTCAGGTTCAGTCATGATAATTATTCTCATCGTGCGATGATTCGGAGAAAACGATTTGAATGTTGCATTCCTCTGACTCGGTCACGCACAAAAACCAGATAAAGATGATCCTGAATGCATATCGGTTGGAATAAAAATTATTGGATGGAGAACTTTACTTTTGATTCCAAGCTCAGTTAGGATAATTATTCTCATCGTACAATAGTCTGGGTAAAACAATTTGAAGTTTGAATTTTATAGAACATAGATAAAGATGAGCCTGTGAGTGTATTAGTTGAAGTAAAGAAAAGGTGGAAGGGAACATTTCTGTTGATTCCAGATTCAGTCGGAACAGAGATTTTTACTTTTCCTACAACATATGGTAATGTACAGGGAAGTATTGGAATCTGGAATAAAATCGCAATTCGAGTTATCGACAGACCTACGTTTCGAGTACTTTCGAACCCAAAAATACTATTTTTAGCGTGACGTCTGTATGTGTGTCTGTTTGTACAATCTATTTATTCACTCTAACTCAACTTTTTGACAAAAATTTCACAAAATTTGGTAAATAAGTATCTTATAGGTTACCCTGATACTACTTAGATTTTGGTATGATTCAGGAAAGAAACCTGCTTTTCCTTGCGAAATGCCCCACAAAAATCGTCAAAATCTAAAATTAAAGATAATTAGGTATAACCAGAAGGAGAGGGGTCCGGAAAAGTCTTAGCGTTAGGGTCCGCGTTCGTTTTATATTGGTCTGGCTCAACTATTGATAGTTAGGATAGTTATTCTTATCGTACGATGATCTAGATTAAACGATTTTAAGTTTGTATTTCTCTAACTCAATCACACCCAAAAACCAGATAAAGACGTGTCAGTAAGCATGTCAGTCGTGGTAAAGATCAGTGTAGGGGAACTCTTTTGTCGAGTCCAGATTCAATCGGAATTGTGATTTTCACCATACGGTGATGTGAAAAGAACGATTTGAAGTTCACATTCTTGTGACTCAATCACACACAGAAACCTGGTAAAGTTTGTTCTGTAAGCATGCCATTTGGAAAAAGAGCAATACAATGGAGTTTTAAGTCCCAGTTTATTCGATATTGTGATTCTCGTCAGACGCTTCTCTGGAGAGAATAAATAGCCAATATAGCCGCGATATTGTTATGGTGCGGTATGACGATGGTCTACCGCAGATTTTTTTTAATGAATCTGTACGCGTGAATCTGTAATTTCTGACCTATACACAGTAATGATATTCTCATCAATAATTCAAATCCTAAGTTTTCAGCAGGTAATACGTTCATTCTAATGAATGATTACTCTCTGCTTTCTGTGTAGTTATTTTTTCGAATTTTCATGATGAACGTATCGAAAGAAGGGGCCATGTAGATTGTTTATCAAATCTCAAGCCATTGAATAACTGCTTTAAAAGATAGCCATCCGTCAGATACACAACCTAACAGTAAGACACTGCAATCCTTAAATCTAACTTAGATCTGAGTCAAGATAACCTGAAAAAATCGTTATTTTGTGTAATTTACTTTATCAAACAGCCAGTTATTCAACAAAATCATTCAAACAAACAACGCAATCCCCAACCTTCCATTGATAATAAGCCGGTCACAAAAGCATATTGTTACCAGTTATTCTCACTGGTTTTGGGATTATAATTTCTATAAGAATGTGAAATAAGTTTTAATTTTATTAACTCAATTTTGTTTGTTCTTTATAGGAATTCCTGTGAGCCAAGGCACTGTCAAAGGCTACGCCAGATTGGCTATATCCTTAGAAGAGGCTTCCCATTTGAAGGTACTTAATTTATCTGTAAAATCCTATGCAATAAAAGACAACACTCAATTCGCGTCTGTGTAGCAATTTGACATATAAGGGTCCTCATTTGTCAGAAAGTAACGTGACATGAAACGATTAAGGATAGAACAGCGAATATGTCAATGTTTTGTGAATACAATTTTCTATTTTGTGAATTAGTTGAGCATTTAATTACAGTTCCATTACATCTTGACAGTGATTTTATGACTTGATAGATAGATAGCGAGTTATTAGCTGTATATTGTTCCCGTTTGCTTTGAATACAGTGTGAGTTATCCAGAAATTCAGTCTCATTCTTGTATTCTAAGAACACACCCACGAATCCTGATTATATATCGCAACAATACACACTGCTTTTAAAAAGAATACAAGTAATTGTAATTTGAGGATCACATTGTAATTAATCACATGTATGATCTGATATATGTAATATACGCTCAATTGTCACGGTTCAATTCATAATTAATGGCACATTGTAGGCAAAAACAGACCATCCTACATATTTTATATCTAAATATCTCACACACACTTACCGTATCGTGTATTAATTAATCTAAAATCAAAATCTTTTTTTGTGTGTGTGTGTGTGCTCTTAATACGTCATTTGAATTCACTGGTAATAAAAGTATCGAATAACGAACAAAAGCACAAATTTATATCATTATTTTTCTTTTAAAATGTTTATTTTGGAAACAAATTTATTTGAATCAATTTGCAGATATTTTATCTTCCACTAATTAAATTAAATCAATTTATTTCTTAGAAATGTAACATCTGTTGATAATATTATAAGTAAAATATTATAATTTGAATAAAAGTATATTAAATCAGTTTATTCGAATATCTTTATCAAATCATATTTGTTTTATGTTAATGTATCGTAGCATATAACTATTTATGAAAGAGTAAAATAATCTAATATTTTGATTCTTTCTTGATCCAGCCTGGTGAAATCCTCATAACGTACAGTACTGATATCGGATGGAGCCCATACTTCCCTATTTTAGCTGGTGTCGTAACAGAACTGGGAGGATTGATTTCTCACGGTAACACTATCATAATATTTTTTTTTACTTCTTAAAGGCGCCAGTATACTCTATCGTATATCGCAAAGCATAGTTTATACGCTTCTCGGGGGACCAGTGAATAAAAGATAATAACTGCAGAAACATGTAATCAAAATTAACTTCAATGAGTAGGAATCTCTAGGGACCAGAAGAAAAGGCGTATAAATGATAAAAGCGTATAAATAGCTTTATGAAAATGGTTTTGTCGACATGCATGTGTTTAGTACTACTTAATTCCAATTTGTGTGAGAATTGTCGTATGGGTGTTCTTTTTTCGATTTTCGCCTTTAAGGCTCTGTGAGAGGCAATCCCCCCCCCCCCCCAGATTGTTCCAAAAGAAAAGTTAAAATGGCTGGTTATTGCCACACATCCCAAAAATTTGAATATCTTGTGCTTTAAATAATATAACTGTTGATGCCACATGGAATTTGATTAATAGATTAGAAGTCAAAAGATATTTCTGGCCTAAGATAGCAACTATATTTATTGGTGTAATAAAGACCACACGATATCGCCATGGAAATTAGATTCAATCTTGTACTCCATTCTTTCGCCAAATGACTTTTACATGCTAAATTAGACAATACTTTTTCATGCAAACAGGTATAGACTAAAAATAAAGAACGGGAGGAAAATGGCAAATTTGGTAAACTCTATTTACCAACTGGAGGAGTAATTCGGCTTCTCCCCTAGCTTCATATATCCTACATTATTGGCATAGAACAAGATACAATTCATTGTTATTCACCACTTTTAGTGGAGTAAACTTGTCAAAGAATGAACAGTAAAATAATTTAATTATAAAATAATGCTTTGTAATAGATAATAACTAAACAATGAAATAAATGAAAAATTCAAGGATACTCTGTATAAAAGAATGACTGAACAATGAAAAATATGAATAATGAAATAATACTTTATACTAGATAATAACTAAACGATGAAATAAATGAAAAATTCAAGGATACTCTGTATAAAGGAATAATTAAACCATAAAAGCAATGAATAATGAAATTATTCATTGCTTGAGACTTGCAACTTTACTAGAGAATAACTAAATAATGAAATGAACGAGAAATGAAACAGGTCTCTATGCTATAGAATATTACATTTTGGATTCACAAACCTGAATTCTCAAATACAGATTTTCCGATTTTGAAAGGTCTTTTGTGCGCAATTTTCTAATCCTGAAATTCAAAATAGTGTTATATTTTAAATGTTTTCTGTTAAATTTTATAAATAGAACTTTAAAGTTTCAATTAAAATATAGTTTAAAATTTATTTTTTAGGAGCAGTGGTTAGCCGAGAATACGGCCTGCCTTGTGTTGTAGGACTCCATGGAGCAACCAGAAAATTTGTCACAGGTAACTCCTTCACTACTCTTGCCAACAAACATTATTTTTCACCTGATATATAAGCATATAGACTCATAACATGGATTTAGGAAAAGAGAACAGGATGGATATCATAATGTTAAAAAAAACGTTGCCGTTGCCAGCAGACCACGTTAATATTGATTGGATCAAGGATGGACGGTTCTCCACAAAATATAGCTATTCAAATGTATATGGTATTCCTCTGCCTTCCACAAACAATCATTATAGTATAGGGTGCAATGGAGCTGCTCTATTGCCCATGGGCGAAGCCCATCAGACGAATCAGAATGGTTTTATTAATTTTAGGGGCGGATTTTAAAACTTGAGAAAGAGAGAGAATTTTGAAGAGTTTCAGGGAGAGGAGCGGGAGACCCCATCGAAAAAGGTGTCATATTTTTGGCGTATGAAATAAATGTCAGAGACATCCGATGGACAGCTCCTCTACAATGCTTTCGGTGAGTCAAATTTTAAACACCTATTTCTTCTCTCTCCTATTCAGCAAATAAGCTTCAAAGTTTAGTTTCGGGTTACCATTCATCCGCCCCATTTTATTTAGTCATGTAAGCTCAGTTTAAGTAATTTTATAACCCAATGAAGGGTATGAAGTTTAATGGTTATTACATTACTTGTAAATAGTTTTATGTGTTTCTTGTAAATAAATTATGTATCTGTTTAATGTACGCACGACCATGTTCTTTTCACGCTCTTACCGGACGTGTTCTAAAAGAGGAGGTTACCTCAGGACAGTGACAATATTTCAAAAATGACCACTAATCAGAATATGGAACCAACACATTAACACTACAGCTAGTACAATTCGTCAAAACAAACAAAACTTTTGGCTCTCAAAATTTCAACCGAACTTTTCTAGCTGTTGCATTGAGTATATATTGTTGGGAATGCGTAAACTGCTGCACGGCTCGTTGGCGCTCAATGAGGAGAAAATACATTTACAGATAACACTTGCTATTATGTGAATGTACGGGTCTCTCGACCTTGGCAACAGAATTCGTAACTTTAGCGGCAAATTTGGAGAAGTATCGCCAACTTGGCGAGTTTCTCAAACCAGTAGAATTTCGCGATATTGCAATATTTTTCAAAAAAACTTCTTCTTTCTAGAGATTCCTATAGAGAGTATTTAATCGAGTCATCGTCCTACTGTGGAGGGTTGAAATGAAAAAGTAAAAGTGAATTGTTGCAATACGTCAGTGTTTTGAACAGACTCTGCTGTTATGTGAATTATTTGAACATTTTATTACTGTAACATTTTATTACTGTTTTATTATACCTGACAGTTGATTTGAGATCTTGTACGATATCTAGAGAGTTATTTGTTCCTATTTACACTTACTGATGCTTTAATAAAGTGTGCGCTATCCAGAAAGTTGGACTAATTCTTATATCCTAAGAGTACACCCACTATTCCGGAGGATATGACGTAACAAATTGGTGTCAGAAGTGGGACTTCTGGAATACTGACAAGCGGTTATGATCTTACCTAGAAAAACGGTAGAGAAACAGTTAAATGAGGCTGTGGTTTTAATGAAAGCCGGACAAGAAGAAATTTAACAAGAAATGAAACACATGAAAGCTGATCAAGAAGCCATGAAAGAAAAAATGAAAACTGGACAAAAATCAATTTAGGAATTCCCAACAGTATGTAAAAAAGTGTAACTGTAAAAACAAAGTGGTTTCTTTTTTTTCCCCACCACAAAATTTTATGTATAATTTATTCCTTTTCATTTTGCAGGGGACTACGTACTCTTGGACGGTAACAAAGGAATTCTACAGAGACTAACAGCTCCTTAACAGTAAAAACTTAACTTATAGACATAAACATAGCTTATATCAAATAAGCATTTCGTGATGTTCAACTACTACAACAAAGTAAAAAATCATGTACAAATAGGACACATATTATATAAATAAAATCTCAGTTAATTTAGTGAATTATTTTGAATGTAAATGCATTTTTAGAATAAATCTTGCCCATCTATAATAATAAAAGATGTCTATGTTTTTTTTTGTTGTTGCTGTTGTTGTAGTTGTTGTCGTCTGTAGCCGAAAATCTAAACGACATATAGCCATAAAATTTGGTACAGAGATACCTCGTTTCACGAAAAAAACACCTGGTCAAGTTTGTTTGTTTTATATTTGAATTAATTCAAAGTTATGAACTTGAACATCTAAATTCAACCAATTGTATTGGTCTCGCCACCTATTGCACGTTATTAAAACAAAGACAATTTCTTCCGATAGCTAAAATAATTTTTCCAAATATTTTTTTGATAAGTAAAATCAATTTCGGTTTTATTATCTACCTCAAACTAGAAGCTACTAAAAGAATCACAGGTATCAAATTTCTACAAAAATCGTCGGAATTCGGCTGATTGGATCAGTGACGCCCTATTTTGTATGGGCACGTGACGTCACACGTGACAAATTTGTCCTTACGTTTCTTAACGTTTCCAAAACAAAATACTCGTTTGCCGAGCAGTATGTAAATTTTCATTATTTCTGTATTAAAAACAGTTACTTTAGAAACTTACAATCATTTAACATCTAATTTTACTAAATTTATCTTGTTTGATGGATATTTTTAATTAAGCGGAAAATAAAATATTCAATATAATTAAAATATATACGCGAGTTTTTTTAAGAAAAATAGCTACATTTCTTTCCCTTCAAGCTTGCATATACATTGCAGAATTTGCTAGTCAATGTATACATCTTAAAGCTAGTTAGTGACTACAGTAAAAATGAGTAGTAATGTACATTCACTTAAAATCACTTAAAGAACCCTTTAGCTGATGAAATCTTTAAATATTTGTTGTTATTTAAGTATTCTAAATAACTAATTTTCATCATTAAGATAAATTTCGATGTTCAATGGGTTTAGTTTCAATTTTTATTTGCCATCATCGTCGGTTTACCATTACACGCTACGGTAAAAATAATGCCCTTTTGCCCTTACGTTTCTGCGCATTCTACCACGCAGGTTGTTTATTTACACTCGTGCCCGTGCTCTGTTGCACGTTACTAAAACTAAAATTAATTCCCTTCCTTATCCCCCCATCAACTGCTTAGTTTCTCTAAACTCGCTGGTGAGATGACTGACGTGGTTTATGGAATTTATCCCTGAGACAGATTTTACACCTCCGAATAGATCGATAGTAACATATATTAAGCCCTGCTGTGGTCCCTATGGTTACCTTTAAATTAGTGCCACTGTCCCAGCCGTCTAAAGATAGGTCGAATGGTCTAGATAGGGAAAAAATTAATCTCTGCTTTAACTCCCGGACAATGCCACGTACATTTTCTTGTAATAACATAAATACGCTGTAAAAAAATCTGATGTAGACAGTACATGACTTTCTGTACATATCACTTTCTTTCCTTCACTTTCCTCCTAATGATGTTAAAAAATCCATGGCACAATGTTTTTAAAGTTGAATTGCACATTAAAATTGGGATTTATTTTTTTTTTATCACAACATGTAAAACTATTACGAAATACAGAATTAACTTACGTTTGCGAGAATCTCACTTGATATTATCATATGTAAACAACTATAACATGATCTACATCAAAATACAATTAGCATTTATTTGATATCCACTAAAATAAATGACGGTGGATTACTTGATTTCAAACATTGCAAATGGAATAGGCTGAATTCACAAGAATCATTTAATAGATTTGTCGCATATCTTTATGTCTTGATAAGTTTTATCAGAGATGTGTTGTGCGAACTATCCCGCTTCGGTCATCGCCGACAAGCACGAAGGTGCGGTCACATCGTGAGCATCTTTCTGTCGAGAATTCTAGATCTTTCATGAAGCTTCCACGCTCGGTAACAACAGTGGTCCGAGGAAGGAGCGAACCAATCACAGGCAACCTCTGACCCCGTCACCGTAGAGCAATCCAGCGATCTAGACCCCCTTCGACCCACAGAATACTATATTCAGAAGGTTCACTCCCATAGGATCCTATGGCAACATATTTAACATGGGATGTCGCATAAACACTAGTGATGGACTAACTGAAGTACGATGTAAACAAAATACGTCTGCCAGATTTGGCGCATTATCGCTCGCTTGGCGATTTTTTTTTCAAAAGCGGGCAGGGAAAAAAATGTTCAGGACTGTACTTTTATAATTTTTGAAACTATAGAAATGATCAGGATTTAAAAATACATTAATCTGCAATATAAATATATTCATTAGTTTCAGTAAATTTAAATAAACATAGCTATATATTTCATTCAAATAATCAAAATGGATTAAAAAATAGACGCATTGCATTGTCTCACTGTAAAGCATAATGCACAAAAATTACAAGCTAACATACTCAAAAGACTGAAATATTATATAATATTTTCAGTCTAAAAGGTATACTAGCGTGTTGATTGTTAAATTACTTGATCCTTAAGTTGTTCCGGACTACTGATAATAGACTTCTTTTTTATAAATATAAAAATATTCCTATAGTAAATATCAAATTTACATAAATGCACTATCAAAGTTGTGGAACTCAATGATTAATTACCCGGGGATGGGGTGAATTTTCCACCATAAGGCAATTAATAAAAATTTTACATAAGTTTATACACATTCAATATCACATTCAACTTAATTAGCTCTAAGAAAAAGCTATCCAAATATCAATTATTATACATTTTATAAAAATACGGAAATATTTTTTAATTTATTATACCACTACTTCTTAGAATTTAGTCTAATTGGCAGTAATAACACAGCACTAATTTCGTATGATGGACGCATGTATCTTTATAATGAACACTTATATAAGATGGTGATAACTAATATTATTTCAATTTTAATAAAAATAAATTGCACACCCTGTAACGCAACCAGTTTTCTTTTATCAACTCATTTCTTAAAATAATCTAATCACTTAACAAATAATCCTTCTGCACGTTACTCAAACCACGCTACAATGCATACTACAGGGTTATAACATTGAAAATCGTCTTGGACCCAAACCAGACCATCACTAAGCGCTCAGATCAAACCAGACCATCGCCAAGAGCGCGCCAACCCTCGTTTTGGTCTGTCTCTAATGGCCGCCGCGAAAACGAAACTATCGAGAGTAGCAGATCTGTATAATATTAGTCTGCAAGGTTATTATATCTATAAGGTTGCGCCACTTCAGCTCTAGCCAATGAGAGCATGTGAAGACGCAACGTCACTTGGAGTTAAATGTCAGGAACGGCCCTGTAGACTCCAATGTTAAAGGATGCTAACAAAATTAATTTAATCATTTTTTTAATTTAAAATATGAAATAAATACTCAAATAACATTAATTTTACTTGAACACAACTTAAATATGCAGTACAGGGTTTTTTTGGAAGGATACATACATAATAAAACTGTATTTCCCTTTCTGAAAAATATAAATCATCTGAAAGTTTCGTTTCGCTTTTTGAAACCAGTCAATGTTATTACAGGAGGCGATTTTACTTTTAATGAATTTTGTTTTAAATACCAGAATTTTCAGAAATATGTTCGGAAAGTTTTCTAAACAAGCAATCATTCTAAAATTTTCATTATACACAAATTAACATCGCTTAATTTATTTCTAAATGCATATAAATAAAGTTATTTTCGATTATGTTATCTCTAATACTTGAAAATCAAAACAATAATTAAAACGCTAACACTAAGAGTTTTATGTCTTTTTAGAGGGGGGGGATGTACTTATGCCTAACTAGTAAACGATTTAAGTGATGCTTTTATAGTGAAGAACTTATATTATTGCTAAACACTTAATTTTATTTTTTTATTTTTTTAGATCAAAAAGAGAATTTATATCAAATCGAAATTCAATGTAAACATATAGAAATATAGAAACTAATCGTTTAACACCCACACACTATGATATACTTTCAGAATAATAAATTAAATGTATTATAGTATATTGATTCATGATGAAAAATATGAGCAAGCAAATTATATCATTACATTTATTTTTAACTTACTATGGTTAAGCATCTTCATCAGACTGTAACTTTATATTTTCAATCTTCAGATATACATCAGACATTTCACACCAAATCAACCAAAACAAAGTAGAAAATTTAAAATAATCCTACTTTATATCAGTTAATTAACTAGTCACAAGAAAGTCTAGATGCACATTTAATTATGCTGCATTTTTTCATTTTTTTAACACTTTACAACATAGTTGTGTACAAAGTCATAAAGTGTTTATGACTTTGTACATTCTGTCTGTCTGTCTATCTGTCCGTTAGCACAATAACTGCCGTAAAAATGACTTTATCAAAATGAAATTTTTGCATGTTGTTCAGACGGTCTGTGGGACCTATGGGAAAATAAATGAATAATATCATCCAATTAGATTTGGATCGAAAAAGTGAAATGCATTGAACCCTATGGGATCTAATTTTTCAAACATTTTTTAAACGAATTTAAAATTCACAAATTGCTTCGAAAATTTTAGGAAATATTCAAATTATCCCATAAAATATATAAAAAAATTTCAGCAAAATATATTCAGTAGTTTTTTAAATAAAAATTAAAATAATAATTACACCCTTTATATAAAGAAATCATGTGACCATTATATGAAGAGATCACGTGACCCCACTTCAAAATAAAATATGGCATCCTTCTTGTATCAAAATCGTGATTTTTAAAGTTCTTTTTAATTCATATTGAGCGTTGTATCCGTCCAAAAACCACTTTATTTTTGCTTAAATTCTGTGTATCTACATACTGAAACAACGCAATTACAACATATTTGAGTTTAAATGATTATCCAACTTTGATTATTTCTACAACGAAGCCTAATTTTTACTTATAGAAAATGTAAACACCAAAAAATGTAGAATGGGTTGTATAAGAATTGCTGAATTTCTTTAACGCAACATTATTTAGCTCATGGAGTCTGCAATATAGCTGATATGAATGAAACATTCATTGATTTTACACAGAGAACCCAGACGATGTTTTCGATGAAGTTTCAAGCATAGGGTTAAATTACTTGTACCTCCATGGTTTTAAGATTTTAAATAAAATAAATTATTTTAGTATTGTGATGAATGAAAGGATTGTAAAAATGTTTATGAATGAAATGCTGCTTTTATATAGAGGCAATTTATATTTCGATGACGTCATTTGAATAAAGCTCATTTGTTGTCGATGAAGTTTTCAAATATAATAAATTATTGTAGTATTATGATAATTTTAAAAAATATTACCGAGGAATGTATCGCATTTTTGGGATGTTTAAAGCATGCAATTTATATTTCAATGCCGTCATTTGAATGAAGTTCATTTTTTTCGATGAAGTTTTAAGTTTTCAAACAGAATAAATTAATGTAGTATAATTAATATAGTATTGTAATAATTTTAAAAATATTACCGAGGAATGTACCGCATTTTAGAGATATTTAAATAAAATTGCATTGAAGTTGGAAAGTGTTTCATAATCAATGCTTTATGCATGATTGATCTTTTTGTTTATTTCTAATTTCTTCAGCAAAGCAATAAGGTTGGTTTAAAGAAATCCTTTTTCTCGTCATTCACAAAATGAAATGAAATCTTAAAAAATTCTTAAGTTGATATTACTCAGACCTATTCGAGACAGTTTTGAAGAATTGTAACCTTGTAGTAACCCCACTTCAAATATAAAAAGTAAAAATCGTCTCCCTAGCTCGGTGTGCTCCGCTGATGGCACATGTGAGACCTTTCGTCTGTAGAGAATTATTCCCCTAAACTCATAAACTCGTCACTGCGGTCATGAAAGTTTTTGTATCTTCGTTCCTCGTGATTTTATCATTATTACTTTCAAAGATATGGTGGTAACATTCCTCACTTAGAAACAGCTATACTGTGGGAAAATTTCCTTATCAGTCTAAATGGACCAGCTCTAAAAAGTACAAAGATATTTCTATCTTCAATTCAATTTCTTCTTTTAATAACAAATATCATGTTATTTTGATTAGTTACATCCTGAGGATGGGGAGGTATATCCTCCATAAGGCAGTGCTAAGTGTCACAAACAACAGAATTCTTATCACGGTTACGTTCGATAACGTTTCGACACGATAACATATAGACACACAATTCAGTTAACACGATAGTGTCACGATAGTTCGACACGATAAAGTTTCCTGTGAGACAGGATAGATGGCTGTCCTTTCATCTTCGTTTTAATTACCTCGTGATATGAAAATTACCGCATAATTGCACTAAAAACATTTTTGATGACAATTACCTTCAACCTGCTTACCAGATAAAGCTATCAAAATATGAGTTTGAAAATGAATAAACCAAAGATTTGGCGCATCAAAGATGACAACAGGTAATGCATGCGACCAGTTATCTGATCAATACCTACAAATCTATGCAAATCGCCGCAGCTCAACTCACCACAACATTGGTCACGATTTTGGGCACCCATTGGTAAGGGCAAGGAGTCATCCCCCTCCCTAGACGCTCAAGATCACAAAGGGGGACACACAAGCTAATCAATGTTGTACGCGTTGTACGTCTGTTTGTCCCCCACCTCTGGAAAAAGTTTTAATGGCACACATGGTCACCGTCTTCCTTTACCTTCTGTTCATTATAATTCGCTGTGCCTATCTAGAAAGTGAAAGTATTTCGCTCACCCTGTTCGCTGGAAATGGAGATAAAGTGATATAAGACAGTGTTAAATATCATGAACTGGAGAATTATTTAGCTCATCGCGATAAAACAGACCTATTATGCATATCACCCGGATTCGTGTCCATTCACTTCACATAATACTGTATTCCCGCCACATAATACCGTAAAAAGTTTCCGCAAAGAAATCTAAAACTTTTTTTGCAAACAATCCACAGTCAGAATAACAGAGGAATCCACAGTCAGAATAATAGTCAGAATAAAAATCGTTGAAGGAACCATTTGAGAAGGCGACAATCAATAAGCACATGTAATTTTTCCACTTGGAGTTTTGTGTTGGTTTACCGCTAATGGTTATGCTCAACTTGTAGCAACAATACTCCATAAGTAACAAATGAAGCAGCTGTTGTAAGGAGCAACTTTTTTGTCAACTGAAACAATCCAGCTCCAGTAAGTCTGACTGTATTCCTGTCTTCAATAAACAGCATTATGTTCTTTAGTTCGATAGAACTACTTTCTGGAGAATTCTCTCCCACTTGAGAATGTATGATTTTTTCACAGAGAATTTTAAACCTGTTTTGCAAGCAATCTGCAGTCAGAATAACAGTGATAAAAACAACTACTATTACGCAAGAATAGAGTGCTGCAATGACACTAAGCGTGATATCAACAGTGAAGGCAATTTTACTAAGGAGATATGACAAAATTCTAAAGAATTCCAAAAAGGATCGTGCAAGGAATATAAACACTGGTAAAGAAAATCTCTTTTCTAGTGTTTGAATTGTTTTTCTTACTAGGTAATACCTTTGACGTGTTCCATAACATGAAAAGGAATATTTTCTACAGCACAAGCTTTGTGTTATCTTGCACATTTGTCTACAACAAAAGCAATATAGAATTGCAACTGCATAATGAAATCCCCAATCTAGGTGATGCTCAATAAATAACCTGACAAAACTGAAAATATGTATTGCACCCTTATTTTTGAAAACCAAACCTAATAATCTGCATTTTGAGATTTGCTGTGATCCCAAGGAAAAATTGTAAACAGGTAATATGACAGTGCTAGCCAAGAGAAAAATTATCAAAATTTGCAATACTAGATTTTCGCATTTTTGTGGTTTATAAACCTTATTTCTCAAAATATAAATTTGTTGCAGCAACTTTTCAAGCTTGCGCCTGCGGTTGTACAAAATCCACCAAGAAAATATTGTTGTTATCTTCGATATTGCAGAAATTATGAAAAATTTCATCACTGAGTGAGTAAAACAGGGTACAACTGATAAAAAAGACAGAAGACAAAGCAAACTGTAAGCAATACCACATATTATAGTTCCCGCATTTGAAACATTTTTAATTCTAAATACTGGGAAAAGGTTTAGGCAGAAGTGGATGCGAATAAGCTTTAGTTCTTTATAAAATGGGATGTCAACGTTTCCTGTTTCGTAAAGTCTTGGTGTCGTTGGCAATAATGGGATTAAAAACACCATATTGCGATTATGTTAATTATATTTCATATCCCCAGCAATACACAAAATTAATGCTATTTGATTTTTAGAAACATTTTATTAGAAATCTATCTCACGCTCTGAATTCACATACTATATAAGATTTGGTAGTTTAGAAAGCGTTTGAGTCTTGATAATAAGTCTTGTAACAGTTGAGATCAATCAATTTAAAATAATTTGTTTAACAATAATTTAAACTATGCAGAAAAATATATTTCCTCTTAATAAGATGTGGCAATATTATCATCGTTTTTCTATTGAGATGGTAGTTCGCATTTTTATCAGTTATTGAAAACTGTCGTAGAGGTCTTATTCGGTGCAATAACTTTCCACAAAATGGGAACCATTCATAATTTTAAAGTTCATAATTATTTATTTTTAACGTAATGCCTGTAACACAGTCTCTTTAGCCGAATGGATATTACACCGATGTAAGCTATGCAATTCGGAGAATCAAAGAGTGTCAGAAGCAATAATTCTTATATATCTTACTAGACATAGGAGCACTATCATAAGGACAAAAGAAAAAACTGTAAACTAAAAACTTTCTAAAAGAAGGATTAATTCATTAAGACAAGACGTAATACAGATTCGACGAAGAAGGCATAATATTGACCCGAGGAAGGAGACAGGGAAAGGAGAAGTAATGTAGCCTTCATGGCTGCATAATAAATTTTCAGAAAATGGCAATAAGTAAACTAAACATACTTTTAAAAGTTATTCTGTTCTTTCACACAATATTCTTATTCATACTCATAGCACAGCAGATAGTACGTTGCTGTTAGCATGGAAGACTTTCACATAAAGAGTTTGTTAATAAAATTTATTTTTAATTGAGAATTTCAGTGGCGTTATTTGTTATCAGTCTTCTCATTTTGAATTAACATAAAAGCGTCAAATTTGACGAATTTCCTTTGTTAGACCTTACTTTCTTCAAAGTAACGCCAAACCAAAAATGGCGTTACAAACGATTTACAGCAGTTAATGTCTTTAATTTGCCATGATCTCAGCTTCACAGAATTTCACACACACGTACTAAAGCGGAATATATACTATAATATCACTAACAAAAGTGGTTACTTTAGATAACTTTTATATGTCATTACATGGTCACGATTTGTAAAAATAACTATCTCTGTTTTCCTTTAGATACGAATAAATCGTACTACCCTAATTTAAATAAATTTTATCTTAATGCTGATGCATCGCCATTTTTGATGTACTGACTCTGTCTTGTTCATTTATCATTCCTATCTATGCACCAATCTAAATAAAATTCCAATACTGTATATATATATATATATATATATACATGCACGGCACTTCAATGAAAAAAAAAGTTTCTTTTCCCTCGTTACAAACTAACAGGTATCTCAGCTGCAAAGTAAAAGAGCACTTAGAAATAATTCAAGTATTTATCTTCAAATGCCCACATTTCAATATTTGCCTACATACAGGAGTCATCTTGTAGAACAATGCACATATATTTTAATAAATGCTGAACTAAACTCGTAAAAGATGGTATAGACGTCATTTAGCCACTACTCATCCTAACACTGTACTTTGAACTCTCTTTCTTTAAAACAAAACCGTCTAACATAATTAGCTTCAATATTAAGAGGCGGGATGGACTGCCATCCGTAGAAGTTGGTCAAATTTCATATCGTGATCAAGTTTTTTACCGTGAGCATAATCATTAAAGTAGATGAGACCACATATGGGACAAAAACAACAACTGTTTCCAGGACAATTTTACATCCAGCATCCTGCCAGTAGCAGTATTGATCGATATGTAATCAAATAGGTTTCCCATCTCCCTGGTGGTAATATATTTTTTCATCTACTAGGTATATTGCTTGCAGGAGATTCGATCGGATGTTACATCAAGTGGGTGGAATTGTTGAGAAGATTATCAATCCGCGATGCTGTGTATTATCTCGCTTACGTGATATGTAAACACATGAACATCATACTAATGTCATTGCGACATAAATAAAAAAAGAATGTAAATAATCGGATACGTAGACACTAAATTGGGAAATATTGATTTTAGGATGTAGAACTAGATGAACATTTATTATTTGGTAGCAAATGCGTGATTAATAAAGATAATTAACACTTCGGTAAAGCTTATTCATGTTCTATTCACCATATAAAGTTTTACACACATTCAGCTTCATTGTTTTTATTAAAACATGAATAAGAAACAAATAAAAACAAAAAACAGTTTTTGAAGTACTCCATTTTATTATTTGCATGTAGCCTAAATGTATGAAAAATGTATGCAACGTAAATATATGACAGATAACGACATACCAAATTTGCACTTTCTAACTGTTCCGGTTATCGAGTTATTCCCCCAAAACAAGTGCATTCCCCGATGGCGGACCCAAATGAGCTAGCTCGATAAAGTTCAAAATCCAAAGAATTGAAATATACCAAAAGAGACATTAAAATATACCGAAAAAGACATTAAAATACTAAATTTTCTAACTACTCCGGTTTTCGAGTTATTCATAAAAAACGAATAAATTCCTATGGCGGGCCCAGAGCGGACGAACCGGATAAGATTAAAAATCCAAAGAATTAAAATATACCATACAAGACAATGAAATACGGAATTTGGACATTTTAGTTGCTCTGGTTTTCACGTTTCTAGTATTCCCGAAAACAGAGTACATTTCTATTGAGGACCCAGGATGGACTAACCCGATAAAGTTCAAAATTTAAAGAATTAAAATATACCACAAAATACAACGATATGCAAAAGTTGGACTTTCTAGTTGATCCAGTTTTCAAGTTTCCCCACAAAACGAGTATATTCCTATGGCGGGCGCAGAACGTGTTAGCCCGATAAGGTTTAAAATCTAAAAAATTAAAATATACTGTAAAAAACATCGGCTTGATAAAATTAGACTTTCTAGATGCACTGGTTCTCATGGTATTCCCCCACTAGTGCATTCCTTTGGCATGCGCAAAACGGGCTAACCCTATCAGGTTCAAAATCAAACGAATTAAAATATACCACAGAAGACAACCACATACCAAATTTCATGTTGCTGAGGCCCAAAAGGTTTGAATCACACAACCAAACAAACAAACAGCAGATCAAGTTAAATGTTTTTAAAATAATTTAAACAGTTAATTTCTAGAACGTGTGACTTGAAGAATAGTTAGGATCCTTCAGCAGGGCACCCTAAACCTGAAAGTACAGCTCTGGTTCTACGGGAACTCGACGCAAACCATTTTAAGATTTCATAACATTTTTTTTTGTTTTTGTTTTTTGTTTTACTTGACACTGAGTTATTTTACCATGAAATGGTGTTTTTGTGAGATTGGATAATATTTGAAGTGAATGAATTAAACCATCTATTGATTATATAATTCATTCAATAAATCAAAGCAATCTATAATTTAGCTGTGTTATTTCATCAGTTATCTTTGTAGATTTTGAAGTTACACCAATATCAAATGGAATAATATTTGACCTGAAACGCCTATTGATTATTTAATTCAAACAATAAATCAAAGCAATCAATAATTTAGCTGTGCTATTTCATCAGCTTTCTTTAGCAGTTTCAAAATTACACTATTATCAAATAGGACAATATTTAACGTGAAACACTATTAACCATTCCCTTCATTCAATGAATCAGGCAGAGAAGTTAAAAAAGTATCATAAATAATTTTAAAATAATTGTTTTAATTCAATTTTGCATGAAGATAACTGATTAGAATTAGAACTAATTTCAATTATATGTTAAACTAAGGGGCTCCGCCCCCTGCTCGCTACGCTCGTCAACCCCTTAACTCGCTTCGCGAGCACTTTCGTGTCGGCTGCTAAGCAGGCGTAATACGCAAATGGATACAGTCCTTGTAACTGACATTCACCAATCCTAGAACTCGCTTCGCTAGCTCTTCCAATCTGGACAGTGCATACGACCGCCTAAGTGTCCCATGCTCGCTGACGCTAGCAAAATCCCGGGACTCCGCTCTCCATTGGCTGCCGCTCATTAACCCCGTAACTCGATTCACGAATCGAGAAGGGAGGCTTCGCCACATAATCGCTGACTCTCGTAGAACCCAGGGGCTCCGCTAAATTGGCTGCCGCTCATTCACCCCCGAAACTGGATTCGCAAGTCGGGAGGCTTCGCTTCCTACTCGATGACATTCACTTCGCGAGCATTTTCGTGCCACCTGTAACGCAGACGTAATGCATCCGTTGGGTATAGTCCCTTGTTAACTTACATTCAGTAGCCCTAAAGCTCTCTTCGCGAGCTCTTTCAATTCGGACGGCGCACACGATCGTCTACGTGTCCCATGCTCGCAAAATCCCGGGAATCCTCCCTCCATTGACTGCCACTCATTAATCGCAGCTCGCCGCAGACGTAATGGTCTCGTGGAGGCTTCGTCTCATTATTAGCTGACTCTCACCAACTCCCTTAACTTCGCTAACAATGTCACCAAGCTCAGCCCCCAAATTGCTACGCTCGTCAACTCCGAAAATCGCTTCGGAGGGAGGCATCATTGGGAGGCTCTGTCTTCTACTTCCTAGCGCTCACTGAGCCTGCATCACAAATCCTTTCGTGCCGCCTGCTATTAAGAACGATAACTTACTGTAGTAGGGAGAAACGGCAAAATTTCATAACTGTAGGTTTTGTTGCTTGTTCGTAATACAGTTTCATAATACGTGTTACGCTTTCAGTATAAAGATATTTATAACAATAAAACATTTAATTATTGTGCAATATAACAATGAAATCCTGATGTTCATGACAACAATGGTTGCGAAACGCTCTTTTTGTTTGTCAGAACAAACGAGCAGTTATATGATTGTCAATACTTCACATTTTCCAAATTGCACTACTAATATTGTAGTCATGTTTTTAAATAAATATGTATACATTTAAAGTTTTTAAATGCTTCAATAACTCAGTCTTCGCTCATTTTGTAACGTTTCTGCCAGAAACCAATCAGAAGGAAGCTAGCAATTGTCTCGACCAATTAAATCTTCACCCATAGAGAAGGAAAATTTTCACTTCAGAAGTGCATAAAAATTTGAATAAATCATTAACTAAATCGAAATTTAATGAAAGGGCTTCGTCCTGAAAAAATTCAACTATGTAGGTATATGTCAACAGAAATTGGAGGTCTTCCTATTGATAGTCTGTCCAGGACGCGAGCTCGCAGCTCAAAAATGCTTCCTTTTACTTTGACATTAAATATTTCCTAAACTAAATTTTATTAATATAAAGCGACTGATAATTTCCAACCGTGCTTCCAGCGTTCGAAATTTATAGTGGCCATTAAATGATAGAATGTGTAGCGATCACCTACACACTTAATCGAAGTTGTTGATAGAATATCCGAAACCATTTTAGATTTAAGCATGAAAATGGCGTGCATTTTATAATTCTGTTAACACAACACGTTAAATCGAAAGATATGCTGAATATTTGTTCCACGCGTGACAGAATGATTTATTTGAACTTTTCCAATTAGCAGCGAAAAAATGTAAAATTGTATTCTTATTACTTCTGGCTCGTTAATAGCATTTCCACCCGACAAAATTATTTAAATAGTGTAAAACGATTTTTAAGAATTATAAAAATTATATCGCATTATACTTATAAAGTTATTTATTTTTTCTAATTTTATTTGTTAGCAGCGAAATAATATCAAATTGTGCTTTTTTTACGTCTAAGAGACAAAGTGGCGTAAGGGTTTGTTCGTTTTCTTCATCCTTTTATATATCGTCACCACTAATTCGAATTTTTGAAATTTTCTATTCTTTCGTTGATTTAGAAGTTAGGACGACAGATCGAATGAAATTGAAACTAAGGTTCTAACTAGATTGGAAGTGCTCGTTAAGTAAGAAAAGTGCTTTTAATTTTAATTATTATTTTTTTTTCCTTTGCATCGTCGCCCCTAATTCGAATATTTATAAATATTAGATTTCTCCGTTGACCTAGAATGTAAGATGCATTGATTGAGACCAAAACAGAGATTCTAGTGGAAGTATTCGGCAATCAAGGAAAGGTGTTTGAGTCTTTTCCCCTTTGCATCTTCACCCTTAATTCGAATGAATTTAAAATTCGAATGAATTTAAATGAATTTTTTATTAATTATACTCTTCCGTTGAACTGGAAGCTAATTCGGACTGAATGAGACCAAAACCTAGATTCTTACTAAAGTGGAAGTGAACGATAATTTCAAAAAGTGGTTTTGAGTATTTTGATTATATTTTTGCACCGCCACCCCTAATTCAAATTTTCATAATTTTAGATTTTTTTTCTCTCTGTCTCGAAGCTAAGACGGACCAAATAGCATTAAAACCAAAACTCCAGATATAATGGAAGTGCTCGATAATTTTAATATGTCAGCCAAGCTATTAGTTTGTCAGTTCAGTACATATTATATTGATACTTATACCTACCTTTATCTGCATATTAAATTTCTTCACTAGCATTGATTATTACATATTTCAGTATTACATTGATTTATACAACTAAATCGTTAAATACTAAATTTTCTTCACTCAGATTCATTATTAGATATTTCATTATTACATTGATTTTTTTTTGCTTAAAATCATCAAATATTAAATTTTCTTCACTCAGATTCATTATTAGATATTTCATTATTACATTGATTTTTTTTTGCTTAAAATCATCAAATATTAAAATTTCTTCACTAGGATTCATTATTACATATTTCATTATTACATTGATTTAAACAACTTAAAATCGTTAAATATTAAATTTTCTTCATTAGGATTCATTATTATATATTTCATTATTACATTGATTTATACAACTTAAAATCGTTAAATATTAAATTTTCTTCACTAGGCTTCATTATTATATATTTCATTATTACATTGATGTATACAACTAAAAATCCTTAAGGATAATACTTGATACAGACGTTTGAAATAATAGTTATTAAAGGTATAATGAACCTACTTTTTAGAACTCTGCGCCATTTACAAATGATACTCACAAAAAATTTGCTGAAAGCAATTCCAATGCATTTTGCAATGCATAAGTAACAGATTTTTAACCTATAACAAAATTATTTAATAATTAAGCTGATTTTACATACAGTCTTTCTTATCGTTACTTATTAGTGTTCTAAATGCTAGGAAAAAACGAGATTTTATTTTTATTATTAGTCACTTTTCTCTTAAATTTCAATTTTCTTTTTGGAAATTTTAAAATCTTGAAAAAATATGTAACGTATGTTAATTTAACCCTTCATTAAAAATATGTTTTATAAAAAAAAAAGGGAATTCACTCTCAAGCTAATTTTAACCTTTTTATTATTATTTTGATTGATTTTAACTAACATCAATTTTGCAGAGTCCTCTTCCGTAATTCTAGAATTAGTGAGTATCTGTTGATTTATTAAAGAAATCTGGCGTATATATTGATTTGTTAAAGAAATCTGGCGTTTTATTAATAATTTTATTGATGCCCTGCAAAATCCAGCTTTATAGGTTTCTAGTAAAACATTTTACAGTATACTGAAAATTGTAAATTTAAAAAAAGAATTTTTTACACTTTATGGAGAAAAAATAACCTTTTCAAAATGTATATAGAAATTAGTAGATACTTATAATTATCACACAAATTTTGCATATCTCAAGTTGTAAGGCCTATTGAACAATGTTCCCAATATCGTACTGTATTTAACACTTGTTAATAGACAAACATTTATAGAAACCAATATAAATTTTCCAAAGTCAAATAATACTTTAAAGATTCCCACTAAAGAAATGTAAATAATCGAAAAAGGCCAAAGTTTCGAAAAACCTGAAAGTGTTTTTTTCTTCTTCCCAAAATTTCTGAAGAAAAATATTTTTTTCTTCAAGCGTTTCAAACTTTCTAGCTTGAACTCTATCACTAATAAATGTACCAATTATCCAAAAATGCTGATTTTGTCTATAACCGTGAAGATAACGAAGATGCATGCTTACTATGTAATACTGTAGAACATGCTTACTGTATATAACAGTAAATTACTATGCAGGCACTTTGATCCCAAGATACTGATGCTTTTCCACGCAAGGTTCTTAACACAATTTTCTGAAGCCGCACTTATCCAAACAGGTCCACTGTTTTTTGTTAAAGAGCATGTAGTAAAAGTAAAGTGCTACACCACATCAATTCTTTCTCTACTTTCTCATGCTGTGGTACATACATAAAGAAAAAACTGTTAAGATACATAAATAAATAATTGTGAAAGAGAACTTTTCAAGAGGTGAACACTTTTTTTGTATCCATCCGTAAGATGAAGCATTCCAAACAGTTGTCCAAATACCTTATACCTTTCTGGTAGGTCGAACAGTCTGGGTCTCAACAATAAAGCAATAATCGTCATGAAATTTTATAATTTTAATTTCCATTAGCTTTGAAAAAATATTCTTGCTTGTCGAATTAGCGGACATTTGTCACATGTAAGTAGACTTGGTTAAATTTAATCAAAACCTCGAAGAAGGATTTATAGAACAAACAAGTGTGACGAAAAATTGATACCACTGGGTCATTGCGTGTTCTAAGTTCAAGATCGATTTAACCTGTGCTTCAGACCATTCTTCCTCTTAATGTTTAATAAGGGCCGTAATTCACATAAACACAGATAACCTATAGCTTCACGAAATCTGCTGCTGAAAGTATGTTTTACACACTTATTCCACATCCTTCCGAGAGTTTCCCGGCCGCCCACTTTTGCTGCTCCATGTCTTCGGATGAGTCGGACGGCCTGGGTTTTCGACATCCTTCCGAGAGGTTGGTGGTAGGGGAAGGAGGGTACGGTCCCTGTGGATGCCTCCCCCACTGGGTTCCGGTCTAAATTGGGTGGCTCTTCCCGGCCATCCTAACAGTTGCCTTATACCTTTCTGGTAGGTCGAACGGTCTGGGTCTCAACAACACTTATTCCACAAACATTGAACACGTGTTTTGCTTGTTCAATTGGACATTCTAACTCTATCTAGAAAATTTATGTCGAAGTACTTGTGCGTTAACGACATAGTTTAGATGAAATCAGAGATCTATAATTCGTAGAAAACTCAATTTTGAAGAAAATATACTTTAAATCCTAATTCTAGGTTTTGATTCAATTTTAGAAACAGGAGTAGATTATTCATTTGAAAAGCGAACGGTTGAAACTTTACTTAGGAGCAGCAGCTAAGTTGACATGCAAATCTCACTAAACAGCATAAATTTACACCAAACAGCAAAACTACTACAAGAAATTGTAAATGCTACTCTGTTAATTAATCTTCATAAAAAATAATGTTCCCAGATGTCTATATAACTTGAATAATAAAACACCGCAACTACGAAAAAAAGAAGTAAGATTCTAAAAAACCAAATCATACACTCATTTTGGCGATGAAATCCAGATTTCTGTAAAGTGTTATCAAATTCAAACTTTGAATCATATATTGTCGGAGGAGTTTCTTCATAAACCATCATTTCGCACTGCAGCGTCAGGGTGTCATTAGGTATGAGCCGCAGTTTGTTCAGACCACAAAAATCCTCCATTACATACTTTTTTGGCATAGCGAACACCGAATGAAAATCATAATTCAAGAAAGCGAATTCCGTTTTCCGTGATTCCCACGTTCTTCCAAAGCGGCCGATGATCGAAACTTGAGCCTCTACAAATTTCCTGGTAACGTTTTCAGACGGATATCGCCACAGGCTTACACTTATGAAAGGTTCGTAATCTTCGTCGTCTTTTTCACTCTCTACCACATTAAAACGTAAGCACCATTTTGTCCCGGACAGCTTGCTTTTAAAAACAGGACTGATTATTTCACTCTTGGAAAGAATATACATTGAAATCTTTTCTACTCGCCATGTGAAAACGCATTTCTCGCTCGTCACACCAGTATATCCGAAGTTTACCTCTTGCTTTTCCATTGCAATAATTGTCTGCGAACATGCGTTTGTTCTCTAACTTACGGCGTATCACAAAAGCCAGTTTGTTATCGGAAACAATTGGAGAAATTTTTATGAAAGTATTATATCTTGTTTATCATGTACGTAAAGATTGATAACATTGTGAAGGCCTCAATTGAAAGTTTTTGATATGTTGGTCTGATTTCTTGGGTTTAGGAATGTCAGACCTGTATAAAGCAGATCTGTGCATTGTCTCGGTGGATCTTAAATTCTACGTCATTTGCAGCCTCAACGTGATCTTTTAAAGATTAAGCCGTGCAGACTCATGAAAACGCGTCAAAATCTATGAGCCTTTTTAATTTCAAATTTATTTTATTCAATTTACGTGGCAACTACAGATGAAATCCAGTTACAGTAGCCACACAAGATTAACAAGAAAGATCAATCATGCTTAAAGCATTGATTATGAAACACTTTCCAACTTCAATGCAATTTTATTTAAACATCTCTAAAATGCAATACAATCCTAAGTAATATTTTAAAACTTATCACAATACTACATTAATTTATTATATTTGAAAACTTAAACCTTCATCGAAAAAAATGAACTTCATTCAAATGACGGCATTGAAATATAAATTGCCTAGTTTAAACATCTCTAAAATGCGATACATTCCTCGGTAATATTTTTAAAATCATCATAACACTACAATAATTTATTATATTTGAAAACTTCATCGAAAACAACTGACATTAATTCAAATGACGTCATAGAAAAATAACACGCATGGCTCTCTCTATAAAAGCAGCATTTCATTCATAACATTTTCCCATTCATTTCATTCATTACCGTACTGAAATAATTTATTTTATTTAAAAATTTAAGACCATGGAGCTACAAGTAATTAAACTCTATGCTTAAAACTTCATTGAAAAAAATCGTCCTTCTCTCTGTAAAATCAATTAATATTTCATTCATATCAGCTATGTAGACTCCATGAGCTAAATACTTTTGCGTTAAAAAAATACAGCAATTCTGTTACAACTCATCCTACATATTTTGCTGTTTACATTTTACATAAGTGAAAAATAGGCTTCGTTGTAGAAATAATCAAATTTGGATGAGCATTTAAACTCAAATATATTGCCATTGCGTTATTTCAGTATGTAGATGCACAGAATTTAAGCAAAAATAAGGAAGTTTTAGGACGAGTACAACACTCAATATGAATTAAAAAGAACTTTAAAAACCACTATTTTGAGACAAGATGGATGCCATATTTTATTTTGAAATGGGTCACGTGATCTTTTCATATCATGGTCACGTGATCGCTTCATATAAGAGGTGTAATTACTATTTTAATTTTTATTTTAAAAACTACTGAATATATTATGCTGAAATTTTTTTTATATATATTATGGAATAATTTAAATATTATCTAAAATTATCGAAGCAATTTGTGAATTTTAAATTCGCTTAAAAAATGTTTGAAAATTTAGGTCCCATAGGGTTCAATGTATTTCATTTTTTCAACCCGGGTTCAATCTAAAACTAATTGGGTGATATTATTCATTTATATTCCCATAGGTCCTACAGACCGTCTGAACAACATACTAAAATCTCATTTTTATTAAGTCATTTTTACGGCAGTTATCTTGCTAACGGACAGACAGACAGACAGACAGAATGAACAAAGTCATAAACACTTTTCAATTTTGTTGTAAAGTGCTAAAAGGAGCAGAATATAAGGTACAAGAATACTAAGTCGTATACATGTCAAGCGCATTCAAACAGGCTTTTCTAAAACAGACAGGAGTCAAATTAAATACATCAATATCATTACAATAGGTATTATATAGATCAACAAATTTATAGATGAAATAGCATTAAGGTAGTTGTGTTTAACAGTAGTATTGTGAAACAAAGTTTTTTTCCCTGTTTTCCTAACAGGTATATGAAATTTCAGACAAGAAAGTAAGATGGGACAATCAATAGCTTTATTTTAACTTTATAGTAAAACAAAAGGCAGGACCATTTTCTTCATTTTAAGAGACATTAAACTATATTTCCGTCTGAGTTCACTCATATGCATATCATAAGGACAATAGCCAGACAATCTGTAATTCATAGTTACGTAAGAGTTTATTTTGTGCAATTTCTATTCGTTGAGAAGGCAGACCGTAAACAGGGTCCCAGATCATTGAACATTATTCCAATATTGGCCTAACAGGGGTATTAAAGATACAAATAATAGTAACAGACCTGGCAAAAACACGAGATCGTCTTAGGGTGAAACCAAGTCTTTGGCATGCTCTTTTAATAGTCGTTCAACCCACATTTCGTTTGATATTTCCCAATAGAAAAAAGACAAAAATATGAAATATTCACAGTAAATAGTTTAATGTCTGCATAACATCGTGAGTTACAACAAATGCTGAATATGACAACCATTTGCTGCCAAGCACAGCTCTACTCGACGACAGGTATTTGTAGCCACACGATGCAGCATATCGGTGGGAATGGATGCAGTGATGTTGCGGATGGTGTCTGTCCTTTAAGGCTTCGATTGTCTTTGGATTGTTTGTGTATACACGTTCTTTGAGATAAGACCATAGAAAGAAATCAGGGGCAGTTAAATCAGGAGATCTGGGTGGCCATAGTCCACGTGAAATGATTCTATCACCAAACAGTGATTCAACGACTGCAAGGGATTTTCTTGAGGTGTGAGCGGTAAACTGAGCGCCATTTTAGAACTATGTGGACTGACTCTGTACTAACAACGCCATCTATTGTGCATTATATGATGCATAAATAGTGCGAAATTCAAACATTTGTCTTTATATTTATGAGAGATATCAACCGAAATGTGGGTTGAGAGACTTTAGAAACACCCTGTAGTATTGTCGATGTGACTCTGAAAGTAAAAAGTATCATCGAAAGTGACATCCAAATCAATAATATGAGTAGAACGCGATAAAGGTAAATTATTTAAATACATTATAGTTGTAATTGAGAATATTACGGATCCTAGCAATGCTCATAATATAGCATTTAGAGACGTTTAAATGGAGTTTATTTAAAACAGTCCAGTTACACAGTTCAAGATCTCTCTGTATCAATTCACAATCAGTCAAAGAGTTGATTTTCATACAAAGTTTCCTATTGCCTGCAAACAACTTAATAACTTTAATAACTTTCTTTATACTATTCAGTGATGTAACATAGCTAGGGATTCAATTATAGTTTACTACACGAAAGTATAATCGCAGCTGCTCCGACTTCGTACCATAATTATTGGGGATTCTAGACACTTTTTGAACCCCCAATAATTTTGGTGTGGGTTCATTCAAACCCTAATATTTTTGGGAGTATTTACTTGGGAAAATGTACATAAATTTTGTTTTTTGTTATCAATTCTTCAAGTTTTCCATTATTCATTTCCTGTTTACTATATATAAAGTGTGTATGGAATTTTTACCCTTCAAACTGTTTACTGTATTCAAAAGACAAGATTTTATCTCAAAAATGAGTTAAATAGAAATTTGCTGCCATTTTTAACATTGGTAAAAGCACCTAAAATTAAATTTTACATTTCTTGTTTATTTTATAAAGATAATTGTTTTGTGAATTCGTGCTGTATCTGTATATTGTATAGAAGAATATTGCGACTAAATGAAATAAATAATTATGTAGAGAAAAAAAATATTTTACTGTATTTAACTATATAATTTGCTTCATTTTAGCATTTCAAACATCTTATTGTACCAGATAATACGGCTGAATGAAATTTTAATTTAAACATAAATCCTTTTGAAAAAGGCATGGGTCATTCGAGTTCAAATTTTTCGGAACCCCCTATAATTTTTCAAGTCGCGCCTATGTAGTACTCGCAATTTGAAGCGAAATACAAACACAGAATTTTAAATCTAATATTTTTACTGTTCTTACATGCATGGTATAATGTATAGGAAAATTATTGTGACGGGGTTGAAAAATTCGAGATCGAGTTTTCGACTGTAGAACACGTTTCAAGCATCCCTGATCTCTAATCAAATGTTTTTAAAGTTATGTCTATGTGTATGTGTATGTGCGTGCGTGTGTGCGTGTATGTCTGGGTGCGATATCTCACGAACAAATGGAGCAATTCGGACGAAATTTGATACCATTATTACAATCAGTGAATATTGTAGCTCCATTAATTTAGATTTTAGATGTTTGGAAGACACCCCCCCCCATACACACACACACAATTTTCGAATGAAATTTTGTAAAAATCATAAAAAAAAATCTGAACCTTTATTAATGTTACATAAATAATAATTTCTTATGCAATGTTTCATTAGAAAACGAATGCCATGAACTTTAGACCGCTAATAATAACCGTTTTCAAGATATTGTACCTTTTTCAATTAAATTTATAAAAGAAATTACATAAAATTTAATTAAATCCTCATATAATATTATGTGACAAATTTGTATACATTAAATATTGTTTCTTGTTATGTTTAAATAAAACTTCATATGTTGAAATAGGTGGAAGTCCGATTGTACCTAAAAATGTGATTAATGAAATTATCGAAAAGACGCCTTCTACAGTTTTGAAAATTCTTTCAAGTCAAATGCTTGAAACTTAATTCCAGGAAAACTTAATATTTTGAACCTTAATTGTTCCATTACTTGACCCTTTTTTGTCGAGGGCGATAATCGTGTTCAAATAGGAGTGATGCTATGGATTTGAATGCAGTTTTGAATGTGGTTCATCAGCTTTTTCTCAAGTTATGTGTGTGAAGTTTTCATTATTTCCACAAAATGTGATGTTAGTATGACATAGTTTCCATTAAAATGTAAAACGCATCCCACCCTTAGCCCCATTGAGATATCAAGTGATTGCCTAATAAACTTCCTCTTGTCCCAGACAATAAAAATATGCAATTTTTCAATCAAGGTAAAGAAACAGATACATTACTGCACTAACTTAATGCATTGCATACAGCCGTGTGATATCAGTAGATTCGGAATTCCCATTATGCATTTTATGCCAGCATTTTGTAAATTCTACAGTGGAGCTTCCTATTACATGGACATTCTAAATACAATAAATAAAACTGCTTTATATATATATATAATATTATTATATACATATATATATATATATATATATACACTACGTGACAGTGAAAATGAGGCACCAAGAAGGAGTGGGCAGAAAGTGAGGAAAATCGGCAAACAGAGAGAGACAGCAACGAACAATAAATGATGTTTATTGCAAGATGATACACCTATACACTAAGCGATAACACTGTCTGATCAGTAGATTTTTTTTTCCCGTCCCAGGCCGGAGGGCTTGCCTAATCAGGCTTATAGCTGTTGAAAAACCCCGGCCGGGAAAGAAATCCTAAATTTATTTACTAACATTTTTTTTGTGCCGGGCCAGGGCGGTTACAAAGGCCTACAATAACAACAACATCATATTGTAAATAATATAACAGAACATATAACATCTTACTCATTTCTAAACTTATAGTCAAAACATATTCTAAATAAAACATCAATATCATCAGACCACTAATTTATTTACAACACTAAAAGAAGGCCAATAATTTATATAAATTAAACACATACATCAAAATTCTCTGTTTACAAATTCACCTCACACTTCCCTAACTCGTACTATACATGAACTGAAATATAATAAATATTGACCCCTCCAAAACCAATAGGAATGGACCTTCCAGTCCTAACTAAAAATAATTAAATACAAAAAAAGTAACAAAGCGTTAAGATAATACAGTTGGAATAACAACCAAGCAATCAATTCCATCCCAAAAGCTCTCCTCCTATATCCAATCAGACAAATGATAAATTCCATAATCCATAATATAACCATTCCCAGTTTCACAATAGTCCCCAAAAACTCAAATCTGGATTAAGCGTCATAATTAGTTCACAATGCACCGTACAATTCATAAAAAGTATAAACATTACACAAAATTGTTCTAGCTTACACAAAATTTCGCCTAAAAACCACAAACAACAAGAGCCTCCCATAAACCTCCAGAAGATAAACAGACGATAATCAAATAACCAATAATCCAAATATAAAATTGTCCCCCAGGACCAGCTTACCCCCATACTGAACCCTAGCGCTCTGCCGTAAACAAAAACTAAAACATGATCCCCAATAAAAGCCCTAAACCTGACTACAATTAAACTCACAAAGTAATATAGGCCCATATATATATCAGCAAAGAGTCAACTTTGAACCATCATAAACAGACCACTAAAAACAACATATAGATCCAACAAAACAACTAAGTCTACTATCATAAAAACAAACAAAAAAAATTTCCGGCAATATACTACAACATACTACAACATAAACTTAACAACAAACAACAACCAACAGATAAAACAAATAATTTTGAACCACTATCCAAGTATCCACAAAGAACCAACCGAGAGATCAACGATCAGAAACCCCTTCCAGTTTCTCGGTGAAGGGGGACACAAACCAACAGTCCCTTCATATTCGCCCGGAAAAAATCCTTCAAGGCCAACTACCAATTTACAAAGGTGTCCCCGCTGCTCCTGATACTCCCCAGTACAGGAGCCAAGGCTCAGATCAATCCAAAAGAAGAACGAAAACAGATACAACAATCGAACTAAGGCAAGAAGGAGTACAATATAATACCAGCTCAACTATCAAGAAAACACAATTCATCAAAATATATCCAAAAACCAAGATCAAAAATAAAATTCAAACTAACAAATTCCAAGGTCCCACAATTTACCAAAATTACTATCCTCCAAAAATGCATCCAGCACCCTTAACTACCCCGATATCAACTATCCAAAAATGTTATATCTATAATTTTATCAACTATCTAAATACACTATGCCTAAAACTTCCCGGTTGTCCAAACAGTTACCTTACACCTTTCTGGTAGGTCGGACGGTCTGGGTCTCAACAACAACACTATGCCTAAAAATTCAAATAACCCTATCCAAAATACAACACTTGTCAATATGCAGATACCCACAAAAATAAACCATTTGATTCGCCAACATATATCCGAAAACCAAGATCAGAAGCAAGAGCCGAAATAAACAAATGTCCCAAAACCCCCAATTTAGCAAAACTACCATCAACTCCAAGGAAAATAATTAAAACAACAAAACAGCTAAAGAAGCTACCATATATCACCCCAAAAATTACCTTCCAATCAAACCTATCTAATAACAAAAAATAATAAACGGCGAAAAACAACAGTCCCCATAAGACAATTCAGCTATTCAAGTACAAAATATATATTAATTAAATATACTCTTACCCAAAACTTCAACCGTTACCAAAGAAGCAAAGACCCACATAAACCACCACAAGTATATACAAAAACATAACAACAACTGAACAATAATACACTATATACAAATTCCCCAAGTGTCACTCTTCCACAGGTTAAATTCCTTTTACATCCTAACCAAAATTACACGCCAAGCAATTCCCCACTATAAACCCAGAAATCATTATATTAATATACTCAATTGAATATATAATGTAACATAAATTAAGAACAATTCAGCACCAAAATATACAACAAATAAAAATAATATTACATACAAAGTTACAAATTTCAAGTAAGAATAGCAACCTATCATTCTCAAATATCCCAAGCTAAGTTTCTCCGCCATAATCCACATGCTTCCTGTACCTCTCAATCCACATGCTTCCTGTACCTCTCAATCCACATGCTTCCTGTACCTCTCAATCCACATGCTTCCTGTACCTCTCAATCCACATGCTTCCTGTACCTCTCAATCCACATGCTTCCTGTACCTCTCAATCCACATGCTTCCTGTACCTCTCAATCTCGGCTACAAAGAACTTACAGTTCGTGTCCCGGCAGGAATGCCCGAGGTCCCGATTACCCCTGAACTTCACGTTATAATTCTTACAATTAATACAACAATATGGTTCTATACAATCATTTCCATGAAAAGGCCGAGAACACCTAAGACATAAATGGGGGCTGGGGCACCTCCCAGTGGTGTGACCCAACCACCCACACTTAAAACAGTGAAGAACAGCATAAAATTCTCTACACCAAAATTTATACAACTTGTAAAAGATATGCCGTAGAGTCATTAAGACCCTGAACAAGTCAGGTTGTACCTCGAATATCCAGTGATTGCCCCTCTTAGCTTTGATAGAAAATTTAAAAACAAAAGAGTCAAATAACCCTCTCAAAGCAGAATTCTGTGTAACTATTTCACCTAAGAACTCTGCCACTGTTATATCACTAGGCACATCGAAGAAAATTACTTTTGGCAATCTACGGCTCGGCCTTTCCACCACTATCTTCCTTTTGAGCTCAGGGTCACCAACAAAACCAGCCACAATTTTGCTAGCCGACTCCTCATCTTTCACGGCCAAAACAACTCTTCAATCAGGAAGGGTTGAGACCTAGACCGTCCGACCTACCAGATCCATCAGGAAGGGTGAAAAACTTTTCAATGGCGACACCTAGGGTACTTGGTGAGACGGCGGAATTAACTATAAGTTTCTTAACAGCACCAGCAGAAGAAAGTGCCAAGGATCTTACGATAATAGGCCTACACAAAGGCAAAGAATTAGCCGAAGTCGGGGGTTCCATAGACGAAGTCCGGTCACTAATAGCATTTACAGCGTTAGCGAGTCCCGAGATCGCCTTCTGAATCTCTTCCATGAATATAACCATTCTCTCCTCCTGTCCCGAAATACTTCTTCAAAGAAGCTCATTAGCCGATCGGAACTCGGCAAGCTGGAAATCAAGAGCACCAGAACTAGGGTCCTCCCTGGGATCTCCTTTATCACTTAGTCTACCGATCTTCCTCCTCAGATCCACGGTGAGATCATTAGACTCGCTCAATAACACTGTTTTCCTCTGAAGCTCAGCCGTCAAGCCAGTAACTTCATCCTCTTTAGATTGACAAATAGTCTTAAACTTTTCCACTAATTCATCTGCCCTTGTCAACCTTTTATTTGCATCTTGTAATAATCAGTCCTTTTCTGCAACAATTTCATCCAACTCAACTTGGAGATTTTCAAGGTCGACGGAAGTACTCAAATGCGAAGAATTCTTGGATTCCTCAAGCTGTAGCCTGGTATCATCAAGCTCCATGCTAATTTCCTTAATTAATTTATTTTGTTCTTCTATCTTCTCACCCTTCAAGGCACGTAATTTCTCATCTTCGTCAATATATTCATTCCAATTTTCCTCTAACCGCATCGCGAATTTTGTAGCCCGAGGGATAATTTTAATCAAGGAGCCCATAAAATCTTTCACCAACAAGGCCTGCAAGGTCAAGGATAAGGAGGATTTTCACTTTTCCATGCAGAAACTCTTGAAAGCATCAATGATTACCCCGACCTCTTCTGTAGGTACCCAGTTAGGCCTTTCCATTTCATTCTCAAAAACACCTGCCTCCTCCAGGGAAAAATCCACATCTGATGGTGGCATCAAGGACATTAGATAGACAATTTCTTTAGCATAAGCCATGAGACACAAGAGGAATCACAATAACACAGAATTCAATTTTAGAAAGTATAAAGTGTAACAAGAATTTACACAGAATTTCAGTAAGTAAAAATTTCACTATTATTTACACAGACATAACCATGAAATACAATTACATAATTATCAAATATCATTATATCAGTCTTCAAGTAAGTCAACTCCAAAATGTTCTTATCAAGGTCAAGGCTCAAAATGTAAGTAAACAAATCAAAGTACAGCTAAGACCGATGCATGAAATTCAATAACAACATCGAGAAAGGGAGCGATACGTCATCAAAGTTATTCACATAAATTAAAAATGTACCACACTAGGTACCAGTACCAAACTGGTGTTAAGGCTCCAAAAAGGGTCCAAGTAATTAAAAATATACACTTCATAATTTTAAACAGACTAGAAGCAAGGATATTAAAAAGACTGTCCCGCATAAAGTCCTCCGAGCCTGACTTCCGACGAAACCAACAAGTCCGGGGTGAATTTTATTATACTAATATAAGTATCAGAATATTTATGATCTTTTAAAGCATTCCGCAATGTTCAAAACACATTTCTTCGATAGTTATAACAATTTCAGAACAACCAAATTTTCAAGAAAAATCCCGATAATATCCTAGAACACAGTCACAATGGAACACTGGTACCACCATCCAAGAGGAGCATGGAATTCAGCAACTACTACGAGACAAAGGTGCGTAACGTCATCAAACTTATCCATATCAATATAAAATGTACCACAGTAGATACAATTACCAAAATGAATATATAGCATCATATAAGAGTCAAGATATTATATATATACACCTCATAATTTTAAACAGTCAAAAAGCCGAGATATTATAAAGGCTGTCCCGCAAAAAGTCTCCTAAGTCCAATTTCAGCCGAAACCAGTAGGCTTGGTGTATAACTTAATATACCATAAGATATAACTGAATATTTATGATTTTTCAATATATACCACAATCTTCATAGTACAATATATCAGAAGATAGAACAGTTTGAAGTTTTCAAAAATCTCGAGAAAAATTTCAAAGTTTTTCAACTACGCAGTAAGCAGGCAGCCATTGCTATAACTTAACATCGGAATGCAGATTCACTTAACATAGCAGATTATTCAATATCAAAAACACTCATATATACTTATCTATAACTCTTTCAACCAAATAAACTATATCACTCTATATCAATCAGGAATCCTTTTACAATCCTTAATAACTTTAAATACACAATATATTCTCAAATAACCACAAAGCACAAATAAACACAACCTTTCATGCCGACGCCATTGCTGGGAGTATGATTAGTAGGTTGTAGGACCACCGCGAGCGGCGATACAGGCAACAACACGTCTAGGTACTGAGTCAATAAGCGTGAGGATGATGTCCTGAGGGATGGCCGCCCATTCCTAGTCGACCATTTGCCAGAGTTCGTCTTCTAAACACGGCGGTGTCAGCGCATGCAAGCGACTTCCAATCACGTCCCAGACGTGTTCCATTGGTGAGGATCAGGGGGAACTGGTGGCCAGGGAAGCACCTGGGTATCTTGCAGGGCATGTTGGCTGATGCGTGCCGTGCGTGGTCGGGCGTTATCCTGCTGGTAAATGGCATTAGGCACCCCCTGAAGGAAAGGTAGTGTCACCGGCGACAGCACGTCATACACGTATAGTTGGGCCGTCATAGTGCCTTCAATACAGACCACAGGTGACCTGCTATCGTAGGTGATGGCGGTCCACACCTACGATATGGCGAACAGGTATGACGTTCCACAGATGCGGCCGGATTGGACCTGTCACCACTTCGGCGCCAGACTCGTGTACGGCGACTGTCATTGCTAAAACAGAAGGGTGACTCGTCTGAGAACATAAACCTGTGTCATTTCGTCGTCCACGTGACTCTATCCCGACACCATTGCAAACGGAGGCGTCTTCTGTGCTGTTGGGTCAATGGCAGCCTTCTTAACGGGCGCTATGAGTGCAGGTCTCCGGCGACCAATCGGCGGATAATGGATCTGGTTGATATGGGAACATCAAGGGTATCCTGCATATGCTGCAAAAGGACGACGAAAGTGGCCTGCGGAAGTGGCCGCCAACACTTGCCGACGGATACGTTGGTCCACGCGTGCTGACGTCACTCTGACCGTACGGGCACCCCTCAAACGTGCCACATTCCCTTGTTCCAACCATTTTCGCCACCGTCGGTGCACAGTGGACGCGTATAGGTGACTGTCCACTGAGATTTGACGTATAGACCAACCTGCCCTTCTGAGTCCGATCACCATACCCCTCGTGAAATCGTCTGTCTGCTGGAACTGCCTCGGTTGGCGGCGGCCCGGCATTCTCTGCCATAGACGCCGAGTTTTCAAAATCTCAGGGGGGGGAGGGCACAATCCGATAAAGTTTTACAAAAGATTCATAAAGTCGATAAAGATATAATAACTTACAAGACTTCCTTGAAGAGAGAAAATATATGTCAATTAGGTAAATATAATTGTTTTGAGGGCATTATAAGCCCCTACTTCAGGCGAAAAGTACAGTATGCGCCCTTAACAACCGCCAAGAATGAACTGCCCAACGAACAGTAGTAATGGTTGTTAATAGCGCGTACTGTTATTTTGGCCTGAAAAAGGGGGCTTATAATGCCATCGAAGCAACTGTAGTCACCAAACTGACATATATATGCTTTCCTCAAGGTAGTTTGTAAATTATTGTCTTACAAACAGCAGTTTTGTAGTGGGATAACCGAGTGGTTAAGTCACGGGGATTGTACTCGGAGGACCCCCAGTTCGATTTTCGCCTTTGCCTAAATTGCCCCCGTGTACAAGCATGTTAAATTTGTGGATTTGAAAGTCCTTCCGAGCGGTTGGTAGCAAGGGAAGGAGGGTCAATCCCTGTGGACGTCGCCTCCACTGGGTTCCAGTCTAAATTAAATAGCACTGCCTCGACTGCCTAAAAAGATATCTTACACCTTCGGGTAGGTCCGGCGGGAAGGATCGAAAGAAAGAAATCAGCAGTTTTATTAACACTTTACGGCTGTGTTGAAAAGTGTTTATGACTTTGTTCATTCTGTCTGTCTGTCCGTTCGAACGATAACTGCCGTAAAAATGACTTTATCAAAATGAAATTTTAGTATGTTGTTGTGGGACATATGGAAATGTAAATAAATAATATCACCCAATTAGTTTTGTATTGAACCCGGGTTGAAAAAATGAAATACATTGAACCCCCATGGGACCTAATATTTCAAACATTTTTAAACGAAGTTAAAATTCACAAATTGCTTCGTAAATTTTAAGAGATATTCAAATTATCCCATAAAATATATAAAAAAAATTTTCAGCAAAATATGTTCGGTGATTTTTTAAATAAAAATTAAAATAATAATTACACCCGTATAATATGAAGAGATCATGTGACCCACTTCAAAATAAAATATGGCATCCATCTTTTTTCCCAGAGTAAAAATTGTGATTTTCAAAGTTCTTTTAAATTTATATTTAGTGTTGCATACGTCCCAAAATCGCTTTATTTTTGCGTATTTTCTGTGCCTCTATATTCTGCGCCAACGCAATTACAATATTTTCAAGTTTAAATGATTATCAAACTTTGATTATTTCTGCAACGAAGCCTAATTTTAATGGATGTAGAATGTAAACAAGTGGTTGTAAGATGAGTTGTATAAGAATTGCTGATTTTTTTTTACTCAAAATCATTTAACTTTAGAGTCTGGAATAAAAGTGTATGAATGAAATATTCACTGCTTTTACATAGAGAGCCAGACGATTTATATTTCGATAACGTCATTTGCATAAAGTTCATTTTTTTTTTCGATGAAGTTTTAAGTTTTCAAGTAAAATAAATTATTGTAGTTCTGTGATAACTAAAACAGTATCACCGCTGAATGTATCGCATTTTAGGGATGCGATACATTCAGCGGATTGCATTTCAGTTGGAAAGTGTTTCATAATCAATGCTTTATGCATGAGTGATCTTTCCTGTTTATTATGCAATAAATATTTTTAACATTTTTAAGCCTGTTCCACTCTAGCTTACCACTTATAAAACTTGATCTCTTTGGCTCCTGAACTCACTCCTTTCTTGACGTACCCGATGCCATTGTTAACGCATTGCATTTTCTTTCTTCGAAGAGCAATTAGGGGTTGGAAGTGAAGGAGGGTCTACAAGGCGCCTTATAGCTTTGCCACCGATAGAAGTAATGCTTATTCCCCTAGCAAGAATCCGTTACGTTATGCTCTCCAGCATATTGTTGATTACCCACACCAGACCCAGATATGGTCGATGGGATCTCTATAGAGATTCCCCGGTGGGTCGGGGCCATTGCATTTATTTTTTTTTCTTAATGTGTATGATGGGTCTAAAGAGTTGACCATGCCCCGTTTTTCCTGGCCCAATCTCGGAGCTTGTATCCGGGCCTGCGCCACTCCCACTGAGGGTAAAAAATGATAAATTGCAAAACAATAAAATAAAAACTGGAGTTATGATATGTAATGAAACCTTAAGATTTCGTCACATATAAAGTTATATGAATCTAATTGTCCATGCCATCATGTGAGTAAGATATGTAAAAAAGTTTCATTAAGAAAACATAAACGTGTAAATGAAGGGCTTAGAGCACTAACAAGACTAATGACACTTTTACCAAACTGCGATTTTTCCATCAAATAACACCTACACCTACAATTTTTCCATCAAATAACAATACAGCATTGTCACCTTTTACCAATCCCTTTAAATGAAAGATCTAATATAGTTATATTATTTAATTCAGAAACATTTATAAATACAATGCCATAGAATGCGATGCGCAGAGCCATTTTAATATATATACTTACCAGTGTTGTGTGTTGCACGACTTGTTTGAGATTTCGAATACAGATGCCAATCAATAACAATGCTAATATGATGTCAAATACAGATGCTAATAAGCACTTTAAATGCATCCACGAGAACCAATTGGAACCCACACATAGTTAAACAGCGTTCATCCCCTCCATCACCAACAACAAATAAGAGAAGGTGGTATGAAACCACAGGGGGAAAGAAAAAAGTGGTTCCAGAGATTTCGAGAAGCGTCGGCAGACTCAATTATTTCGACAGCATCCTAGGAACACGTAAATTTAGGAGTATCAAAAAAAATATCCTACGATCGCACAAAGAAAACGTGGATCATCAATGTGTTGAGTGAGCGCATGTTTGTGCATAGTGAATGCAAGTGACGTATCCGCAGGCATCCAGCAAAGTGTGTTCTCGACTAAATGTCAAAGTGCAAAAAAATGAGGTATTTATGCAAATTTCATCTGTTAATAGTGATCATGGATGGCACTTAACATAAATCAATTATTTAGCAATACTTGAGTAAGAACTCAAATCTTAGTAAAGAGCTATTGTGTTTCAAAAACAAAAACTGCGTATATTTTCGGTATATAGTAATAATTTGTTATAAATATATGTGTCACTTAAATAGTTGTTATAGATATATGTTTCACTTAAATGATTTTATGAGTAAACTTTATGAATTAATCAAGATATTTATATCTATATGAAATTAAAGAATTGATCAATTTAAATCAGAGTTATTATTATATGTCTTGAATGTTATTCTGTCGTACTCGAGAGCCGGAGATTTCATACTCCACCCTAAGTGAAGGCATCAAAGGCAAGTCTTTGTAGAGTAAAATTTGGTTAAGGACAATTTACCTTATGACATTGTGCTTAAATCACAATCTACACGTTTAATATATTATGCAAGTCTTTCAGCAGTTTGGGGATTTCTCACGCAAAACGCTCTTTTTTAAACGCTCTTTTCTAACGTTCTTTTTTGCTGTTTTAGTTTACATTTAACCATGATAAATAAGTATGTTTATATTTAAATTCAAATCGAAATATAACCTTTACGAATAGCAAAACAATATTGCGTTCTTTTTCATCACAAACCAAAATGAAGCTTCATTAACTGAATCAAAACATCACACTGCCTTCAACACCACAAACACATTGCCTTCAACGCCACACACATCACTCATCTGAGATCACACCAGTTGAACATATGCAAAGTCCTCCTACAAAACGCAACCATTTTTCCACAACGTTCCTACGAATCCGATATTTTCTATTTTCTCAAAATTTATAATTCTAGCTTTCTGGTTGGTCTCAAATGACTAGGTGCTGTTGGTTACCAAACGTCCGGCGTTCACCAGGAATCTTTATTCCTACCGCAGGGTTTGCAGCTTCAAACGAAATGAATGCCACCTGTAAAGACGGCACTGGTATATAGAATCGAGGAGTAATTACAGATAAGATCTCTTTAAGTAGACCAATAAGTCATGTATACTTCGTGGTTATCACTTATAGTCATAAGTCATTAATAGAGAGACAGCTATTTTTTGGAAATACCAATGCCATGGCTGTAAATATTCCGTTTCTCTTTGGAATAAGTGGTCAGTCGAAAAAGTTCTGGTAACCAGGTGTTTTTGTCATTAGCGTAAACATGTTTCCTGGGAGTAAAGAGGTGCTTGGTTTGTGTTCGAGATAGTTTACAACGCTATGATAAGGATGATGTGAATAAGACTGAACTGAAATGTGACATTTACGTTGATAGGATTTTCTTTCAATTAGCTTTATGTATAAAAAATTTCATTTTCTGGTATTTAGTAAAATATATAATAATTTTTTAATAGTCGTTTTCTCCTTATTTTTTAAGCAAACGCTATTTGAAGTTTAAATTACATGATAAATGTATTTTGATTAATAAAATGTTGATACAACATTTTGCTTCATTTTCCTCTTTCTTGTCGTAAAGCATGCAAAGAAAATATATAAATTTATTTTGCAAATCAATTTTGATATAGCTTTGATTATCATTTATCAGGGTTTAGAGAATATTTTATACATTCTCTATATACTTAAATAGAATCTTTTAAAAACTGTTGATTTCTTAGAAGGAAGCCATCAAGCTACGGGATTAAATTACTTTCTTTTGCATATTCTGTATATTAGATGTAAAATGGCAATGTTAATGTGCGTCAGAGTAAACTTCATAAATTATAAAATAACAAACATTCATAAATTATTTTTATTACGAATTCATACTGTTTAAAATTGCATAATTGCAACAAATATTCCTTAATTGTCAATTTTCTAGAAAAAGATAATCGTTTTAAAAAGTTAATGTTTGCAGTGAGAAAATTTTTGTTTGTGTCTGTTTTCTTGCAAATGAATGTGCTAACTGGATGAAAATGTTGGCGATGCTAACTAATTTAAACATATTTAAAATTTCATATTTTATATAAATTTATTTGAAAATTATGCAATATCTTAAGGAGGATCCATTCTAGTGTTCTAAAATAAGTCCCATTCGTATTCTGATGCGAAGTTGCATGCGAGATGCTTGTTTGTTAAACATGTTTAACTCTTATTTTACAAAAATCTTTTTACTCTCCTTATATATATAATGTATAAGGAAAGTATTGTGAAGGGGTCGAAAATTCGAATTCGAGTTTTCGACGGGAGAGCACGTTTCAAGCATCCCTGATCACGAATAAAACATTTTTGATGTGATGTCTGTGTGTGTGTGTGTGTCAGTGAGTCTGTGGAGACGATAACTGCGAACAAATAGACCGATTCAAAAGAAATTTGGTACAAAAATCGCAATCCGTAAACCCTGGAAGCCTATTGTTTTTATACAAAATCGAAGGTTCAGAACCCCCCTAAATTTTCGAGTGAAATTTTGAAAAAATCGTCAAAAAATCAAAACCGCTAATAAAGTTACGCAAATAGACATTTCTTATGTAATTTTTCAGTAGAAAACGATTGACATAAATTTTAGAACGCTAACATCAACCGTTCTCGAGATATTGCACATTTTTCAAAAAAATTATCAAAAAGTCATATAAAATAAAAAAAAATATTCTCTACTGAAAAACATGTTCACGTTTCATATGTAATACCATGCGATAAATTGGGTGACATCATTCTCGTGGAATTAGCTCGTTCCATTCATGAAAAAAGATACTTTGAGTAATACTTTTGTATTTGAACGCCAATAGTCATTTATCTGCTGTAAGAATAACTTATTTCTCCATCCATAACGCTTGGCGAGATTTTGACGACGGATTTGGCGGAATGTCGCCAACTTGGCGACATTTTTAATTGTTGCCAAACTAACGAAAATCTCGCCAAATGGATAAAAATGACGCTAAATCAATGAAAATGACGACTAATTGAAGAAAATTCAATATCTTGGAAAGAATATAAGTATCTACTATAAGAATAACATTTTTTTTAAATGTAAAAGTAGTAAATTCATTGCATTATATAAGGAAAGTCATGTGTTGCTCACATCAGATTTTTTTTAATATTACGACCTACAGAGAAACTCTCTTAAAATGATCATCGTGTGTCCATTGCAAACAACATTATCCATGTCCATGGATCGGTTTCACATTTATGTGGTCGTCAACAGTTAATATTCGATAACTGCAATTTCAGTAAAAAATGTTCTATGTTTCTTAATTATGTGTGTTTTTACATAATTTTACATACTTTAGTAGCCGTTTGTTGCGGCGTTAATGCTCCACGTAACCGGAGTGAAGCGGGCTGCATGGTTGGATTGAATATGTTGAACATAAAACTATGAAACATACCAAGTCTTCCTACTGCTTTTGAAAATATTGACTATTTCATGCTGACTAGAGTAGAATTAACTTTGTCCATAAATAATGTTATTTGCAGTGAGAGCGCGATCCTGTATAATATTGTTTATGCCTAGTAAATATAGGGCTTTCAGCCAGCAAGAATAGCGTCCATGGCGAACCCCCATATTTAAAAACATATTGCAATGAAAAAACGTACATGTTTTAATGACGTTATTGTTGCCGCCTTTTCAAGTTAATAAAATATTACATGCAAAAACTGTTTTCACAAATATAATGCATTTGCGACAAAGTTTTTTCAGTAGGCTCACTTTTACATATACTTTGATATAAAGATGGAGATTAAGAGAAAAGTCCTTGTAACTCGTGTCATTATGTTTCCATGTGTACATTATTTAGGAAGTTTCAAAGGATAATTATCTTTAAGAACGAATTATTTTAGTGTCTTCCGAGAAAGTGACTATAGGCAAGAAAATTATGGCCTGCTCTGTAATCATATACATTTCTTGGGTTTCGATTTTTTTTTATTCAATTCAAATAAATTGTTGAAGTGCAACGTTATCCGTTAATACACAGGTACATTTTCTGATCTACTAGATTATAAGTAGTGCGGGTATATCTTCTACTATTTCAGCGCTTTCATTTTGGCATATACGAGTATTGGAATCAATTGCTCCCTTTAGGTTTAAAGATTTTGGGTATTATTTTTGTTTTCAAGTTATTACATCATCTGTTTTATTTCAGCAAATATTTTTAAACTCATTGTAGTACGCGTAATTTACTACTAATACACGGGTATATCTTCTACGAGAATACAAGTAGTACGGATATGTCTTCCCATACAATTTTGGCGTTTTCATTTTGGCATATATTGATTCATTTTCATAGTTACTGTAAATTTGTAAAAAAAAAAAACGGGACCAGGATGTTTTATTCTTCAGACCTGTCTGTGAAGATAATTTTGTAAAGCGAGCACAGATATTCTTAAACTTAGTTTCAGGAAAATTAATTTAAACATTTTAATATAATGTTTTGAATAACAATGTCATTTGAAATACTATAGGAATTTGCTCATGACTGTGAATTTTTAGTTTCTTTATAATGTGTATTCCGTACGAAGAACGGGTATACTGCTTGTATCTAATATAAATAAGTTTGCGGTGAACTTTTAATATTTGAGGGTCTTTCTTTAAAATTTTATAATAATTCTCACAAAAAGGAAAGAGGTGAGTTCTCCTGTACTGATATAATAAATAATGTAATACATTAATGAAATATGCTGATATAATATATTAATGCTGATATAATATATTAATGCTGATATATTATATATGCTGATACAATATATTAATGAAAAAAGTTGATATTGAGTGTTTTATAGATCAGTGGTGCACAAACCTTAGGTCACGACCCATTTGTAGGCGAGAAGGTTTATAAAAAGGTCGTTGAAATTTTCTAGGGATGACAGAGATAATACAAAAAAAAGCAAAAAAAACGGTGTTTACTTTTGTTTTATTATATAAATTTAACCTGAAATTTCCCATTAGGACTGTCGAACATTTTGAGTACTGTATTCGCCTCCTCAAATGCGATTGAAAGTCGCGGAGATTTTTTTTTGGGGGGGGAGCTCTTATTTGAAATTTTTTGCTAAAATAGCAAGTAGAATTCCTTTGATCTGCCAGTCCTTCGGTGGATTCAAAAATATATGTTGTTGACTGTGAAATAAACGCCATTATAAAAATGAATATTTAAGTATAATTTTACATGATTGCATGGGGTCTCCTAAATAGAAAAATACTTTAGTGGGGTCGCATCAACCAGAAGAATGCAATCCACTGTCATAGATGACTAGCTCCTTGAAGCTCCATCCCTCCCTGGCGATTGCCAGGGGCTCTTGGTGTTGGGAAATCTGTTGACAATGAGATGAGACAGTATTTCATGAAGCGTACAAATGCCCACTTTTAACTTATTGTTCAAGATTTGTATTGTTGTTGTTCCTGAGAAAGTGGATAATGAAAAGAAATAGCAGGGAAAGTTGCGATTAGACAGACTGCCAACAGCTCCGTGTTGCATAGGATACGTTTTTCTTTGTACCCTTCATTTCCTAAAAGTTTGCTGATGGATTTATTTGAGTGCGATCCCCCTAAACTTACTTTGTATTTTCAACAATTTTGTAATCCAGACAATGTAAAAAATAAGTTTAGCTAAGAATTTTAGAATACAAAAAATTACTATTTCCTTGAAAATCCATCATGAAATACATATAATACCAATTGGTTTGATAAATGTATTTCTTTAAATGACGTTATGTGTAAGATAAACATGTAAAATATTTTAAAATGGCGAAATAAAGTGTTCGTTTTTAATTGATTGAAGTTTTCAATTTTAAAAGGTGTGACTTCAAACAAAAATATTTGAAATATGTGTTTGATACATTTATTAAAGATATTTTTAAAACTGCAGTGATACGAGGAATAACATATTACTCTTTATATTCCAAAAACGTTCATTAACAAGAAGAAATATACATTTAAAACATTCATTTCATTTATTGTGTTAAAATTTAAAATTCCAATTTTCCCTGGAAAGCAATATATATTATTGTATATATTTTTACTTTCTTATGCTACTGTAAAGAAAAAGTATTGTTATTATAAAAAAAAATCGAGATTTTATCGGATAAACAAGTTTAAATTCCTTGAAAACATTTTGAATACTTTTGAAAAAATATCTGTAAGTATATATGTGCATGTCGAGTGTGATCATATGCTTGTCGGGTGTAGTCACAATAACTCAAGAAATAATACCTCTATAATATTTTAAGCGTATATACATTATGTGAAAAATTAAAACTAAAGAACTTTTAGATGTGTAATTATTGGAATTTTAAAATTTTCATAGCATTTTCTTTAAAAACAATGATGATGTCCCTCCCATACTAAGAACTAACTACCTAGTCCTGAAGGGAAATTTATAATTTTGTAAATCGTATTGAAATAGTTTATATTAATACAGCTAAATTAAGTCAATTGTAGAAAATTATTATTAATTGTTAATAAAATAAATTAATCAGATGAAACCGGGAATCTGAAAAATATCTATAATAACTATCCCAATATATAAAATGTATGAAATTGTTAACTTGAATGATTTTTCACTAAATATGCTGGTTTATTTGTATTATTAAAATATCTGATAAGTAATTTATGATTTAAAAATTTTAACTTTTATAATTTAAGAATTCGATTTCAAACATGTCGCGAAAACTAACCATTAAATGTGAAAATGTCTATTATTATAGTATACTATAAATAGACGTTATAGTACACTATAAAAATTTGTTAGTATACTGTTAAAATAAATAGTATAAGGTAGTAGATTCCAATATGATCCACCTAAGATTTGACTGCGTTTTTTACCGACTGCAAATTATTTTTATAAGAAATAATTAAGCTGTTGATTAGAGGATTTAAGTGGGCAATTAAGAAAAAATACGTTGTTTTTGTGACCGTCACTTAAAAAATGCAATAATCTGCAATATATAACCGAATGAATACCAATCTCAAAGAATTATTTTCCCAGCATTTGAAATCGAACGATAGGCATGAAAACGAAACGTTGAGAAAGATGTGGGAGCTCCGTTGGTGGGGAGCAGGCAAGATAAGCGATCTTTGCGTCTCGGTCCTTACAATGACCGACCATAAATCAGATTCTCAGAACATCCTTTTTTCTTTCCGACATTTGGGGCAATGAAACTGTTGTATTGTAAGAAAGCTAGTCTGCCCCTTTGAAGGGGCTTTCGAAGCTGGTGGTCTCACAGAATTTGTGGACGACTTATTACGTCTTTGGCCGGCGAAGGATGAAAATCTTTCAGACGAATTATCTCGTCTTAGTCGGTCAACTGGTTAAGAGAAAATATGACACACATCACACTTTGCTTATACGTTATACTCCATGTTCACAAAGAAGCCAATGATATAAGCTAGATCTTATTAAAGTTGCTGGAAGATTTATTTCCAGCAATGACAGCCGTCAAAACTATTTTGGACATTTTTAATTATCTAATTTTGAAAGGTTTTTTTTATATATACTTAAAATATTATATTGAATTATAATAAAATATTATATTATATAAAACTTGAAATATTATATTTCACGATATTTTTAATGCTGTTAGCAAAAAGGTATTCAACTCTCACGTTTCATAATATTATTTTACTTTATTTTCAACATAGAAAAAGAAAAAATTGCAGTGCTTCAAATTTATTTGCAAATATTTTTTTTTTACTTTTTATACGTGTTAATAAAATGCTGTGAGTAATGCATGATGGAGGGGATTTTTTAAAATTTGCGTAACAAATTTTTTTTCTTGTCCCCCCCCCCCCTAAAATTTATTCGTTCCGCAGCCTCTGAGAGTAGCATATTCTGAATAGTCTTCCATATCTATAGCCTTCCATTATGTAATTCTATATATTTTTTAATGTTAAATGAAAGCATGTTAAATTAATTATTAATAATTTAATTTCTCCTGACCACTACATTTATGTATGTGAAAACGGAATTGTTGTCAGTAAAATGAAGATCCGTTGGTTAGATAGAAATAAACTTTCGTGACATACTTGGCATGCTTAATTCATATTTTATGAGTATGCTTTGTGATACTTTAATATAATATGTTAAGATATAATTGCACCTATGGAAAATGATTCTTTTAATTACACACTTGCATAAATAAGATTATTATTATTTCATATACAATACGAAAATATATGATGTGTGATTCTAAATTAATCAATGTCCTCGAATGATAAATTTTTTTCGATGACACTGTGTTGAATTATCCTCGAATGGTGAATATTTTTAGGTCACCTTCAGAGGGGGTCAGTAAACTACAAAAGTACTAAATTTTTCCATATCCATTTCTTCAATGATCTGAATTTTTTCGAGGACATCCGATAATTTGTGCTCAACTCAAGGTTTCACAATCTGGTCACCTTCAAAGGGAGTCAGTAAACTACAAAGTACTAAGTTTTTCCTTATCTGCGACTGTGCAAATTGTAAATACTCAAAAAAGTAAAAAGCGTAAAAAAAAACAGAAACCCTTTTCAGAAAAAGAAAATATGAACATTTAATGACAACTCATTAAACATCGATAAGCGCGTAAAACGCCAATATGATTTGCTGGTAGCGTCTCCTGTAACATCACTATCACTGTTTGTCCCTCTAGCAGGAGTTTCTCTAAACCTGTAGACCTGCAGCAGAACCGTAAAACTGTTCACTACAACTTTAAGTAGTTACTGTTTCAATTATTTAGTGACGCAAAATTAATTTTCATTGAATTTATATCAATTTCATATATTAATACTTTTAAATACTTGTGTAATATTAATTCGTTATATTTAGACATAATGTAAGTACTTTTAATTATCCCGCGTTGTATTACCGTATATGCTTCCAATTCTTTGTTGTTACGCGCTTTACATGTGTTAAGATCTAACTACCTGACGTTCGTTTCTGACATCGCTGGCTACTCGGTCTGATTTTAAGTAATTTAAAGCAACAATTTTTATTTTGTTAATCGCATAAGTGTACTAACTTTCGTTATTTATTGTTTTTATATAATTATTTTTCAATAATATACCTGTTTGTATTAATATACGATTTTGCCGGTAGCAGAGGTTTTGGTATGCCTGCTGTTCCGATTTTTAAGATAAAATCTAGGTTGATATTCATAATTCACTAATTCTATTATTTGTGACTTGCTTGATAAGTTACCTGATTTTTTGCAATTGAGATGCATGAAATGTTCATTGTGTATAAATTACAATTTATATGGGAAGAATTTTCTAAATCTTGAAATTTTTCGTTCTAGGATAGCCTTAATTCAGTTTTTTAGATGTAACTTACTAATATTCTCGTAACGTAATGCTCTGAAAAGAATCCGTTAATTGAATTCCGATTCAAAATTTTTGACTAATTCAACGGTAAAAGTTCTATTGTATCAGTTGAAAATTTTGTAGGATTTCCTAAATATTATTTTGATTTCTGAATTCCTTAATTATTTTTTATTGTGCTATGCGCTCTGTATAGCAATTTTGGCCAGAAAGTTTTCTAATTTTGGTTTTAAATTTATTGCATGATTGCACGATTTCTGTGTTTTCTTAGTTAAATTTGCGTCTATAAAACCTCTTAAAACTAAATTGAAATATTTTCGGATTTTACAGAAATGAGTACTAAGAAGAAGACAAAGGAAATCGAGGAGGTCGAGGAAGAAGAATATGTGGTTGAAAAAATCCTTGATAAAAGGGTTGTTAATAACAAACCAGAATATTTTCTCAAATGGAAAGGATATCCCGAGTAAGTTATAGGGTTCTTTCTTAGCTTCGTTACATTGATATTGTTTGATTACATAGTCTTAGGTTTAGTTTTTCTCCATGGTTTTTTTTCTTCTTTATCTCATTATCTAGTTGTGACAAACCATTTTTCACCAGCCACCCGATTTCATCCAAAATTTCAATAATTTGTGCACATTTGTACAGTCCTTCAGCTCCCGGCCATTCTTTTAGTTGCTCTAAGTCCTTGGACGAGTCGAATGGTCTGGGCTTTCGACAGTCCTTCAGCTTATGTGCATTTACTAGTATCTTTGAGTATCAGAAATCTGAATTTTAAAATAAAAATAAAATTTGTTCTGAAAAATGCTTACAGTTTTTTTTTTTTTAATGAAAATGAGTGAGAACCAAGTTCTGTTGTATATATCATTAAATATACCAAACATGTGTTATTTAATTATAGGCTGTGGTTTTTAAATTGTAAGATGTTCTCTTAAAACCTGAGAAAAGTTTCAATAAGTCCCTGTGATGCTTGTAAATGCTTTGTGGTTATTTTTTCGAAAAGTTCCGCTTTTTCTGAAAATTTTTAAGCAACATTGTTTTTCCTGAAAAATATTCAGCAACTTTACTCGGGACCACTGCAAGGCACCATTCAATTCTTCAAGTATGGACATGTTGCGAGTGCCTAGCATTAATCACAATAATATATTTTTATTTTATATTCTTTCTGTCAAGTTTTTATGAAAATATAGGAGAGGATCTGTTGACCTATTGATTTTGTAACCATCAACAGATTACTTTTAATCATTGATAAGAAAATTAGTTTATCATGTCTTGCTGTTTCATAAGTGTTCGTAAGCCAGTTTTTAACAAGTTTTGGTATTTTATTTGAATGGTACTTATCGGTTATAGGGACCAGTGTTCGAAATTAAAAATTTGAACTAAGCGTCATTTGACGTCTAAAGTTCTGACTCTAGGTACCAAATAGACACGGCTAATTGCCATTTTTACATCTCTAACAATAACAACTATTTTTTAAGTGTCCATTTTTGTTAAATATATAAACGAAGAATAATTCAGATTTTTGTATTAAAAATTGTTTTGGAACAGATCTGATATAAAGAATTTGGCTAAATCCGCCATTTTTTTTTTTTTTTTTTTTTTTGTCGCCAAGACTGGCGCCAACGCGTACGGTGTTTTGAAAATTCCTAACGGACGCCATCTTGAACATTGCGCGTACGAAATATAAACATATATAATTAAAAATGCCGATAATTAACAATACTTAGAAAAAATACGAAATTACTAAATTTACGAGAAACAATACTTAGAAAAAAGTTTGTACTTTAACTAAATTTAAGAAAAAACGATACTTAGAAAAAAGTTTGTACTTTAACTAAATTTAAGAAAAAACGATACTTAGAAAAAAAGTTTGTACTTTAACTAAATTTAAGGAAAAACGATACTTAGAAAAAAGTTTGTACTTTAACTAAATTTAAGAAAAAACGATACTTAGGAAAAAGTTTGTACTTTAACTAAATTTAAGGAAAAACGATACTTAGAAAAAAGTTTGTACTTTAAAGAAATTTAAAAGAAACGATACTTTACATGGACAACAAAATCAAAACACAGTACCTAGTTTAATGAAATCCAAAACTTTTCGAAGAAAAACACGTGTAAATATCCAAATTGCACAAATAATTGTTTCCACATTGCGGTCATAAAAAAACTCTCATTATTTCTATGTAAATTTTCTGCTTCTACATTATTTTATCTAATAACATGTGCTATCTTTAATTCCTGTATGATATTTACGTTTTTAACACACTCAGACACGTTTTTACACACACACCCGCCCCGGGCCAACGGCCGTACCGTGCTGAAAACACCGGTTCTCGTTAGATCACCGAAGTCAAGCAGCATCGGGCGCGGTTAGTACTTGGTGGGTGACCACCTCGAAACACCGCGTGCTGTTGGCCATCTCGGGTGCAGTATCCCCGTGGTTTGCGCACTAGATTTATTTGCACGCTGCCACAAATGCCGCCATGTTCATGCGGAGTACGATCACGTTAAACATGTGGGTCCGTAAGTCCTTCCGAGTGGTTGGTGGTAGGGGAAGGAGGGTACGGTCCCTGTGGATGCCTCCCCCACTGGGTTCCGGTCTAAATTGGGTGGCACTTCCCGGCCGTCCATACAGTTACCTTACACCTTTCTGGTAGGTCGGACGGTCTGGGTCTCAACAACAACACACACCCGCCCATTGGTTAGTGCGCTGGAGTTGCACTCGGTAGGCCCGGGTTCGATTCCAGCCACTGCCAAAACTGCCGCCGTGTTCATGCAGAGTACGATCACGTTAAACATGTGGGTCCGTAAGTCCTTCCGAGAGGTTGGTGGTAGGGGAAGGAGGGTACGGTCCCTGTGGATGCCTCCCCCACTGGCTTCCGGTCTAAATTGGGTGGCACTTCCCGACCGTCCAAAACAGTTACCTTACACCTTTCTGGTAGGTCGGACGGTCTGGGTTTCAACAACAACAACACACACCAACAGCAAAACAAAATAAAATGGCCGCAGCCGGCTATATCAGAAAGAAGTATTGTTTTTTCTTAAATTTAGTTAAAGTACAAACTTTTTTCTAAGTATCGTTTTTTCTTAAATTTAGTAATTTCGTATTTTTAATAAGTATTGTTAATTATCGGCATTTTTATGCATTTTTAATTAGCTATGTTTAGATTTCTTACGCATAAAGTTCAAGATGGCGTCCGTTAAGAATTTATAAACACCGTATGCATTGGCGCCAGTCTTGGCGACAAGAAAGAACAATACTTAGAAAAAAGTTTGTACTTTAACAAAATTTAAGAAAAAACGATACTTAGAAAAAAGTTTGTACTTTAACTAAATTTAAGAAAAAACGATACTTAGAAAAAAGTTTGTACTTTAACTGAATTTAAGAAAAAACAATACTTAGAAAAAAGTTTGTACTTTAACAAAATTTAAGAAAAAACGATACTTAGAAAAAAGTTTGTACTTTAAAGAAATTTAAAAGAAACGATACTTTACGTGGACAACAAAATAAAAACACAGTACCTAGTGTTGAAGACCCAGACCGTCCGGCTCGTCCTGAGGACATGAGCAGCCATTTGGACGGCCGCACAGTACCTAGTGTAATGAAATCCAAAACTTTTCAAAGAAAAACACGTGTAAATATCCAAATTGCACAAATAATTGTTTCCACATTGCGGTCATAAAAAAACTCTCATTATTTCTATGTAAATTTTCTGCTTCTACATTATTTCATCTAATAACATGTGCTATCTTTAATTCCTGTATGATATTCACGTTTTTAACACACTCAGACACGTTTTTACACGCACACCAACATACCGGCCGTCCAAATGGCTGCTCATGTCCTCAGGACGAGCCGGACGGTCTGGGTCTTCAACACACACCAACAACAAGTCCGGCCGTCCAAATAGTTGCTCTTAGTCCTCTGGACGAGTCGGACGGTCTGGGTCTTCAACACACACCAACAACAAAACAAAAATAAAATGGCCGCAGCCGACTGCATCAGAAAGCTAAAAGGGGTGGGGTTGCCAGAATTTCCAGAAAAAGCAAAATGTTGCGCAAAGCAGGCGCGCCACATTTGGCCATTTGGCGCCACAATTGGCTCGTGAAAAAAAAGTTGAAAAATCCAAATTCTTTATATCCAATCTGTACCATTAATTTTCCTGAGTTAAAATAGCAATTAATATAAAAAATTTAGTTGATGAAAACAAATTGCAAAAATAGAAAATTCATGATAATAGAACGGGATAAACCGATAATCACTTATAAATGCACGTTTTAGGACATTTCCATGTAATCTTTCTCATATTACTTACAAATATAAGAATTAAACACATTTAAAATTAAAATATTATAAGGGAATTTTCAGCGAAATTTAGTCACTTTTTGTGGCCAATTTTGTCAAAGTGTGGAATTTCATTTTAAAATCTGTTTACTATATTCGTCTTAAAAGTTTAAAAATGGGGGGGGTGCATATTTGTCCGGAGATCGGCATTCAATGCAAATATCGGATCTTCATGAAGAAATGCAGAGTTGGCAGCTAGGGTTCAGTATTTGCAAGTCAATAATAAGTTTTTGTTTTATAGTCGCTACTCTTTTGTGTCGCTTTGACAAAATATAAATCATACCCTTGAAAGTCATCTACACCCTTTGGGTGAGCTAGACAACCTGGATGATAATAATAAAAAAGTATGAATCACATTAATTTCAGGGACTGATATAAAAAATGCATAGATGCTGACCTACCAGAAAGGTAGATAGGAACATATTGCACGAGGAAAAATCGAACACTAATGCCGTTTTTCCCCCATATTGCTGCAAAATAGCCTTCTATTTCATTAATAATACGTTTGAAAAATAGTTTTTTCTATATAATATACAAAATAATTACAAACGTTTTAAACGATGCAAACAAATTGTAACGGAAAAATACTTTCAAAATAAAACGAAATATGGAGGATCGCACACAAATGCCATTTATCGCGATACTACTGCAAAATAGCCTTTCATATCATTAAAAATACGCTTGAAAAAGTCTTTCTGTATAATATAGTACAGTACGCGATCTCTTATCCGGCACCCCAATATCCGGACTCTCCCAAAACCGGAATTCGGCAAAATAATGCCAAGTATTGCGCCAAACAGCGATTTTTTGTTTAAAATCCCGCCAAACGCTTTTTTGCCTTAATTAGCAATATCAATTTAAAAAAAAAAAAAAAAATGATGCTTTGTAGTCTACATTTTTACAGGGTACGTGCGATCTGCGCACGAAATTCAAAAATCCAGCGTAGAAAAAAATGCCGCGCAGGAATTCGCATGTATTCTCCGCCGCTGATCCTTCTTAAATTTTGAAAACGAACGTGAGGAATTCTCGCGAGAGCGAATGAAAATATTTCGTGCATCGTGTTTTTCCGGGAAGTTCCGTATCTCCATAGCGCAACTCCTCTTTTCCAGAAAATATCTAAAGTTGCACAGTTTTTCTCGAAAATTTCCAAAGTGGCTGCATCCTGCACAGGCGAGACGCATGAAGGCTAAAAGGATCTATCTAGTTAGTCTTCATGGCGAAACGTGTCATTTCATTCTTCACTAGTTAAGGATATGGCTCCTGTATATATAGGAGCCTTAGTTACGGACAAGTCGCGGCAAGGTGCTTTTTTTAATGGCGTTTCATTCCTTTCTGGGTGTATAGGGCAGAGCACGGACTAATATAAATATAGCATTCTGTGGGGCAGAGCACACTAGGCACAAAGGTTTCGAATTCGTTACATTTTCTTTTCTGCTCTTTGTTCCAGGACTTTGATTTTCAGTAAAAGTATTCCAACTTTTTCGCTAGAAATATTCCGATATCGCTAAAGAAATCCTATTTGCTTTGTCTACGCCCTTCAAACGCAATGTGCAGCACAGAATTCACACTTTTTTGCACAAACATTTATTGGAAAAGATTGAAAAGAAAAAGGTCATCAGTGCATTTCCGAGATGATAGAAAGTACGTTTAAGTAAGGAATTGCCGAAATGCGAAGAAAAATATAGCAGCTATAAAATATCATTCAAGGCCTTCTGATTGTTCTCTTTGAATACTTAACCTAAGCAATAAACTTGTCATTTTCTCGGAAAAACCCGATTTTTTTTTCATCTCCGTGGAGATATACACGTCTTTGATATTTTTAAAAACGTTGATGGAATTCCAACATCAAAATCATTTTTAAAGAAATCCTATTATTTGGATGAAAATGGCTATTTTGAACCGAAAATTACCTTATCAAAAAGTTCCATTGCAGTATAATTATGGAGTTTTAACATGCTACATTTATTAATTAGTATTTTATAAAAGACAATATCGCTATACTGATTAGCAATATCGCGGAATTTTTTTATGTAAGCACGATCGCAGATATGTTATGTTTTATTTTTAAATATTTTCCATTTTTTCAATCTGTTTCCATCCACTAATATTTTTATATTTTTTGGGCTTTTTATGCTGGGATATTATTTTTAAACATATTGTTGATGAAATTGAGATATATGTTTAGGATAACGAAATTAAATTTTTTTATTTATTCAAGCATTAAAATTATAAGGCTTATTAGCAATACATTTGATGAGCATAAATTAAAATTTGATATATTTGCACCCATAGTTGAATCTCTCATTTCAATTAAAAATGAACATCCTTCTCATCTTAGTTTTATTAAAAGTACTTTAAAATATTTTGAAACATATGAACAAAGGTGTTTCTGCTAAAATATTAGATGAATATGGTGAGGGCCCACTTTAGTTGAAATGTTCCAAAAAAAGACTTCTAATAACTACCCTGACTAATCAACTTTTTTCAGACATTTTTTTCTTTCAAAAATTTTCTTAATCCCTAAATTTGATACTATAATTATATGTAGTTTGCATTTTAGTTAATCAAATATATCTTTTCATATGGATTGTAAAAAATCTGTATTTAATATATGTTATTAAAATGAATTATAATTTTCTATAATATTTTAGACCATTCCAGTAAGTTTTAGGAAAGTGTTCCGAATAATGTAAAAACCCCTTATCCAGAATGCCTGAAGTCCCAAGCAGTCCGGATAATAGATCCTGTACTGTATATACGAAATAATTGCAAACGTTTTAGACGATGCAAACAGATTGCAGAAGTGGAAAAATATTTTCACGATAAAACGAAATATAAAGAAGATCGCGGACGAATACCGTTTATCCCAATACTCGTGCAATATAGCTCTTCATTTCTTTAATATGTCTGAAAAATAGTTTTCTTCTATATAACAAGAAATAATCATAAAAATCTTAGTCGATGCAAATGTGTTTCTCTCACATGAATTAGAAACACTCAATCACATGGAAACGGATTTTTAGATGAAAAAACGAGTAAACCTCCATCTTAAAATTCCTGACTTTGTTTCTTATTTCGTGACCTACTTCCGATTTCATGACTTGTAGATACTCTTATGCAGATTTGCATACAATAAAATGTAAATGTTATGGAAAAGAAAAGTCAGACTACTGTGGATCCAAATCGGATTCCCGTAACAAGACTGAAAAAACGGAACTACATAAAAAATCTGAACACTTGGCAGCTATAAAAACATTGTTTTCAATGTCTGATAACAAAATATTAGCCAACCAAATGTGCAAGACTCTGGAACGCAGTGTGTTCTATAATAGTAAGCAATTAGAATGTAAAGACTGCAGGATCACTTCCTTTTCTTCCAAGTGGCATACGTAGATCTACGAGGGGAGCAATAGAATAAACGGAGTTTCGGACATCCGAATGTCTGAGGATAAAGCAAGCAAACAAATTCTTCAGAAGTGCAATTTCAGGTCTTGAAGGGTGGAAGTGAGTTGAAGTACAATAAAGATCTCAATGTTTCCTTCCCTGAATAGACAGAGGGGGTTTTGGGGATTTTTTTTTTTTTCAACCGCTGTCCAATCGTCTACCAGGAATCGTAATTTAGTCAAAGGGAAAGGAAAAACTGATATTGAACAATAGCATTGTTAGGCGTCAAATTTGACGACCAGATTGAAGAATCTAGTCGTCAAATTGAAATTTCTAGTTGCAAATTACGACTAACGACCGCTAATTTCAAACACTGATATGGACCATCGGTTAGCGACTGCTATTCAGAGTTGTTGCCAACACAGAACATTGGCGATATAATCCGATACGAGAAATTCACTACAAACACAATGATTAAAGTAAGCCACAATATTTGTAAACATCGCCACCTATTTATAATATGGTGACCGACCGCCGCTTATAAGAAACACATTCATTTCAGTCGTTTTGTTTCTTATTGGCAGTTGATTCTTAAATCCGGAAATTTTTTAAATATCTTTCTTCCATTGTAAATACTAACTGTTGAATACAGTTTTATACAATTTAAAAGATAAATGTATATAAGTTAAATATTAGTACGTACATAATACATTTGTAAATTGAGTTTTGCATTCAGAAACATTTCTTATTTTACAAATTAAGCCGTACAACTTAAAATATTATCTATATGCATATACAATACGTGACCTCGTATCCGGACGCTCCCAAAACTGGAATTCGTCCAAATTCTGTGGCAACAAGCAATTATTTGCCAAATAGCAATTTTTTGTTTAAAATGCCGCCAAATGCTTTCTTTTGCCATATTTAGCAATATTGATAAACTTACATTTTCCCAGGATTTGAAATAGGACTCTCAAACGCTGCAGGAATTCGCATGCATTCTCCGCCGCTGATCCTTCTTAATTTCGAAAACGAACGCAGGGAATTCTCGCGAGAGCGAATGAAAAGCAGGAATGAAAATATTCCGTAGATCGTGTTTTCTTTTTTCGAGAAGTTACGCGTCTTCATAGCGCAACTCTTCTTTTCCGGAAAACATCCAAAGTAGCCCCGTTTTTCCCGAAAATTTCCTTAGCGGCTGTATCCGGCACGGGCAAGGCATGTCATTCCATTCTTCACTAGTTACGGATACGGTTCCTGTATATATAGGAGCCTTAGTTACGGACAAGGTGCTTTTTTAATGACGTTTCATTTTTTTCTGGGTGTATAGGGCAGAGCACACTTAAGTACAAAGGTTTCGATTTTTCCGAATTTATTACATTTCCTTTTCTGCGCTTTGTTCCGAGACTTTGATTTTCGTTAAACATATTCCAACTTTTTTACTAGAAATATTCCGATATCGCTAAAGAAATTCTATTTGCTTTGCCTACACCCTTCACAAATGTGATGTGCCGCACAGAATTCACACTATTTTGCCCAATTTAATAAACATTTATTAGAAAAGATGAAAAAAAAAAATAGTCATCAGCTCATTTGCGAGATGATAGAAAGTACGTTTAAGTAAGTAATTCCTAAAATTAATGAGAGTTAACTTTTGCCGAAATGCGAAGAACAATATAGCTACTATAAAATGTCATTCAGGACCTTCTGATTGATATCTTTAAATACTTAACCTAAGCAATAAACTTGTCATTTTCTCCGGAAAATCCATTTCTCCCCCCCATCTCTGTGGAAATATAGACATCTCCAATATTTTAAAAAACGTTGATGGAATTCCAATATCTAAATCATTTTCAATTAAATCCTATTTGGATGAAAATGGCTATTTTGGACCGAAAAAAAGACAGTTTAGCAATGTCGCGGAATTTTTTTATTTAAACACTGTCACCTATCACCATCTGTTTCCATCCACTAATATTTTTATATTTTTTGTACTTTTTATGCTGGGATATTATCTTTTAAACATATAGTTGATGAAATTGAGATATATGTTTAGGATAACGAAATTAAAAAAATTTTATTTATTCCGGCATTTAGAAATACATTTGAAGAAGTACTTAAAAATATTTTGAAACATATGAACAAAGATGCTTCTGTTAAAATATTAGATGAATATGGTTAGGGCCCACTTTAGTTGAAATGTTCCAAAAAAAAAAACCTAATAACTACACTGAATAATCAACTTTTTTCAGACATTTTTTTCTTTCAAAAATTTTCTTAATCACTAAATTTGATACTATAATGCATTTTAGTTAACCAAGTAAATCTTTTCATATGTATTGTAAAAAATCTTTATTTAATGCATGTTTTTAAAATGAATTATAATTTTCTATAACATTTTAGACCATTCAAGTAAGTTTTAGAAAAGTGTTCCGAATTGCGTAAAAACCCCTTATCCAGACTGCTTGAAGCCCCAAGCAGTCCGGATAATATATCCTGTACTGTAGTATGTAGTTAAATAAGGATAAAAAGTAAAACTCATAGGTCGTTCATTTATGTATAAGAGCATAGTACATTTTCATACATGCCGTAATCTATTACTGAGGAACAGCAAAAAACTTATCCAGTGTGCTAACGAGTCTGTGATTAGTTTACCATAGCTGCCAACTCTCTCGGTTTTACCTTCAAACTCCCGGTCTCCCGGGTTAGTCGCTCAATCTCCCGGTTTTCACTCAACTGGGCAGAAATCACGCGAAAGCAAATTGTGACTTTCAGTTGTTTTCCTTGATGCAGTTTTCTACTACCGCGGTGTAGGAATGGATCGCAATTGACGTTTGTGTTTTTGTATTTGTACCTACAGGTTACAAAAGTAAAAACATCTGAAATAGATCGCGAATATTCCGAAAATATCACGAAATGAAAATGTGAGAAAAACGCATTTGCATCGACTTAAATTTTATAAAATTATTTTGTTTTATATGCAAAACTATTTTTCAAATGTATTATTAATGAAATGAAAGTCTTTTTTCAGCAATTTCACTAAAAACGACGTTTGTGCGCGATCCTCCATATATTTCGTTTTATTATAAAACTATTTTATACTTTTGTAATCTATTTGAATTGTCAAAATTTTTTATAATTATTTCGTATTTTATACAGTAAAACTATTATTCAAACGTATTATTAATGAAATTAAGGGCTATTTTGCAACAATATCGCGGGAAAACGACATTTGTGCACGATCCTCCTTCTATTTTGTTTAATTGTGGAAATAATTTCCACTTTTGCAATCTGTCTGCGTAATCTAAAATTTTTGTAATTATTTCATGTTTTATACAGATAAACTATTTTTTAGTTAATGAAATGAAGAACTATTTTCTGAATAACAATATTAAAATAATAATTTGGGTACTTAGGAGATACAACCATTTCAAAGGCATTCCAAAACTGATACAAAATGCCATATCCGGTGCACGGTCCCTGCTTTGAGAGGATTGTCTTCTCAAACCGAAAAATAATTTCGGTTGTCAGCTCTCGTAGCGGGAAGTGGGAATAGGCGTTGCCGAAAATGTTGCTGAGGGGATGCCCTCCAGGCACAGCTATTCTTGGAAGCACAATCCCGAAAGTTGAAGGCATCTAGTCTAGCAGAGCCAGTCACTTTAGGGAAAATATTTGAATGGTCAGTTACATTGGAAAGAAAAATTAAACAGTTGCGGAAATCAAAGCAGAATTTACTGTTGCTTATGCCAGAAAAAGGTGTTTAGGTCAATATTTAATATTGAAAACTGTAATTAAATGTTTTATTACACACTTTTATTTCACTTCGATCAGAGTATACAGGATGTTTCAAAAAGATTACACGATTCAATGCACCTTGAACAATGGTCCTAGAAATTCGAAACAGGAATTAATTTCAGGTGGGGCTGTTTCAAGGTTACCACAAAATTTCATGAAAGTCAGTGCAGCTTTTTTAATTATGAGACAAACACTCACATACAGATTTTCAATTTTATTTATATAGATTATCACTTATGTATGAAATCAATGATTACATAAATTGAGTTATGTTATTTTAGACTTAAAATTATATCTATATTCAATTAAATATTTGGTTTATTTAATTTCTAGTTAACCACTTTTATTGTATGAGATAAAAATGTGAGAACAATTCTTTTTTTGCTGCATTTTTCAATAAAAGACTGCCTTCTAAAACTTTTTTTTTGTTTACTTGTTTTTAACGTAACGTATCACACTGTATTAATGCACCTGTCCCCCGATTTACACGGAAGATAGGTTCTGCACAAAACCGTGTAAATTGAAATCTTGGATTTTGCTAAGTAAAATCGTGTAAAACGAAAATAACCCCAAAATGTGCATGATTCAGTCATTTATTTAAGTAAAACAGAAGTAAGACATCTTAGAAAACTTAAAATTATACTTAGTTTATAAAACAACAAATGTATGAATGTAGTAATATAACATATTTGATTTATTTTACATGGGAACAAAGAACAAAAAAACAAAAACACCCTTAAAAATTAATTATAAGTTTAATCACTTTCATGTACTATCAGTCTTTTCTTTCTGATAGGTATGATGTCACGTTCATCACTGAGCTTTCTTGATGCAATTCTGGCTCAATGGTTGACGAATTAGGCAAGATCTCGGGTTGACAAGACTTTGTCATGAAATCGGTAATTAACAATTACGTAGGGGTTTTTTTTTTTGCTAAATCTTTATAGACCTCTTCATATTAATTTAAACATTTACGAAGGTCTTGCTGGAATCGGAGAGCTCGATCAACATTTGTGTCATAGTGTAAGAAATGGTTGCCTAATTTTCTTCCCAAATCAAGTCCTATGCTTATGATTCTTGCTGTGAACGCAACTGGTTCAGATTGCTCTTCATCATGTTTGTTTCACGAATCATGTTATTTAAATCATCTTCATTCAATTCTTCATCTAGTATATGAAATTTTTCCTGCTTTTTCATAGAGAGCCAGGCGATTTATATTTCAATGACGTCATTTGAATGAAGTTCATTTTCTTCGATGAAGTTTTCAAATATGATAAATTAATGTAGTATTGTAATAATTTTAAAAATATTACTGAGGAATGTATCTCATTTTAGAGATGTTTAAATAAAATTGCATTGCAGTTGGAAAATGTTTCATAATCAATGCTTTATGCATTCAATATGTTTCATAATCAATGATCTTTCTTGTTATTTAATTGTAAAGATTAGATTAGAAATTACCCCTTTACCTACTTACCATATTTTATTGGTTAAAGGTAAAAATCCCTACTCAAATAATAAAAATATTTTTCCTCCTTCAGCCCATGCAAATTTTAAACATGGTATGGGAATTTTATGCACATCTAACTATTGTGACAAATTAGTTTTATCGTATATTTCTTTTGATTTGCACATTTATTTATATTTTTACTTTCTCACACTAGAATATAGTGTAGAAAAAGTATTGTTTTTGTGAAAATATTTGATTTCGAGATTTTGCTGCCAATATATGTTTTAAGACCTCCTGAACACGTTTTCTGGAGTGATATCTATCTGTTGTTGATTTCTTGTGTATACAATAGCTGCCACAAATATTAATTTTTACAAAACTTTTTATCCAACTTTGTTAATGGAAAATCTAAATCTAGATAGAATTTTTTGAAATTTCAGAAACTTCAAAATTTTATTTTAATCATTTGGACCAACAATACACATTTTTCAATTTTTTCTTGCAAGGTTTGCAAACGTTCCTCTGTCCTCAAACTCTATAAAAAAAAATTCCTTAAAAACCCTGATTGTAATTTATAAAAGTCATAGAATTTGGTTTATGTGCAAATGAAATTCCATGAATTCATAATTTTGCTTTTTCATAAATTTTTAATATTTGTTTTTTCTGTTTGTAGATCTGAAAATACTTGGGAGCCTGTTGCCAACCTGGACTGCCCTGAAATGATTAAAGACTTTGAAGATCAACTGCTAAAAAAGAAAAAAGATGGTGGTAGTGCTGCTGGTGGAGGTGGTGATAAAAAAAGAAAAATAAATGGATCTGAGAGTGCTTCAGAAACCCCTGTTAAGAAGATGGCTGAGGTAATTCTTGCTTTTAAAATCTATTAGTGTATGTATATCTTGCAATATTGCCTGCAAATTAGTTAATTTGATGTTTTCTAAAGATGACATCACCTTCAATTTATTTATTTTTAATTGTATTATATTTCTTCTTTATAGGAATGTTATTGTATCGGTAAACTAATGTTCATATTGTATGTGAGTTATCTTGCTAAATAAAAATTACCAAATGTGTATAAGCAAGTTTAGCATCCACTATTTGCATGTACTCCACCTCTTATTTAAAGTGTATTTTGCCCATGCAGCATTCTAAAGGAGTTAGCTGATTCAGTGTGTGTTGAATCTGTGCAGATGGCTCAAAAAGCATGATATATAGTTGTAGTGAAACTGCACAGCATGTGTGTCCATTAGGGTGGACTTTATTTTTCAAGTTTGGAATTTTTAAATTTTTTTTCCAAATTGAATTGGATATAACGGTCGTTACCAGGGTCGAAAGTATACTCATTACCTAACTCTGTGCAGTAATTTTATTGCCGGCAATGTAGTCTCTCACCATCTTACAACAAAGTCAAAAAATATGTAGCGCTCAGTCGGTAGTGGTGCCCCCCCCCCCCCTTCCCTCAATTGGGGTTAATAAATAAATGATAAACTAGTTTCTTGGAATTGTAAATGAAGAGCTAAAAGAGGAATTGCCTTAATTGTTGATGACAACACAAACTACTTACAGACGATGAAGACCAAAACCATCATTTGCTCTAAGTTATAAAGGACTTTAGAAAAGGTGCCCGAACCGTAACAAGAAAACTTAGTAAAGTGCCATAAGCATTTCTTCAAATTTCATTAGTTCTGTACAATTGGCATTGAATCATAGTAATGAAGTTGAATAGTAAGAAGTTTGAGTTGTTATTGCTGCAGTATTTTGCATTATAAGCCAATGCAATCAATTCCAGTCTGTTTTTTTTTTTTTTTTAATTTCTTTATTCGATTCGAAATGTTTCAAAATGAAGAAAAACATAAAAAAATTTATTCTCCGAGCCGTATTTATCTTTTTATTTGCAATCAATTCGCCTTTCTGATTTTTGCAGAAAAACTGTCCAATTTGGCGCGAACGGGATATGACGTTACAAAGTTCTGGTCGTTCTCATTGCGCGAATCTGTGAATGTGTGTTTACATTCGAAAAGTTCTGTTTATTATGTCTAATACTTATAAGTATTGCATAGTTCCAATGTGCACATCTACTAGTAAAGTATTGCATAGTTCCAATGTGCACATCTACTAGTATCACATCACCAAATAAAATCTTTATATCTGTGCCTAAAAATGGTGTCAAGCAATGGAGCTAGATACTAAACAAAATCCACCACTGTCATTAAAGACAACTCGTTTTGTATGTGAAGATCATTTTGAAGTAAGTTACATTTATGTTATTTTTTATATTAGTATTCAGGGTGGCCACTCAACCTGGAAACCGGGAAAAGTCAGGGAATTTTGTGGAAAAATTTTTTTTTTTTTTTACTAATTGTCCAGATAAAAACAGAACTGCTCAGTTCGAAAAATTTCGCCAAGTCTTACGCTGTACTCGTAACCGCTAAATAAAGGTTGCCATGTGTCCATTTAATTCCGTATAAAAGCAAAAATGCGGAGTTCGTGCGTCATTTTGGACAAATGTCACCAACTACAGAGATGCCAACTTTTACGGATTTTCCGTAGTTTGTATGGATTTTTACTTTATCTTACGGTTTTACGGACATTACACCCAAAACTACGGAAAATCCCGTGAAATCTATGCATCCTACCATTCAGTTTATATTCCCTGCTGTGCTGAGAGTTCAAAATTATCAGTTCGCATCCATTTTCTTCTAATGATTTCATATCAGAACAATAGACCTAATTTATTTTTATAGTGCCCGTAAAAATAAAGAAATATTTTACTAAACAAATTATATTTCCCTTAAATTATAGGATTGCGCAATTCAATCCTTTTCGGGCTTTGCTGAGAGTACACAATTGTCTTTTTCCATCCCTCTCCATCCCCTTATTATTGCACTTTAACTTGACTAAATTAGCTTATTTTCACATTTTGGTTGATTATAAAGGTTAAATTTTTAATTATTTTCACATAAATAGTCCGATCACAAAATTCAGTTTTTTTTTTTTTTTTTTTTTTTTTTTTTTTTTTTTTTTTTTTACGGGCGTTGCCGAGAGTACGCAATTATCCTTTTCCATCGATCTCCATCTCCCTATTTTTGTACATTAATTTGACTAAACTAACGTATTTTCATATTTTGGTTGATTATAAAGTCTAATATTTTAATTATTTTCATATAAATAATACGATCGTGAAATTCAGTCTCTCTCTCCCCCCCCCCCCCCCCCCCCCCCCCCCTTCCTCGGACGTTGCCGAGAGTACGAAATTATCCTTTTCTATTGATCTCCATCTCCCTGTTGTTGTACATTAACCTGACTAAACTAGTTTATTTTCATATTTTGGTTAATTATAAAGGTTAATTTCCTAATTATTTTCACATAGTGCTATTCAGTTGTAATTAACTCAGTTAAGTTAGCAAAACTACATTTTGAACTTATTCTAAGGTTTTAAAATATATATTGTCAATATACGTAAAATCTTACTAGACTATTTCTTTTTATTGTCTTCAATGAAAACCATTAAATTCTTTTAAATATTTCAGTAGTCCAATTTTACTGCATTTACATGAATTTTTTATTAAAAATGTCAAAATTTATTTGTAAAAACAAAAAAAATATGTGTATTTTTTTCTCCTGATTTAATATAACTTTTTTGGATAGTTGAGTGAAATTGTTAAGAGATCATTTAATCAAATTTGTAACTGAATAGGGACATGCGTGCGCACGTTTTATGTTAAAATTACTGGTCTGGAATTTCTTTTCAATTCACCTGGAAAAGTCAGGGAATTTCAATATGTACAAAGAGTGGCCACCCTGGTATTTCATATTTTAAATTAAGCTCTTTTAAATGAAAATTTTAATTATATTTTTGGTGTCAAATCAATAATGGACATCATTCCCTATATGTACTTTACATCTTAATATAAATCACATACTTTCTTAATTTTACAGTTTAACATTCCATCATAGTCTTTTTTGCAAGACAGGATGCCATTAGGTGATGATCAATGCCAATAAGATGTTATAATTAGAAATTCAATGTCCCCTTGATTCAAAGTTATGCAAATTAATTCATGTGTCATTAAGAAACATCATATTTTGTTTTATCTACTGATATTCATATATTATATATTTATTGGTGCAATTTCATAGGTAATAAAATTATTTTTATAGTTTAATAGAAAATATGCAAAACGGATTAAATTTTAGAGGGTTGACTACTAATGGTACATAATAATCTATGACTTGAATTTGATGTTGATTTTTATTTTTAATGTTAGAGTAATGAAATAGAAAAGAAAAATTAAGGAGTGTATAGATAATACATCAGTGTCTGTATAATCAAATTTTTAAAGCTTTTGTATGAGAAGTTTTTACTATGATTTATAGTAAACTTAGAAAATTCTTAAGAGTGTACACTTCTGGCTCGACACTCAATGTTTTGTTTTGGTATTACAAATGAACTTAAACCCAGATTCAAAGTGGATTATTGACATCATCCCATGTTTAGTTTGTGATGTTCACACTGAATATTTGAATTTTCTTAAATTCAGGTAAATATAAAAGTAAAGAGTTGAAACTTCATATTAAGAAAATGCTAATATCGTTTCAGTCAATAATTCTGGTGGCGCTGGGGTAAGTTAAGTAGCATTTCAATGGCGAAATATCTGAAATATTTATTTAAACTGCCAATTTTGTAAAAATAAATTATTGGCTCAATACAAAGTGAAACTGAAATAATAAAGAATATTTCTACGTATTCAAAATTATTTAACCTTTCAATTTATTTTTATCTCCAAATAGTCTGTACTATATCCTACAACTATGAAAAAATACTGGTTAATTATACTCATAATTAGAGAACCCTTAATTTAAAAATAATCAGAAATAAATATACTAAATACTACGCCTTTCTTTTGTGCCATATAACAATAGAGGCTTCTTTCCTGACACCAATGACACCTAGATATAATTCTCAAAGCATTGTGGCATTTTCAAGCATTTCATCGAGTTTTATCATCGCCTCCTTTTAAAAACTCCATGCACAAAACAGTTTGTTCTGAAAAGATGTTTCATGATGAACCCATTTTCACACTTACTGAATAGTAAACAATGTCTTGCACTGCCTTCATCAAAGCTGAATATATAAATAAGTAAAGCTTAGTTAGTTACCATATTTCTAATGACCAATATGTCTTAGGCATTTAAAAATTAAATTAGGGCATTATTTTTCAACTGTTAATTTAAAAAATTTTGACTACATTTTTTAAAGGTGAAATTTTTGTTTACGTGATATAAATATGTATTTTTAGCAGATATTCGATGTGAGTGCCTTTTATACTGAACAGTTTACTATACTAGTAAAAAAATGTACCCAGTATTGCCAAGAATTATTTTTTAAGTAAGGTTTGAAAAATTGAATTCATTCTATTCAATTTTTCAAAAGATATAGTCGTGCTCTGCTCACTTTTTAGCAATAATTTTTTAAAGCAAATAAACACAATTTACATGTACACACTAAACACCTGTTAAATCACGCCCTCACTGATAAGCTTGAACTATAAGCTAGCTTACAGGAAGGCGTGACTATTTCTTCCCCCTATTTTCAATCCTTTATAAACAACGTAATGACAGACAATGATTGGATATGGGATGTGACTTTTCATGAATGAAAATTTCTTATACAAGGCGAATGGATCTGCCATTTTGTTTCAAACATGGTTCTATTAATTAATCTTTACAGAAGAGAGTCACATATAATACTAAAAAATATGAATCATTTTCCACGTATAACATGACATTCGCCCAAATTTACAATATCAAGACAAGGAAAAACACTAATGATGACTACTTTTTCTGGGGGGGGGGGGGCAAACTCAAGCTCATGATGTACAATATCGACAGGCCTGATGCTCTCCTTTGTTATATTGAAGGGGGAGTGTGACCCCCCTCCCTTTACATCCCCTATGGGTGACCATGACTTCATATTTAATAAAATTATTGCAAAAGTTCATCTAATTTAGAAATAAGAAAAACATTTAAAATGTTATGTCTTGTATTCATCTGACATATGTAACATTTAAGTCTTGTGCATTTCATTCACTCTTTGCATTTTTATTTAAAATTATTTTATTTTATTCACCAATAAATAAAACTTCTTGAAATAAAACTTATGAAAATGTGGAATTCCAATATACGAGGCATGTTTTTTAAGTAAGTACCGTTTTGGAATTAAAAACAGACGTGCAAAGATATCGCAATAATTTTATTTCTACATGAAAGCCTGTACCTTAATCTACTTTTCTACATAATTTCCGTGAATATTGAGGCACTTGTCATAACGTGGCACCAGTTTTTGAATACCCTCCTCATAAAATTCTGCCGCCTGACTTGTTAACCACTGTATCACAACTGTTTTGACTTCGTTATCGTCTTGAAGACGCTGACCACCCAGGTTTTTCTTCAAGTGCAGGAACAAATGGTAGTCGCTGGGCGCCAGATCAGGGCTGTATGGAGGATGATCTAGAGTTTCCCATTTAAAAGATTTGATGAGATCTTTGGTCCGATTAGCCACATGTGGACGGGCATTGTCATGCAGCAAAACGATACCCTTACTCAACTTGCCACGTCTTTTGTTCTGGATTGCACGACGCAGATTGTTCAATGTCTCACAATAAGACGCTGCATTGATTGTCTCATTACGAGGCAGAAACTCCACTAGCAATACTCCTTTTTTGTCCCAAAAAACTGTGCACATGATTTTCCGGGCAGAAATTGTTTGCTTAAACTTCACTCTTTTGGGTGATGATGAATGTCGCCATTCCATGGATTGTTGTTTTGATTCTGGTGTGACGTAGGCCACCCATGTTTCGTCACCAGTAACAATTTGGTCTAAAAAATCTTCACCTTCATTGTGGTACCGCTCAAGGAAAGTCAATGCACTGCCTAAACGTTGGGTTTTGTGCAAATCCGTCAACATTTTTGGAACCCAACGTGAACACAATTTCCGGTAATTCAAGTTCTCGGTCACAATGCGATACAAAACACTACGAGAATATTGAGGAAACCAGTCGCACATTGATGAAATTGTAAAGCGTCTGTTTTCTCTCACCTTTTCTTCCACTTTCTGCACCAAATCTTCATTAAAGACCGAAGGACGCCCACTCCGTTCTTCATCATGCACATTTGTGCGGCCATCTTTAAATGCTCTCACCCATTTCCTTACCATTCCATCACTCATAATGTTTTGTCCGTAAACTTCACAGATCTCACGATGAATATCGATCGGTTTTACGCCTTTAGCACTAAGAAATCGTATAACAGCCCGTACTTCACAATCGGCGGGACTCACGATTGTCGGAGGCATCTTAAACACTCAGTAAACAACGTATACAATGAAGAATCAGACTGTAATGGCGTCAGTGCGTAGACAAGAGATGTAGGTAACCAGCGCGCATGCGCGGAATGCCGACCGTAGCGCTGCGGCGGCGGAATCGCAAAACGGTACTTACATAAAAAACATGCCTCGTACATTTCACTTGTAATACCAAATTTGCGCCTGGGGCAATGTTCTAGATAGCTAAATGGTTCACGTTCCTAACCGATGTATAGGCGAATGATGGAAGTCAAGTGCCTGGCCATTTGATTAAAAAAAAAAATCTATGTTAACTTTGCAGTAAAGTGAAAGAATAAGAGTATGATATTGAACAGAATCTTAACATTTAACATTTTTAAACATAAATTTTATTATTTTATATTGTTGGTTTAAATTAGTTTTTAGAAAAAAAGCTAAAATATAATTGAGGTATAGTAAGGTATTTTAGATATAATTTTAGAGTTGATAAAAAATTATATGTATAAAAATTTCGTATACCTGTATACTGCAGTCAAGTTATAATTTATATTTTCATTGAGTACATGTGCTTTTGAAAATTTATAAAATAATTACATTCTATCTAAAACAAAAAGCAAAGTTGTTTTAGTCACAAAGAAAAAAAAATGTAAAACTGCTTTTAATGTAATTAAATGTAAAAAGCTGCTTAATTTGTAAATAAAATATTATATTTAGAATCTTCATGAAACATATAGCTAAAGTGCTCTTGCACATAAAACACATTTATTCAATAAAAAATTAAGCATATAAATACAAATGTTTTTTTTAAATTTCCAGAAAAAACTCAAGAAAAGGTGTAAATCTTACCTATCAACTTTTACACCACGAGATTCAGGCGTCACAAAATCCATATTGTTTTTAAAATACAGAGCCATCATGATAGAATCAATCTTGGGCAGATTGTCTGATTGCCCTTTAACAAAACCTGAATCCATGTTTACAATAAAATAAAATAAGGAACAAATAATTTAAACTCAAGCAGACAAAGAACAAATGGGTAAAATAACAAAATTAAACGCCAACTACTTGCAAATATCTCAATAGAAACGGCACATAGTAGAATGTTGCATCACAGGTCGATCGGGCCGCGTGACGTCACAGCCAATCACTGGCCATTTTGTCTTTGAGAAGTTTTTGTGGTTTTTCATTTCTTGATATTTAAATTAATAATTATTTTAAGAGATTTTCGCTTGGATATTTGAAATCAGAAAAAAATTCTCTATAAATATCAATTGGCTTTAAGAGCTTTTAAAAAAAATCGGAATTGTCCATTGTTTATTACTAACCAACCGCCTGCTCGTATTGTAAAGGTGATGGCGACCCTAAAAATATCTTGATATTCATAAAAAAAAATTAGCGAATTCTTTTTTTATACATTGAACACATTTATGGGTTGGGTGGAGATAAATTCCAGAAAAAAAAATTTAAGGTCATATAAGGCTCACTCTAGCAGTCCATGTAGTGGACGAAGGCATGTGTAGTAGATAAAATGCAACTGACAGCCCAATATTTACATCTATTGCCTCTACAGCCACATGTTCACCCATACAGAAAGTGAATGCATGTTTGGGTGTTTGTTCAAGGCGTGTTGCATGTTAAAACTTAAGGCAGGCCTCGCAAATGGTCCCTTTTTCCCCCTTTTTTTGCTGGGAAAATATGTATTTTCTTTTAAACAGCCGAAATTCTCGGAAAATTCCGGTGTCATTGAAATACCCCCGATGAATGGCTATCGTGGGAGTACACGTGTTTACTTTTCTGGGAAGCAGATGTTTTCCCAACTTCTAGAATTACAGACAAGCATTGTCTCCCATCCATCTTTGGATGCTGCATGCTGGGGGTAATAGAATAAATAGTGCTTGTCACACGAAAACGTCCACGTTCTCGTGTGACAGGCTCTATTCATTCTTTTACTCCCAGCACGCAGCGTCCAAAAAATGGACTAGAAACAACAGGGGTTTTTTAATACAAAGTTCTAGATACATGAATGAAGTATGTTGTTTATATTTACAATTAACTTGGATGCACATTTCGATGTTTAGGGGTCATAATTGTCCTAAAATTCCTGAAAAAAATAATTGTGTCCTGAAATATCCTTATTTTTACGTACCATGCCGAAATTCCTGAAATTTTAAACTCAAAGATAGAGATGCCAATTACTAAGGATTCTCCGTAGTTTCTATGGGAAACATCCTCATATCATACTACGGGTTTTCTACAAAAAATTACCTTCTGGCTAAGCTAATGTAAATTTACGGCCGTATGCATGGTAATTAAGATTTACCACCGCATATAATGTAAATTAAGATTGTGATCACGTGTTTTATGAAAGTACTGAATATGCTTCTTCAAATTCAACATAAATCGTTAAAATATTTGTGTTCTAAAATATCCTTATTTTTTATGTACCTTCTCGAAATTCCTGAAATTTTACTTATCAAAAGTAAGATGCCTATTACTACGGATTCTCTGTAGTTTTTACAAAAAACATCCTCATCTCATACTACAGGTTACGGAATTCGCATAATTTTCTATTGAAAATAATTGCCTTCTGTCTAGGTCAATGTAAATTTATGGCCACATGCACTGTAATTAACGGGGATTTATGAACTCATGTAATGTAAATTAAGTTCGTGATCGCCTATTTTATGAAAGTAATAAATATGCTTCTTCAAATTCAGCATAAATCGTTAAAATGTTATGTTTTTCATTAATTTCGCATGGACAGTGCGATTGATTGTTTGTTCTCGTGAATTGCTAAAAATCTTTTTCCATCTATCTCCATCTTCTAAATATTGCGTATTATATTGACTAAACTAGCATTCATCTTCTTAATATTGCATTTTAGATTAACTGAACTAGCGTATTTCCATATTATGGTTAATTTCTTAATTATTTTTGCATAAACAGCGCGATTGCACAATTCAGTTTGTTCTCATGAATTGCTTATAGTACATTGGTATCTTTTTCCATTCATATTCCGGTCAAATTTTACGGTTAATTTTTTTAATTATATTTGTAATATACAAATTTTTTTATTTTGAATAATGGGTATGAACAAGTAATATTTACCGGATAAAAAAATTTTTTATTTTTTGTCCTGATATTTTGTAACATTTGTGTCCTGAATTTTCATATTCAACCAATACTACCCATGGATGTTTTAAATGTAATGTTTCTGTATATAATTTTATAGTTGTCTTAATCATTTTTCTGAAAATATTACCAATTTTTTTTTTTTTTTTTTTTTTTTTTTTCTAATATTGCTATTTAATATCAAAATATCGCTACTCCATATATTTCCAACAAAATTTTCATAGAATTCCATCCATCCGTCCTCCCCGTGAAAGCGACCTTTTTTCATTTCAATTTGAAATTCTGAAAAATACAACCCCAAGCATCGGAAAAAATTAAATGAATTCATGATCGAATTTGATGAAAATACAAATCTTCTTTTAGCTGAAAATTCCGAGTAAACCTCTACTCTTTTTTTTAATCACATTTGAAGGAGTGGATTGACAGAATTCTACATGTTTCTTTTAGCAGAAAATTTCCTAATAATTGCATCTTCCCTGCATTTGAGGGGGTGGATTGACGGAATGTTACGGTAATACAGAGATGATAACCATTAGATTTTCCGTAATTACGAATTCCTGAACAAAATTACTGGCTACGGAAAATACTTGTAATATTACGGAAAACACTTATTATTTCTCATCTTTCATTTTTGCATAAATAGTGCAATTCCACAATTCAGTTTGCCCAGAGGAATTTAACAGTTTATCTAGAAGAATTTAATATAATCTGGTGATGAAAACAATATTACTTATTCCTCATAATAATGCTGTGACAGAATGTATATTCTGTATTGTTATTAGAAAATATGGAGCTGATGAATTGAGGTTAAATTTGAGTGCAGACTTATTAGATTTTTTTTTTTTATTAATTCAAAAGATAAAAAACATGTTCAATGTTCTGAATTTTTCATATTTTGGGAAGAAATTAGCAAAGTCTGAGCTAGAGCAGGCTAGAAAAAACTAAACTAAATTTAACTTAAGCTAAGCTTTAACTTAAGCTGTTTTCTTAAGGATTATGAAATGTCTTTTATGTCCAATAATTAAGAATATGTATTCATATTATGTTTGTTTAGTTATAATGGTAATTTATTTTGAACATTTCTTGATTTATCCGCTATGCTGGTTCATGACTATCATAAATCCGTTGCATGGGATCATCTCAACCACAGGCTTATGTCTAACAATATGGACACTGTGCGGGCAGCAGTTTTTTAAAATATATTGGGATTTTATAGAGCTTTTCAGAATTTTATTTGTTTGTTTAAATCAAGTTTTTATTTTTCTCTTCTATTTATTGGCAAGTAAACAGCATTTTGAAATTGAAACTAACATTTATATATATATATATATGTCTGTGTGTGTTTTCAGAAAAATATCTTTATAATTACTATATGACAAAAAACAATTGAAAAACATTAACATTTAAATGTATCTTGTCGCTTTGAGCTCATTCACACCTCATTGACGAATGAGATAATATTAAAAAGCAATTTAATATTCTCCTTTGTAAATTTAATAAATTCTAAAATTATATAAATTCAATAACTGAAATTGTTAATGAACACAACTGCTCAAGACTATAAAAAATTTTTATATACAATTAGATTTTTTCAATGATAAATTTTTCACAGCAAAAAATTTAATTTAACAGTGCTCGGTAACTTCATACCTTCTATTTTTTTAAGTACCCTTTCTTGGGTAGCAGTACTCTGCCCTTTTTTAATTCTTGGAAACTTTTTGGATGCAATCATCCGTATTAGATATCATCAATTATTTTTCTTTTCCTTGGATGGTCTCATTTTTGGCCTTTTTTTAATTGAAAATTGTCGCGTTTTGATCCTTTTCTAAATTGAAAATGGTCCCTTTTTTCCCCAGAAGCATAATAAAAATTTGTTATTAGCCCTGTTGGGGGAAACAGAAAACTGGAGACCAAAATTACTAAATAAAGTTTCATGCTATATATTTTAGCAAGGTTACAAATATTATATCTGATAATTCCAGATTATCGGATGTTGAACTAAAATGGAAAAATCAATTTAGAATAAAATAGTGGACAGTAAATGAGATTTTTTTTCCTAAAGCATTTTACAAACTGAATTACACTGAAGGTAACTTTAATTAACATAAATTTGCATGTAAAAGCATTTAGTTTATTACGATAAATGTGTCTCTAGACTTCAGTTTAGACTAAAAAAAGACATGTATTTTCAATTTAAAAATGGATGCCATATTTAATTTGAAATGAGTCGCGTAATCTCTTATACAATATGCAGGGATCGCATTCGTCCTAAAATTCCTAAAAGTTTGAAGCTTACCTTGAATTCCTAAAATTAACCTAAAATTTTTAAATCATCCTAAAATTTTGTAATGTTTTGCTGCGGCGTTAAATTTACTCTACTATCGCCCGAATATATTCCATTCATACGGCAATCGATGTTAAAAAAGACTTCAGGAATTAAAACGTTGTTCAAAATAGCACTCATTTTTTACAAAGTCAAAGACGACAAAAGTGTGAATCACGACAAAATCGCCGATTCTCAATGTGGTTAAATCCTCTCTGTCCGCGGGCGGTTTTAGTGAAATAAGATCACAAGACGAATGGCGACCCACCTGATCATTTACGACTGGAGATGGGGGAGATTCTTTTGTTTGTGGGAGTGGGAATCTCCACAGGATATCTTTGGAATCTCCAGTGCAAGCTAACAAACCTAGAAGCCTTTTACCTCTCAAAGGAGTAAAATAGAAAAAGACAGGTTTGATTGTTGAATAGTGTGCTTCCTCATATTTACTAGATAAATCACGAAGTTTCTCTGTGCAAAGTTAAAATTTTGCTCAACTATTCTTTGTTGGGAAATTGTGGGCAAAAATTTTGAAGAATTTTAGGTGTAAATCCAATAATACAAATATAGTTAGTCGGATTATGATTCTCTTACTCCCCTCATTACGTAATATTTGATCAACGTCATGTCAAAACAGGAGAGTAGAGAAGGAATTTTTGTCTGCTATTAGCAACCTCTTTAGGCATTGATGATATTAAAGGATATCTCTTCAAAAGGATGCATTGCGTAGGGGCCTGGACCACATAGCAGTTTATGAAGAAAAGCAATGGATAAAATAAAATACGGCATAGTAGGGAGGTCCCGCAATTGGATCGCGCTCCCCATAAAAAATAAATTAAAAACAATGAAAGAGCAGAAATGTGAAGAATGTTAAATAAACACATTCCCGCTTCCAACAGATAAAACTTTTAAAGAGTTTTCATTTCTTTTTAAACTTAAAATTTTGTCAAATTATTCCATGTTTAGTATGCATCTGGGATGAAAAGTACCAAAGATTTGAACTCTGTAAGAATTTTTGCTCAAAAACCAATATTTAAAAATATAGTTTTCTGGACTAGAGTTCTTTTGAGCCGCAGGAACTTGTGCATGTGTTTTTGTTTATTCTATCAAAACAGAGGATGATTGAAGGGAAATATCTGTGTCTAGATTAACGCGTTGCAGTAGCTTTGATGAAATATAGGACAACTTATTTCCCTCATATTATTTAATTACTGCCTTCGACCAGCCCTATTGTTTTTAATAAAATTTTTAAACTTGCAATACCTTTCTTGCAGTAGTTGTCGATCGTGCACCTCTGCGACGCAACCCATAAATAACGGGCAGTTCATAAAGTAACTGTCGATCGCACACCTACGTTACGTACGCAAGTCACGGCTAAGTGTGCAGTTTATGAAGTGTTGATCTTGTACCTCAGCTACGCGCGCAAGTTACGGCTAACGATGTAGTTCATGGAGTAGCTGTCGATCGCACGTCTCCGTTACGCGCTCAAGTCATGACTAATGGTTCAGTTCATTAAGTAGCTGTCTATCGCATACCTCAGCTACACGCATAAATCGTGGTTACCGGTGCAGTTCATGGAGTAGATGTCGATCGCACGCCTTCGTTACGCGCGCACGTCATGGCTAACGGTGCAGCTGATATAGCAGTTGTCAATTGCACACCTCATCTTCGTGGCCAAGTCACGGCTAACGGTACAGTTGATGAAGTAGCTATCTATCTCAGCTACGCGCTCAAGCTACGGCTACCGATATAGTTCATCAAGTGCACGTTTCCGTTACGTGCGCAAGTTATGACTAACGGTGCAGTTCATGAAGTAGCTGTCAATCGCACACCTCAGCTACGAGCGCAAGTTATGGCTAACGATGTAGCAATATGCGCAATTCACGGCTAATGATGCAGTTTATGAAGTTACTGTCGATCACACACCTCAGTTACGCACGAAAGTTACGGCTAACTCATTAAGTAGCTGTCAATCGCGTTTCCGACCGCAATGCGGGCACACGGGTAACGATACAGCTGCTGCGTATAAAATGAATCGTCTTTTATTAGTGGGTACATGCAATCCACGTACGATATATGCAATAACGACAATTCTACTGCATGTAATAACGATATACACGCTGCGCGGGCACATGCAATCTGCAAAGATTTGAAATAGCTGTCAATCGCGTTCCAGTCCACTACGAGGGTTCAAGGTTAACAGTTAAACACTTTTCCCAAAATAAATTGGCTTTTATTAGCATTATTTGCTTTAAGTCCGGCCGCTACGCGTGTGCATGCAATCCTTGTACATTACATGCAATAACTACTAACTTACTAGCTAGATTTTTGCTCTTATGGCCGTATTTTATTTTACAATTCTTCAAATATTTTAAATATGATTTTGAACTTTTTGGATTTTTTTTTTTTGTTAATTATATTAAGATTTTCTTTTTCTGTTTATATAAAGTTGTTTGAAAACTAAACTAACATTTTTCTAACATACATATATATAGTGTGTATGTATCTATATATTTACACAAAAAATACCTGTGATAAAGTGGCCACTGGATACTAAGTGATAATTTGAATTTTTAAAAGAACTAAACTCCACTTAAAAAATGTTTGAAAAATTATGTCCCATACAGTTCACTGTATTTATTTTTTTTTTTTTTTTTCAGTCCAGAATAAATCCGAAACTTATTGGGTGATATTATTATTCATTTTCATTCCCATATGTTCCACAGACCATCTCAACAACATACTAAAATTTCATTTTGATAAAGTCATTTTTACGGCAGTTATTGTGTGAATACACAGACAAGCAGAATGAACAATAAACGCTTTACAACTATGTTGGAAAATGTTAAAATTAAAAATAGGGATTAGTAGGGCTTCATTTACAGCATAGGGGGCCAAGAAAAAAATGTTATCGGTGTCTTCAATCCAATCGCAATCCCAATAAAATATTGCAATTAACTAAACATATTGTAATGAATTAACAACATACTGACACTCGATCACTCAGCTATCCAGGGATCACACTCTTACTTTTATCTCAGATGTGGGGGGGGGGGTCTCTTCTCTCTCATTAGTAATGCATGCAAAAATTACTATTCTGATTTTTAAAAATGATTAAATAGTTTTTATTAATTTTCTTTATGAAAAGTGTTATAAAAATCTGCTTGAAAAGAAATAAATTTTTCAATTTTAAATAAATAATTCTGTGCAGGTATTTTTAAAACATGTTTTGATTTACAGGAAGATCGTAAAAGAGGATTTGATCGAGGATTAGCGCCTGACAGAATCATCGGGGCTACTGACTCAAGTGGAGAATTAATGTTTCTCATTAAATGGTAAGTTTTCATGAGTGTATAAATCGTTGTGAAAAAATTAAATATACAGTCAAACCTCGATAACAGGTCACCCTTAAGACCAAGAAAAAATGACCTGTTAGAAATTGTGAGACTAGGCCATGTATATACAAGTGAACCAAAAATATTTATACATAAACGGGAGAGCGTACTCTGCCTTGAAATCCTGAAAATTCCTTGAATTTTCAAATCAATTTTTTTTTTCCTTGAGGCCTTGGATATCTTGAAGTATTTCTGAAAAATGAGCCTAGAAAATCCTTGGAATTTAATTACCTGAGAATTTTTCAAATTTAGAGTCTATAAAAAAGAATATATGAGTGTTGAGCATTCCTCTCCTTGGCCAGAAGCATTATCTTACAGCTCCTTCCATACCATAACAATCCATTTCAATGCTGTTTTCTAAAGAAAAATATCCTCCTCAAGGATTCTAAAAATACTAAGAGTCATTATTGAGCAGCGGTGCTATGAGAAAGAAAAAAATGTGCTCTGCTCATGAATGCAACTAACCCCTGTGGGATGTCAGTGTGTTAATGACCTTGCTGCTCTGTGGCGTCATATTTAGTTAAATGTTATTTATTGATAAATATGACTGTCCGAGCAAAATATATGGTTGATACTTTCACTAATGGGTCATTCCGTGTGAAATCAACAAATGGGGGTTGCATCATAGTAATGGATTTTGAAGTAACACTTGTATTTGTCACAAACTAATATTTCAGGTGTCATTTTAAAGCTAAGACTCCAAGCTTTCATATGATATAAATTAATTGTAATATATTTTTTTAAGAGCTTATAAATTTGAAATTTTTGAACTTTTTTTTCTTATGTTTAAGATTTTTTCAATTTAGCTGGTGAAATTAAAACAGGGATAAAATATAGCCCATTTAAAGAGTTGAGAGTGTTTTATAAGCATAAAAAATTTGAAGTTTCTAATCCACTTTTTACTTGGATTTGTTGCCAAACTTCTGAAATTTCAAAAATGATCTCTTTTAACACCCTCAAAACCCCAAGTGGGGCATAATTTAAAAACAGGCTAAATAAAGCAACAAATCTATGTAGATAATCAAGTGATAAGTACTTTTTTGTATATTTTATCCTTTCTATTTTTAAAATTGAAAAAAAAAAGTGACATTTTCAGCATATGAAATTTTTTGAAACAGGAAGTTATTGTTTCGTATTTAAATGTCTACTCAAAAGTATGTTGTTTTACTTGTGCATTTGTTTCTTATTATTAACATTAATTTAAATATGATTTCATCAATTTTTATACTTATAATTGGGCATGGGTTGAGGTAAAACAGTTATTGTCTATTGTAAAAAAATATATCAAAATATCATTTGTACCATGTTACTTGAAATGAAAAGTTCATTTAATGTTCATTGCATTAGTTTCAACTAACGATATGAAAATAATTTGTCAGCAGCTGTAACAGTTAAATAAAAATAAGCATAACCAAACATTTTTAACAATCACAGTTCCTAATAAACATGTTCAATTGGGTGTTCAATATTATATACATAAATGTCAAATTTATGGATATATAAAATACCATTCTCATCAAATGCATTAAGTTTTACAGTATCTGGCAAAAGGAAAAATAATTTACACAGAATTTTATTAAAATGTAGCCGAAGTAAATCACCAGTATATTGTATCATAATTTTTAAATATTACTCCGTAGCTGGTTGATAGATATAGTACATATTTACAATTTTTTCCAGTTGTTTAATCTTAAGGATTAGATTTACTGGAGCTTGAGACTTCAGATTTATCTGAAAGGAAATTAATATCATCTTGAAGTGCTCTTGGTAGTGTATACTGTCTGCCAGTTATTGTGTTTGGCATAACATTTATCATAATTATTTTATTGAGTTCAACCCAACTCTTTTCAGTTGTCCAGTAAAACATAGAAGCTGGGCCATGTGGCTATGACTTGCACATCCTTATTTTCATGAGAAATGCCTATAACATGCGTCAGGTACCACTTATAATCATAAGAGCATATAAGATATGAAGACAGCTTAATATCATCTAACATAAACGTTGCATTTTCTGTATAGCTCTTAGTTTTTAGAGGATGAAGGAACCGGAGCAATTTTTAATTTTCCTACTGCTATTGGAATAAACTTGTGATATTTTCGGGTTTGTTTTACAGCAATAGCATTTTGAAACCTGACTTTCAGTTGGTTTTCAGTAGAAATAACATCTTCTGAAGGAACAAAACATAATTTAATTCCTTTAATTTCTTCAGTTGCAAATATATATAATTGTTCAGGAGTCAAAATCTAATTATGTATTGGACGCTGTAAACTAGCTTTACTTGCCATTCTTTTAACAGTTCCACGTACACCATCGCATGGACTTATAAGTTGTCATTTTCATAAATAGTACGATCATGAAATTTTTTTTTTTTTTTTTTTTTTCCTCGCGGGTGTTGCCGAGAGTACGTAATTATCTTTTTCTACTATCGATCTCCATCTCCCTATTGTAGCACATTAACTTGACTAAACAAGATTATTTTCATAGTTTGGTTGATTATAAAGGTTAATTTTTTTCACATAAATAGTACGATCGTGAAATTCAGTTTTTTTTTTTTTTTTTTTTTTTTTTTTTTTTTTTTTTTTTTTTTTTCGCAGGCGTTGCCGAGAGTACACAATTATCCTTTTCCATCTCCCTATTTTTGCACATTAACTTGACTAAACTAACTTATTTTCATATTTTGGTTGATTACAAAGTCTATTCTTTTAATTATTTTCATATAAATAGTACGATCGTGAAATTCAGTTTTTTCCCCCACGGCCGTTGCCGAGAGTACGAAATTTTCCTTTTCCATTGATCTCCGTCTCCCTATTGTTGCACATTAACTTAACTAAACTAGTTTATTTTCATATTTTGATTAGTTATAAAGGTTAATTTCCTAATTATTTGCACAAATAGTGCTATTCAGTAGTAATTAACTCTTTTGAACTTATTTTAAGGTTTTAAAATATATATTGTCAATATATGTAAAGTCTTACTGATGGTCGATGCGGTTTTACTGAAAACTCCTGATTTTTTTACTGATGGCCCACTATTTCTTTTTATTGTCTTCAATGAAAACCATTAAATTCTTTTAAATATTTCAGTAGTCCAATTTTACTGCATTTACATGAATTTTTTTATTTAAAATGTCAAAATAAGTGTATTTTTTTTCTCCTGATTTAATATAACTTTTTTTGAAGATTCTTTAATCAAATTTGTACCTAAACAGGGACGTGTGTTCATTTTATGTTAAAATTACTGGTCTGGAATTTCTTTTCAATTCACCTGGAAAAGTCAGGGAATTTCAATATATCCGAAGAATGGCCACCCTGCATAATATTGTAATTAATTCCAGATATGCTCAAAATCTCAAAAGAATTCAGATCTTTCAAATCTCTTATCCAAATATCATTATCAGAAACAGCTACTGAAGCTGGTGGCACTGTAATAATAGTATGCTCAGAATTTGAAAAATCGCTTGCATTTTCAGATTCATCTCAGAAATAATACAGTTCCAAGAATCTTTACTATCTGCATCACTTTCATTATTGTCCGGTTTGTTTATCATGCGAGTATATCCTTCCACAGAAAGAAAACATCTTGGCCCAGCCATTCTTTTATCCAAAATAACATAATAATTTCATTCCCGCACATGCCTTGAAAACCCAAACTTTAAAAAAAATACTCTTATATTCCTATGATTCACCAACGAAATCATTAAACTAAAGTCAAACTGAGAACCGAACCCTCCCCCGTGCCAAGGTCAAGTATCTGCAAAATACATTGAGTTCGCATGGACATTTAACACCATCTACTACACAGATAAGTTCAAATGAAAGCACACATCAGCAGGGTTGGCAAAACACCACTTTTTTTTTTATTTTGACTAGGCCAGTGGTCAAAACTGGTTTAAACTGGTCAAAATGAAACTGTCTTTTTATAATATTATTATATATATACATTTGGAATGTAAAAAAACAATAAACAGGTGTTGTCACTTCAATTAAAGTATATGTTGTTGATGATGATGAATTTTTTCTTCATATTATGGCATTGATACAAGGCTCGTCCACAAAGTAAGTTTCCCTGGGGTCGTTTACAGAAAAGAAACACAGTTTCATGGAAATATTTATTGCAACAGATACAACAAGTGTTCAGCTATTTTTCAACATATTCGCCATCGGAATTGAGACATTTGTCATACTGTGGGACCAACTTTTGGATACCTGTGTTGTAGAAGTCTGCTGCCTGGTATTTGAACCACTGTATGATAACCATCTCCGCCTCTGTGTCATTCTCAAAACGTTGATGCTGACCAGACAAGAATTTCTTAATGTGTAGTTAAAGATGGAAATCACTGGGGGCGAGATCTGGGCTGTAAGGTGGATGATTAAACACCTCCCAGTTGAACTCCTGCAGGAGACTTGCTGTCCGTCGAGCTGTGTGCGGCCTAGCATTATCGTGCAGGAAGACAATACCGGCACTAAGCATCCTGCGCCGCTTGTTCTGAATGGCCCGTCGCAATTTCTGCAGTGTTTCGCAGTAACGCTCAGCATTCACAGTCTCACCTCTGGTCAGGAATTCGACGTGAAGAACGCCCCGTCTGTCTCAGAACACCGTGCACATCACTTTCCGCGACGACGTCTGCTTGAATTTCGTCCTACAGGGAGATCCACTGTGACACTGATGCATTGGCTGCTGCTTTATTTCATCACCTGTGATGATCCGGTCCAGAAGCTCGTCGCCTTCATCATGGTACCTCTGCGGAAATGTCAATCCTGACCCCATGCGTTCTGTTTTGTGTTCTGGTGTCAGTTGCTTCGGCACCCACCTGGCACACAACTTCCTGAATAACAGGTGCTCCGTGACAATTTCGTGCAACAAGGAGCGGGAAATCTGAAGGAAATGACTGCTGAGTTCCGTAATTGTGAAGCGACGATTCTCCATAATGCGCTCCCGCACAAGGTCGTCCGTAATGATGGATGGCCTCCCACTGCGCTTCTCATCATGCACACTTTGTCGACCTGCTGAAAATTCTCTGCACCAGCGACGCACCATCTGCTTGCTCATGGCGTTAGGCCCATAGACCCGGCACAGCTGACGATGAATTTCAATCGGCGCTATGCTCTGTGCATTCAAAATTTTTATCACTGACCACACTTCACAGTCGGCGGGAGCTGGAATAAGAGCCTTCTTCAACAGCTGCAACGATGCTACTATGAGAACGCTGTTAGTGCATACGCCATGCTACGTCATTGCTCTATCACATACGCGCAGTCGTTTCGTGCAATATAAGATTTGCTAGCTGTGGGACGAGTGTGAAACTTACTTTGTGGACGCGCCTCGTATGTTTGAAGAATATATATATATACATTATTATTATTATATATATACTGCAATATGATTTTTTCTTCAAACATATCAATGCCATAATATGAAGAAAAATTCATCATCATCAACATATACTTTAATTGAAGTGGCAACACCTGTTTATTGTTTATTTACATTCCAAATGTGTCTAATATAATAGTGTTTAGTTTTAGTTGTGTGTGTTAGTAATAGTTTTTAGAACATATATATATTTTTTTTTTCAAGATTAAATTGAATTATATTTAATTATGAGTATGGGTAAGTTTAATTGTGGAGGAAGGAAGAAAGATCCTATTTGGCAGTTCTTTAAAGAAGTTAAAGGAGAATGTGGAAAAATAATAGGTCATGAGAAGTGTTTGCAGTGTAGGAAGCTTGTAAGTGGTAAGGTTCTGAAAATGAAATCTCGTTATGAAAAAAAAAGTCAGTGTATCACCAGAAGAAGAAAATGATACAAGTAAAATTAAATAATTTAATCCAAAGAAATCCATTCGTCAACCAAAAATTGATGGTAGTTTCATCAAAACTTCTTCAGAAAAGTGATGCATTGGGTATGGATATAGCAAAAATATTTTTTTTGCATGCAACATTCCTTTTAGTTATTCAGAAAATTATTACTTTAAAAAGATGATTAGTAATTTAAAACCAGGTTACACGCCACTGACTAGGACAAAGTTAACAGAAGAATTGTGAGTGAAGTGGACAACGAAGTAGAAAAAATAGCCAAAAAGGATTTGGATGGCCAAAATGTCACACTAATTCAAGATAGTTGGTCCAATATACATAACGAGCCAATTATTGTGAATTCTATATCGACAGGTGCAAAATCTTTTTCTTTGTCATCAGTCTCTCCAAGCAGCAATAAAAAAAACAGCAGACTATTGTTTATCTTTAGCAGAAGAAGCTAGAGTGAAATACAATTGTAATGTTAAAAGTTTTGTCGGTGATAGTGAACACAAAATGAAAAAGATTCGCAAAGATATTCAAACCGATCAATTAATTGTTGGTGACTTTTCCTTCAGTTACGGCTGTGCTTTGTCATTTTCTAAACCTTTTAGGAAATGATATATCTAACTCCTTTAAAACAATTATGAGTCAAATAATTGAAGTTTAAAAAAACTTTCGAAATCATTATGCAGCAAAGAGCTATTTAAGCGAATATGATGGATCTGTTATTCCCCAATTATCTTCATCAAAAACTCCCTATTCTTTTTTAAGAAATAAGAAGTTTTTGATGAAGATTGTTGATAAATATGAGGATGAAATTCCAACTAATATAATCAATATCATTAATAACATCCATCTTTATAAGGAAGTCAAGCATTTTTTTTACCCAACTTAAGCCTTTAGCTGCAGCTCTGGATCGCCTTCAAGCTGATGTTGTTCATGAATTTCTGAGAAAATCAAGACTTGAAACCTTATGAGACATTGTTAAATAAAGGGCTTGAACAATGTTTAACCCCAGTTCATTTTGCTGCATATATGTATACAAAGGTGAGAAGTTGAACTCCATTCCGGAAAAATATGTACATCAACTGCTGTTAGAGATAAATACAGATTTTCTACCTATATTAATCCAATACCAATCACAAACTGATCCTTTTCCAAAATCATATTTTTCAGTTTCTGCCATAAATGTAAATTACATATGGTGGTTATGACTAAAGAAACATATTGATCCTAAATTCTGTGAACTTGTAATTCACTTGCAATCATGCATTGCATCAACAGCAAGTGTAATAAGATTATTTTCAACTTTTAGCTTTGTTCAAGACAACAGTAGAAATGATTTAGGAAATGAATGATCCAGCCAACTAGTTAATTGTTACAGAATGCTTAATTCTAAAACCTGTATCGCTGCAAATTAAGAAATAAATGGCTATTTGTATTTGAGCAAGTTCTATATATATATATTTTTTTTTTTTTTTTTTTTTTCACTTTTATTGGTTAAAAAAAATAACAAAAGGCCACTTTTAGGAGCTTTAAACCGCTCGAGGCGTTTTGAACAGACCGGTTAAAACCATTTCAACTCTGCACATCAGTGACTGCCGTCTTTTAGGGTAAAATTTTCGCCGACTTGAATGCAATTGACACGTCAACCGTCCACAAAGGGTTAAAGTCCTTGAAAAAAATTTCATAATATTTGGATGTCCTTAAAAAGTCATCCTTGAAGTTTTTATAAGGGAAAATGTACTCGCCCTGTATATCCACTGATGCCGATTCTTCAGAAACCATTAAACAACCCACGTCTTTCTTTGAATTGTTCGTTTTGTTTTGTTTTTTATGAAATTTCCGCTTTTGCCCCTAAACTTTACTAATGAAGTTAAAAGTTTAATATTTATTGTGTTAAGTATTCCACTGCTACTCATAAGGATTTTTAGAATTTTCTTATCGAATTACTGAAATAACTAACTATTCAAAATCTCTCAAAAAATATATTTTGTGTTTTTATTTTCCTCAAATATGGTGATTTAAATTTTTAAAGAATCTAAAAATATATTTTGAAAACAGTTCACATTTGATATGCTGAATATCCTGTAGCAATCTATAAAAAAATTATAACATTCAAATAATTCTATTTTAAAACTCACAAGTGTTATATTTAAGTACTACAAAAAAGTATCTTAACCCTAAAAATGATTGAGATAAAGAATTATTGCTGTGTTTATCAAACTTGGGTGAAAAATATGCAAAAAAAGTTATTAAATGCATTTTGTAATAAAAAGTGCTGTGAAATTCGATGAAAGAGAATCCCCTTTCCACAGGTACATAAAATCTTTGTGTTTATTTTATGCTACTCAGAAAGATTAAAAATTAAAGCAACTTCACTGTAACAAACTTATCTGGGAAGAAGATCTTACCATTCTGTAAAGGAAACTTTAAATTTTATATTTAAAAAGAGGGCAGGACAGCATGCCCTATGTAAAACATGTAGTGTAAACATTAAGCATACATTACTACTACTGCTGCGTATATATGTTTCATTATGTTTTCAATCGTGGTTTGCTTTACATCTGTTTGGGTTTTGATGTTTCTTATTAAAGTGATAGTGCTTTATTTAGTGTTATTAAAATAACATAAAGTTAATTATAGTTCATAGAATTAAGGCAAAAGTAGGCTATTGTGTATATTAGCATCTCATTGTATCATTATTTGAGTTAGACATCTGCAAAGTAAAATCTCTTAATATTTTTTTGCTTTAATAAAATGTTTTATTGCTGACAGCTCAACTCCAGCATTTAAAGTTTTTTTTTTTTTTCTGTGTTTAAAAAGATTCTTATAAAACCAATATGTAATAAAAGTAATTTTTCATTTTTTAGGAAAGATTGTGACGAAGCAGATCTTGTAGCATCTAAGCTCGCAAACGTGAGATGCCCTGAAATTGTTATAAAGTTTTATGAAGAGAGGTTGACTTGGCACTCTGGCAACAGTTGTGAAGAAGATGATGGTGGTGATAAAGAAGCCAAGAAGAGTGGTTGATCAAAGTTCTTGTTTTTATTAAACAGACTTTTACTGTTGCAATTCTATCATTGTACATACTGTCATTTCCTTTTTTGTAATTTGAAATTTCATGCAACCTGTGTGTTTAAGTATTCTGATGCAACTCATCGGTTTTAAGCAATGTTATCTTCACATTTGTAGAATTTTTCCTGACCTAACTTTAAGTTCTCCATTTTGTGAGGTTTCATGCAGAGATGTGTCAAATCTTTTGTTTCTATGATAAAGTTGTACAAGATTCAGTGCATTTAAGATAGCTGTAATAAAATATGTATAAATGTATTTAGTTTTCTATTTCCTGTGTGATATACATTGAAATGGAATTACAGAGTAGTTAGTTATTTCAGGTGGAATGTGTAGGCTCAATAATTTGAACCATTTTGAAAATAATTGTTTGCACATAAGTGCAACATATCATGCTTTTACTGGTTTAAAAATCTTCAGTATGCACTTTTTTCCCAGAGCTTAGCTGCCAACTGTTGTAGATTCCTAACCTTAAATGAAAATCTGGTTTTTATGAGCGTTTATTGGATTCCTCTAGTGTTGGGGGGGGGGGGGCTTCTTAACCCGTTCGGGACGGTTGATGCTCCCGCGCATTGGCTGCGAACTTGCATTCCAGGACGACTCCCGCGTATCCGCGACAGGGAAAAACTTATCCTAAAGGACGAGGATCATGTCAGCTCGTTTTCATATGGAACGTTTTTATTTGAATTTGTCTACTACATGGCGTTAAATGTCCATGGGAACAACTCCAATGTATTTTGCAGATATTTGACCTTGACATAGGGAAAATCCAATTAATTATTTCTCCATTTGGAGCGGTGAAACATGATTTTGTAATATAAACAAGCAGAGCACTTCTCGCAGCATCAACAGTTTTCTAATTGAATTTTGGGTCTCATTTTGATTTTATTTTAATGAATTTGTTGGTGAATTATAGGAATATGAGAGAGTATTTTTGGGGGGGGGGGGTAAAGGAATGTGCGGACGTGAAATGATTACTTTATTTCGGATAAAAGAATGGCTGGACTGAGACGTTTTCTTTCTGTGGAAGAATATACTTGTATGGTAAACGAAACAAAAAGTTATGCAGATAGTGAAGGTTTGTGGGTTACAAAAGGCAAAAGAAAGCGCATAGACAGTTATTATGAATGCAAAGATTGCAATGTTGGTCTGTGCGTGAATTCTTGCTTTAAAATACACCATATGCAAAAGGTGTATTAATTAATGACATATTTCATTACAATCATTTCAATATTTTTTTCTGATTGACTGATAACTATTTTAATCAAGGTAACTAATCATTTTTAATATTTGGAAACAGTTCGGAAACGAAGCTCTCAGTCTTTTGGGCCATGGCAGTTTCGGAATGCCGCCATCCCAAAAGGGTTAATAAAAGATTGCCTGTTGAAAAGAAGTTATTTTCACTGTGAATTTTAGTGTTTTAAAAAGAAAATTACAAAATTTAACTCTTTTAAATCAAATTGCTAATTCAAGCACTTTTAACTCAAATCTCAATTACACAGGCTTTTTATAGAATTAATATTTAGCACTTTTTCATAAAATCGTGAATTGCAACACTCATATAAAATCGTGAATTTTACCACATTTTAATTAAATTGCAAATTTAAGCTCTTTTGAATAAAATTGCAAATTATGGATTTTAAAATTTTAAAAAATCAGATTTTTGCATTTTAAAATAGTGTTTTTAAATAAAATTGATTTTGCCGCTTTTAAGTAATGTTGTTGTTGTTGTTGTTGAGACCCAGACCGTCCGACCTACCAGAAAGGTGTAAGGTAACTATATGGACGGCCGGGAAGTGCCACCCAATTTAGACCGGAACCCAGTGGGGGAGGCATCCACAGGGACCGTACCCTCCTTCCCCTACCACCAACCTCTCGGAAGGACTTACGGACCCACATGTTTAACGTGATCGTACTCCGCATGAACACGGCGGCATTTGTGGTAGCGTGCAAATTATGGATTTTCGGAAACGAAGCTCTCAGTCTTTTGGGCCATGGCAGTTTCGGAATGCCGCCATCCCAAAAGGGTTAATAAAAGATTGCCTGTTGAAAAGAAGTTATTTTCACTGTGAATTTTAGTGTTTTAAAAAGAAAATTACAAAATTTAACTCTTTTAAATCAAATTGCTAATTCAAGCACTTTTAACTCAAATCTCAATTACACAGGCTTTTTATAGAATTAATATTTAGCACTTTTTCATAAAATCGTGAATTGCAACACTCATATAAAATCGTGAATTTTACCACATTTTAATTAAATTGCAAATTTAAGCTCTTTTGAATAAAATTGGTGGTGCGCTTTTAAGTAATGTGAATTTTGGCACTTTTTTAAAAAAAAATTTATTTTTAAAGTAATCCTAAATTTTAGCATCTTTTCATTAAAAAAAACAATGGCAAATTTTTGTGAATTTAAGTGCTTTTCATAAAACTAGCAAAATTTAGCATTTTCAAATCAAATTGCAGCTTTTAACTCATATTTTTTTTATTAAATATAAAAAAGAATTTGTTTAAATAGCATTTCATATCTAAGCATTTTTAAATGAATTCCGTACTTCAATGCTTTTCTGTAAAAGTGGAAGTTGAGTTTTTATAAAATTTGCTAAAGATAGTAAAATTAAATTCCCAATCCAGCAGGATCCTCAAAGTGAAAAATTATAGACTACAGCCCTCAATTTGAATCCCGGGGAGAATCTAAATACAAAATTTTGTACCGAACTTTTCGGAGTTACATAAAACTCAGGGAAAATATTTTATTCAAATTACCCAGCATTTTTAATACAAGTGTATAAATTTAAAACTGACTATTACACTTTCATAATTTGAGCAACAATTAAGTTGCTGTCATGGTTATCAATTTATAAATGTTTTAATAAACATAAGGAGATTATTTCGTGTAAGTACCATTATGAATATAACAACCTTTTTTCATTATTAAGCAATATTAGTATTTTGACATTTTCTATGTTGAAAAGTGCTAAATTTTGCTACTAAAATGAACACAGTAGACTTACAAAATAGTATTTGTCGTTTCAGCGGCAACCCTGGTATCAGATTGACCAAACTTATTTTCATAGTCTGACTAATTAGAAGTTAATTTTTACTTTCCCTGCAATACATGGTAATGTATAGAGAAAGTATTGGAATCGTGCTGAAAATCACAACTAGAGTTTTCGACAGATCTACACTACATGTTTTGGGACCTCTAGAATATGAAAAAACTGTTTTTTGGCATGCCATCTGTCTGTGCAATGTATGTATCCACTCTTAACTCAAAAACTAATGGACCGAATTTCAAAAAATTTAGCAACTTGGGTGTGGCCCTGGTGCTGATTAGTTTTTGGTACAATTCAAAAAAGACCCCCCCCACACACACACACCCGAAATGGCTCGCAAAAATCTCATGTATCCACTCTAGCTGAAATACTAATTGCACAAAAATTTGGTAGATAAGTTACTTGTGACATACTCTGGTACTGATTAGATAGATTTTGATACAATTCAGAAAAAACAACATGCATTTTTTTTACGAAATGGTCCTCAAAAATCTAAAAAAAAAATTACGTATGCTCAAATGTATCAATTAAGTGCTTGTTTTACATGTAGTGTTTAGCGAGGTAAAGAATAAGATTAAGGGCTAAACGTTCTCAAGATATTTGAGATTTTTGTTACTCAGTCTTGGAAAAATGTCCAATTACCAAATAAAAACAAAAATTGAATTAAATTAATTAAAGAAAAAATGAATTTGAGTCTGCAGAGAAAGAAAATCATGTGCTGCCCACATCAGATTTTTAATTATACATGCATAATACATATTAATAATGTTTACACCATCTATTGCACACTCATAAAATAAAATAGAAAAGAAATTGTCCATTTATGTCAAGTATTTTATAGATAACCAATCGATTTTGATTTATTGGTCAAATTTTTCCAAAAGCAACTATGAGTAACAGAAGTGATTTTATAATAAAGAATCTAGTCAAAAATTCTGTCAGTTTAAAAGAAGTTTCAAAAATATATTTCTCATTGCAAGCCATGTAAAATATGTTTAGGACTTAACTTCATTTTCTTAATTTATAAAATACTTGAAATAAATAGACAATTAAATAATATATTCTATTAATTATAAAATTCTATTTTTGTTTTAAAAGTGTGCAATAAATGGCATAGCCATCAGAATCTCTTTATATTGACACCTCTCATTTGTGGATAAAATTCCACAAATGAGAGGTTTGATGAGTATTTTTAATTAATTTAGAAATATCTCATCAAACCAGTTTTAAGCTCTTGCTAGATAACTGCAATTGGCAGTGTATCTATTTCCATGTATTTTCTGTATAATTTTAAAATCATAGGAAGACCAGTATAAATACTGCCAAGTGTTTGTGTGTTGTGATTGTTCCGAAATTTTCAAGTCATTCATTCAGTGGTGTGGGGAATAGTCAAATTGCACCTGGAAATTTGTTCATATGCTGACGTGGGAGATTTTACTTTTCATACAAAATCCTTATGGCTGATGGCATACAAAAATCCTTATTGGTAACTGACAATTTTTACTTAACAACCAGTAATCTCCTTTCGAGCTTTTTCATCTCTTCTTGTCCGGCATTAATGTATTTTTGTACAGATATAATGTCTTGTCTCATCTCTTAGACAGATTTAATGTTTTGTTTCGCCTCTTGTCCAGCTTTCATTTTGTTCTGTATAGTTTTAATTTTTTTCATCTCTGATTTAATTTCGCCTAGCCTTGCTTAATCTCTTCTTTCATCGTTTCTTTTCCAACTTTCATCTCGTCTTGTACAGCTTTCATTGCTTCTTATGCAGCTTTTATCTTATCTTGTCTGACTTATATTTTCTTCCATCGTCTTGTTAGTCTTTCATAGCTTTAATCAAATCCATCATCTTTTTCAACTGTTCCTCCTTCGCTTTTGTAGTCACTACCATATATGCTTGTCAAGTCTCCATAAATCCCACTTTTGACACCAATTTGTTACAACATATCCTCTGAAATCGCAGGTATACATTCAAGATACAAGAATAAATCCAAATTTCTGGATAACTAACACATTTATTTACAAGCACAACAGAAACAATATACAACAAATAGCTCGATCACAAGATGACTAACCAACTGTCTGGTACAGTAAAACAGGAATTAAATATTCCACTAATTTCACAAAACAGCATATACTATTCTCAAAGCATTGACATATGTCACAATTCTATATAGCTCATATCACGTCAGCTGCTCTCCGAGTGATGACTCCTTTTATATACTCTGTAGGAATTTCTAGAAATGCCTCGTAGAATATTCGTTATTTTGAGATGGTTCTCAACCCTTCAAAACATTGCTAAATCTGGCAACTGTAGATTCACATCATATGAAAGGTTGCCTGTACGGATGTTTTTTGGTAATCAAAAGGGAGTCAAGTTGCATTTTACGTGTGCAGGGGCCCGTGAACATTGCTGAAGATAAAATATTTATTATAGAACATCTGTGTATGAATTTATAATTTTTTTCCTAAATTACTTTTTCTTAGATTGTCTGTTTCCCAAAATAGTCTAAACAAGCTGAAAGAAGATCTCCTTAGTTCAATACAAGTCGTCTGGGTAGAGATAGCTTCACAATGTCTTTGTGTTTAACGGCAGAATCTGTCATTATTTGTTGTCAAAAAAGGCGATGGCGACAAAGCAATAAAAAAACTTATCCGGACAAGGGAAGCAGGGGGCAATTTTCTAGAATTGCACTGCTAAAATGGATATGTTTATAACACTAGCGGGTAAGTTTCATTCATTCAAATTTACAACTCATATCAATCACATCCAGCTGACTACTAAAACGATTCTTGCCTACAGATTTCTTTTGTGAAATTATAAGGATGGGAAGGTATTTAGAAGGGGGCCAAAGAGCTCGAAGAAAGGGGCGATCTCATCTTCCCTCCTCGTAAACCAATTAACGCGACGGGGTATCCATAGTGTCCCATGTCAGACTTGATCGGACTGAATGCTGGGCATGTAGAAAGGAAGAATTCTAGTTTCTACAGCTTTGGCATGACACGAACCAAAGCAGATTCAATTGCTCCTTCTTTGAAGGCATGAACTTGCTTCGCACATTGATTTCAGTGATATAATAGTTTATATTACTTTAAAGAAAGTGCAAAAAGCACGTTTTGTTATCTGTGCTAGTACATATAAATTTTATAAAAAAAAAAATTATTCACTGAAACAGAGGCAGTATTGATCCCAATGATACCATCTAGGATTTAAGGTATGTTCAAAATAATTGTCTTACATTTTTCAAATATTATTTTTAGATATCTTAATCTTGAAACAACATCAATCTTAGAATAAATTAAATTTATTTTATCACATTTCTATGCTGCTTTGTAAATTTATTTCTTTAAAATAACTATAGTTAAATAATGTACAAAACTTCAGGCAAAATATTGCATTATTAAAGGAATATGAATGCTTTAGTGTTTATAATAATGCGTTTTTAAACTGTCGATTTTATGTTGAACTTGGTAATTAGTAGAGAAAAAACATTGTAAGAGAAAATTAACACGCTCTCTATTATATATTACATTCTGGGGAGACTTGGGGGTCGTCTGCCCCCTCTCCCGAAATCCTAATTAGAAAAGGATTTTTTTATTATATGGCATCTTTTGTACATACTCATTTGACATTTTATTTCATAAATATCAGAATTGATACATTTTGGAAAAACATTTTATGAACATAATGAATGAGTTTAGAACACATATGGCAATATAATTTTGAATTAACTTCATGTTTCCATTCTCTTAATGTAATTATAAAAATGAATTAGAATCAAATAATTAGTTATGAAACAAAAACGTTTTCGATGAACTTCATTTTATCAATGTTATATTGGCGGATTGTATAAATGTGGGGATACCTAGGCAGTTAATGTATTCACTGTAATTCAAACGATATTCATTAAATTTCCTTGAAATTTAGTAACTATGTTGGTTAGGCATTACTCTGGCGCTAATTTGATTTTTGGCGAATATCAAACAATAATAGTGTACTTAAAAATCCAAAAAATGAGAAGGTTCTATTAAACTATGTACTCTGTGAAGTAGTTGTGCTACAAAATAAAATAAAATGTTACTGCTCTCGCTATGCTGGTATAAACTGTTCTTAACACCATCATTTTTTCTATATTGTAGCACGATAGTTGGCGAATTGGTATTCAAATAGAGCTAGTTTACTATATAAAAGATGGAATTCATTGATAAACTGCAAAATCAATGTAATTTAGAAATTATAATTTTGTAATGATATAATGCATTAATAAATCAACAAGAAAGATCAATCATGCATAAAGCATTGATTATAAAGCACTTTCAAACTGCAATGCAATTTTATTTAAACATCTCCAAAATACAATACATTCAGCGATAATATTTTTAAAATTATTACAATACTACATTAATTTATTATATTTGAAAACTTAAAATCGAAAAAAATGGACTTTTCAAATGACGTCATTGAAATATAAATCGCCCGGTTTTCAGTTTGATAAAGTCATTTTTACGGCATTTATCGTCCGAAAAGACAGACAGACAGAATGAACAAAGTTATAAACACTTTTCAACTATGTTGAAAAATGTTAAAAATGATTTCCATCGTTAAAGTTTTAAAACATGTTCCGATTAAAATCTCTTAGGATAATTTTAGTAGAGCATTTGGAAGATACAAACTTTTACTGATAATTGTTTAAAAATGGTTTTTGAGAACTTTCAGATATTTTGGACATATTTTATTTTATTTAAATGCTGCATATGCATGTTGATTGGAGATAATTCGACTATCACACCTATAACTTTTTTTGTGTGTGGTTATTCGCCACATCTTGCAGTGCCATTGTTTTTACAAAATTTTTTTTGAAGTATCAATTTCTCAGGATCTATTATAGATGAAGCTTAGATACGACCTGATATGGATCGAGCATTAAATTCTGGAGGAGGTAGGAAGGTTCACTAAAGATTTCCATATCTGGTTCTTTCTAATTCACAGTTTTCTCTTTTCCTTGAAACATCCATTTTCTCAGATTGGCAGTAAATAGAGCTTTGGTGATGGAAAACAGAGGGATTGAGAAAGAATTTTTAATTCGGATTTTTTCCTACTTCCGTTTCAAAAAATGTCCCTTGTTTCTTGCAATTGGCTGCAGATTTCCAAAAATGTCCAATCTATTTCTTGGTATTGGTTACAGATAAAGCTTAGTCAACGATTGATGCAGTCACATTTTGAAGAGGTTAGGGGAAATCACTAAAAATTTCAACTTCCGATTGTGGAAATGTCACTTCCATTTAAAAAATTTACATTCTCCTTGCAACTTTTTTTTTTTTTTTTTTTTTTTTTTTTTTTTTTTGTGGATGAGCTTAGATGATGACTGATATGAATTCAACATCAAATTCCAAAGGAAGTAGGGAACCTCCTCTGGAATTTGGTTTTCTAAGGATTTCTACTTGCGGTTTTGCATCTTATGGTTCAAAATATTTCCTTGAAATGTATATTTCAATTGACTATAGATAGAGCTTAGGTGATGACTGATATAAATTTAGCATCGAATTTTAGGGACGATGGGGATCTATTAAGGAATTGTTCTTCCAGTTCTTTTTCCAATTCTGGATAAAAAAAAATTTTATTTTCCTTCAAACATTTATTTCTCACAATCGGTTATGAATAGAGCTTATGAAGACTGATATATTATAGATTCGGTATCAAGGTTATTAAGAGGTTAAAAAATTCATTAAGGATTTCTAGTTCTGGTTCTATATCTTTTTCGATTACAAAATTGCAGTTTTTTACAATAATTATTTCTCAGCTATAGGAATGGCTTAGGGTTGGCTATAGGAATGGCTTATATAATGACTGATTCAATATCGAACTTTATTGGTGGTCATTAATGATTTACACTTCTAGTTCTGAAAATGTCACTTCCGATTTTTCCAAACATGTGTATGACTATACGAAATACGCGAGCAAAAAAGTATAAAAATATTTCTTCTAAAATGCCATCATATGAAATATCCTTCACGAATTTCTTATTTTTCAGTGTTATAAAACCTTGTACTTGATATATTTTATGAAATTCTACTCTATTCCTAAATAATACAGAAAAAAGGGGTACCCTCCCTCTTTATTTTTTTATCTAGGGCCCGCGACTCGACTTGGTCCCCGGGCCCAAAATCAGATGTGGGAGGCCTGTCTTAACAATACAAATGTTTCAAGGATACACTAATTTCCCTTTGTCAGTGCTATCGAACCAACAAACCTGAAGTCAAAAACATGAAATAGACACAAAGGATTGAATAATGCTAAAAATATATCAGTGCAAAGCTGAAATATTTTATTTTTGTATTTATTTCATTATTAATAATATATTTTTTTTTATATATAAAGCTTACAAACAGATTACTGCAAATTCTTACTTAAATGTTTTTTCTATTACATGCAAACCTATTATATGTGTTGACAGGATCTATGTATGTGGAGAAAGGGAGTGATGATCATTTGGGGGGAGGGGGGGGGGATTACGGTGCCAAATCTAATCTTTGGATTACAATATAATAAATGAACCTAGAGTATCATTCATTTATATCCACTTGCAGTAATATAATTGTCATAAACACAGAATCAATATTATGTAGACCGGTCGTTGTCCACTTTTTATGCCTGTGACCTACACTTTGAAGCACATCTGCCTGTTAATGTATGTTTAGTGTTACAAGTCACAGTTCAGGACCAATAATATATAGCTTACAACTCTACAATGGCATTTTATAATTTGGGAATACATTAGATTCAACACTGTAACCAGAGTGGTAACAGAACCGGGAAATTAGGGAATTTTTCAATTCTGGAAATGTCGGGATTTTTCAAAATTCCTTGCCAATCGGGGAAAATGAAAATTTTCAATTGCTAATACGCAGGCATGAAAGATTTTCGTCTTTTTCTCTTCTTTGTTTTTGGAGTTACCGATATTGTTCCAAAAATGTGATAAAATTGTTTATGGGGGGAAGGGGTATGCCTCCATCTTATAGAAAGCAAAATTGACGTCACTTCTTGCAGACAATCGCGTGGATCACATTTTTTTCTAGTTAGCTACTTCTACTAATAGTGTTGTCGAGACCCAGACTGTCCGACCTACCAAAAAGGTGTAAGATTACCACCCAATTTAGACCATACTCTCCTTCCCTTACTACCAACCTCTCGGAAGGACTTATGGACCCACATGTTTAACATGAACACTGCGGCAGTTTGGGCAGCGGAGGGAATCGAACCCGAGCCTACCGAGTGCAATTCCTGTGCGCTAACCACTGAACTACTGCGCCCTTCTGCTAATAGTGTGTAACTGTGTAGTAGTTTTTAACACTTTACAACATAGTTGAAAAGTGTTTATGACTTTGTTCATTCTGTCTGTCCATTAGCACGATAACTGCCGTAAAAATGACTTTATCAAAATGAAATTTTAGTATATTGTTCAGACGGTCTGTGGGACCTATAGGAATATAAATGAATAATATCACCCAATTAGTTTTGGATTGAACCCTATGGGACCTAATTTTTCAAACATTTTTTAAACGGATTTAAAATTCACAAATTCCTTCGAAAGTTTTAGGAAATATTCAAATTATCCCATAAAATATATAAAAAAAATTTCAGCAAAATATATTTAGTAGTTTTTTAAATAAAAATTAAAATAATAATTACACCTTTTACATGAAGAGATCAAGTGAACCAACCACTTCAAAATAAAATATGGCATCCATCTTGTGTCAAAATCATGATTTTTAAAGTTCTTTTTTATTCATATTTAGTGTATCCGTCCTAAAACTGCTTTATTTTTGCTTAAATTTTGTGCATCTACATACTGAAACAACGCAATTACAATATATTTGAGTTTAAATGATCATTCAACTTTGATTATTTCTACAACGAAGCCTAATTTTCAGTTATGGAGAATGTAAATACCAAAAGATGTAGAATTAGTTGTATAAGAATTGATGCATTTCTTTAACGCAAAATTATTTAGCTCATGGAGTGTGCAATATAGCTGATATGAATGAAATATTCATTGATTTTACACAGAGAAGCAGACGATTTTTTGATGTACCTCCATGGTCTTAAGTTTTTAAATAAAATAAATTATTATAGTATTGTGATGAATGGAAAAAAGTTTATGAATGAAATGCTGCTTTTAAAGAGAGAGCCAGGCATGTTATATTTCAATGATGTCATTTGAATAAATTTCATTTGTTTTCGATGAAGTTTTCAAATATAATGAATTATTATTTATTGTAGTATTATGATAATTTTAAAAATATTACCGAGGAATGTATCGCATTTTAGAGATGTTTAAACCAGGCAATTTATATTTCAATGCCGTCATTTAAATGAAGTTCATTTTTTTTCAATGAAGTTTTAAGTTTTCAAATATAATAAATTAATGTAGTATTGTGATAATTTTAAAAATATTACCGAGGAATGTATCGCATTTTAGAGATGTTTAAATAAAATTGCATTGAAGTTGGAAAGTGTTTCATAATCAATGCTTTATGCATGATTGATCTTTCTTTTTTTTTTCTCTCTGCTTTCTTCTATGAGCCACTGCATGTATATAACATTTCTGTACTTCAATGTTTTGCATTTTCCAAATGATAATACAACTGCGCAAAAACATCAGGGAATTTATTTTTCTTGAATTGTGTTACCACCCAGGTAACCCTCCATACACACACACTCTCTTTAAGGTCCTGTCTATGCCTATGATATGTGGCTTGCATATGAAAGAAAAAATCATTGCAGTAAGAATTTTCAGGAATCTGGTTGAAACCCAGACCGTCCGACCTACCAGAAAGGTGTAAGGTAACTGTTTGGACGGTCGGGAAGTGCCACCCAATTTAGACCGGAACCCAGTGGGGGAGGCATCCACAGGGACCGTACCCTCCTTCCCCTACCACCAACCTCTCGGAAGGACTTTCGGATCCACATGTTTAACGTGATCGTACTCCGCATGAACACGGCGGCAGTTATGGCAGTGGCTGGAATCGAACCCGAGCCTACCGAGTGCAACTCCAGCGCGCTAACCAATGGGCTACCGCGCCCCTCAGGAATCTGGTTGTAAGTTTCATAAAAAAAAAGTTTAAATACAAAAAAAAAATTTCATCTATGCCCTTATGCAGTTTTTAGCCATATTCAATCCATGACTTTGATATACCACTTTGCTTCTTCTATTTGTGCGTAGTTTGTCTTTTGATGAAGGGGATTCAGTGTATCCTCAAAACAATTGTCAGCCGCATTTTTATTTTATTTGTGCTTGAATACATTGCTATGCTTTCCTTATTATTTGCAAAATTTTTCATTTATTTTTTAATTAATTTAAAGAATAAAAAATTCATAAAGTGAAAAGCTATTAAAAACTGTGCTTAAAATAAAAATTATTAAAACTGCTTCATTACTAAGCCGTTTATATTTGAAGAGCTGAATTCTCTCTTCCTTTGTACGAAACTCGCACGTTGAAGTTTACTCCACATATACGGTAATGGCACGAAAATTTAGTTGTACAGAAGTCATCCATCACCAACGTAGCATTTTATGTGCCCAGCGCCGGAACCAAGGATGGTGCAGGTGTGATTTTGAGCTTATTATGGCGAGCATGTGTTTTGTAATTTAAGCACAGTGTTTCTTTCAGGCATCCTTTGGGGGGGGGCGGAACCCCCCGGAGACATTTTATGTTAACATAGTTTCTATTTATGTGACGCAGCATTTAGAGATATTTATATAGGGCAAATAGAAAACTTGCCCCTCCCCCCTGGCCCAGGAGGACGTGTCACCCTGCCCCCTCCTCTGCCTGGGCTGCTTAAGCTAGCGAAAGAAATTGTGACAGTATTTAATTAGCATGTACAAAAAAAATTAAATTTTTAAACATTTTTGTAATGAAATTATTTTTTTTTTCCCTCTAGTGTGCGTTCTAATTTTTGAAAAACAAAAATTACTGCACTGTTAGAAAGAAGAATGTAATGCGCAAAGTTTAATATTTTGAATATCTATTAACTTTGAGACAGTTTTAACATTCCTTAGTTTGGAACTCCACCCACAGGGGCGACGAATCGTCTGTGGTTTCTGAATAGGGACGATATTTGAGTCTGCTCTTACTAGCACCATTCCTTGATCTTGATATTTTCTGTTCCCCCCTGTTGACGGGAAAAGACGTCCTTAAAGAATATTCCCGACTTTTCATGTTCAGAATGCCCAGAACTTTCTTTGTTCTTGAAATTATAAAAGGTCGTTGGAAAATAGCTATTCATTCAGTTTGTGATTCAGTTAATTAGTCAGAATCGGAGTCTTGTTAAAGTGGGAGAGATTCAAAATACTCTCAGTTTTGTTATTTGAATCGTTATTGTATCGCAGGGACGATCCTGGGGGGGGGGTATAGGGGGGCGTCACCCCCTCCCACACACACACACACACTAATTTCTGAGTCGGCAAATCGTCACATTAAAAACAATATTTAATCTTTTTCGGCTGAACAATTTTACGTACGAAAAAGAAAAGCAATGTTTTTTCTTCATTTCAATTCACTTAGCAAAGAAAAAGAAAGCCGACAATTATTCTAAAACTATGGAAATATCAAACTACAATCATGACAATTTGAAACAGGACCACTACTTCTGGAACTTCGCTCTGTAGGCCTCGAGTCTACAGAGGACTGGACGAGGATTCACAAAATTAAACACATCTTATGTATGCAAGTAAAAATAGAAATGTTCAAAAGTAAAGGATTCAAAATGTGTTACAACTGCCAGCTTTATAACCATCACAGCGACCAGTGTACCCTCCCCCCTCGTTGTTTAAAGTGTTGAAAACTCAGACCACACGACCAGCCCGAAGGCTAATGGTAGCAAATTGTCTTGCCGGTTGTTTAAAGTGTGAAAGCCCCAGGCCGTCCGGCTCGTCCAGAGGACTTGGAGCAACAAAATGGAGGTTGTTTAAAGTGTGGCGAAGGCCACCCGAGTAGGGAATGCATTAAAACGAGAGAAACCCCTGCTAAGTGTTGTAACTGCGGCGGAAGTCACCCCACAAACTTTAGGCATTGCCCCAAAACCCCTGGAACCGTAAAAAGTTCCAGGCCACTAAAATTACCCATCAAAATTCTAAATTGACCCCCCCCCCCCCCAATCTTGTTGATGAAAACTTCCTCTCCTTCCTTCTAAAAGCATCCCCCCTGTTCAGGAAGTGCAGGCAACTACCGAAGGGGTTTCAAGAAAAACCGGAGAGCACTCTGCCCAGGCACGACCTGACACAGGCTTAGACCCCCCTCAGATCTCGAATGCATTTCTCGACTTCTTGAAATTTTTCAAGGAGGTCGAGAAATACTTCGACCTGAGTAACAGGAGTTCTTAAACACCATACTAAACGTAATAACCTCGGATGATGATCCAATGACTAAAACCTTCAGCATTATTAAAATGTTTTCCGATTTGAAAAAACCTCAGCCCCCCCCCCCCCCCCCCGAGTTAAACTTTAGTTCAGGGATTGCAGCACTCAGCTTCTGTATTCTGCCTACTTCCCCTCGTGCTCTTCAGCTCTTCCCAGCACGTGCCATTGCACCACCTTGTGCCACCACAGGCCCTTTTCAAAAAATTTCTGCCCTTTTCTGGACCCAACTGACGCCCCGCCCACTCTAGGGCGCTCTCATGGACTTATTATGGACTATACAGATAATGTCAAAAACTCAAATATCTTAAAGAGGAAATCGAGGATAAAGACACCTTCAGCGTCAGGTGCCTCAAGAATTTACGAAACAACGGAGACCATGAAATTTGGTATGCAGGTACTTATAAGGCTCCTCTATATAGGTAGCTCTAGGTACTTAAGGACCTGAATGCTTTTCACTTTTTTTAAATTACGAATTAGCTATTTAATGTTTTAATCCAATTCACAACGGTTTGGGCCGATATTAGCACAAATCGATTCCTTATCGACATAAAAATGTTATCACATGGTTTCCATTTCCATCTTGACACCATCGGAAATATCGAAAAATTATCTTTGAAACAAACTGTGAATGGAATCCTTACGATTATTAGACGATATTTAGTGATTTTTTAAAAAATATATACTTTTCGTGCATACGATATGCAAAAATTGACTTGCCATCCATCGTTCATTTTTCTTTCAGTACTTGCATACAATATCACAGATTGCTCCAGAAAAAAATAATTTTATACACCCATCCGTTGATTAATTATAAAATTTTTATTCAAGAGGTTTAGACTTGGGTCAAGAGGTTTAGACTGAGGTTTAACTTGGCGTACATTTAGATGGGATTTCGTATCATGCACATTGCTTTTTCCATCGCTTTAAGAGGTCAAAATGGATTTCGGTGTTCGTATTATTTATTACTGGGCGCTTATGTAGGTCCCAGGTAATTCGTTTTAGTATATTAATAATATAATCGAATTCATTCTTTTCCTCCCTTGCCAAGCTTTGTCAAGTTGAGGGTTGGCGACTTTTACTATTCTGATTTACAGGGCGGCAAACCGCAGAGCTTAGTGGAGAAAATTCGCTTAGATTGCAACAAGCACAAAAATTCTGATCTTTAAAATTCCAAATAAAATACTTCTCTGAACTTTTTCATGACAAAAGCCATAAAAAAATTATTTTATCAATGAGGAAGATTTTTCCCGGTCCTAAATTGATTTAAATTTTAAGACTCGTCTAGTTTAAAAAAAAAAAAAGGTATACGCCCATTTTAAGTATAGGAAAGTTCAGCACAAAATGGCAGCCGATCGGAGATAGCCAGACCAGGGGATTCACCCCGTGTATGACTGACTTCAATTTTTTTATTCTAGCTCTGCGCATATGATGTCACGGGAATAGCAAACGTACGCATTTTGTTCTCGGGTTCTCTAAAGAAATCCGAGAATCTCTTTGGACATCACCTCTACCTTCATAGACGTCACTGAAGAAGGTGTGCACAGCACAATAAAAACTCTGATTGTTTACGTCTAGATATTGCCACTTCAAAATTAACGAACAATTTTGTAATAATGGGAAAACTTGTTGTGTTTTGGCAACAACTCTCCTTATTCGTTGCGTTCACGAATGACGAAATTCTAAGCTCACCGAAATCAGGTTGACAACTTTTTGATTGGTTTCCGGGCTGATGACCCAACCTTATATTAAAGACCTTGGGCCAGATTCTATATAAAGGAACTCTACAGGATGTCTTAGAATGCAGTGTTTGTTGAAAAAGTTTGCCGTTATGAAGTACGCCATTTTCACTCCTACTCACTATTCACTAATCTTCATCTGAAGATTTTTATTTATTCGGTTTTCATATTTCATATGGATTTAACGATATATTTATTTTGACGTTGGCATCAATATCAATAACGCATTGCATTCCGAAACTTGTATTATTCTGATGTTCTTGATTTTGTTCCGCAAACTTGCAATAGACACGAACGTGTTTTAATAATTATATTATTAATAGATTTTGGAGTTTCCCTTCAGGAAAATTTCTTTTTACTTTAATTTACATTTTGATTAATTTATGGATGCTAAACTGTGCTTGGTTTGTTCCAATGCTGGTCCTAATTTGCACCGTTTTCCCAGAGACAAGAAAAGGCAAGTTTCATAATAAATTATACAGGTTCTAAGCCGTGAGTTACAGATTTGAATATTTATTTTTTGCGTCTTGAACAGGTGGTTTTTCAGCAGTTATTTGCTTATATTTAGATTTACTGCCACGATTTTAGATTAGAGTAAATTTAAGTAGGGAAACTATCCTAAAACATATAAGAAAAACTCAAAATACTATCACAATGACGTAAAAGCAAATTGGCAAAAGTAAGTGTGTATACAAGATTGGCGATTTATAAAATTATAGAATTTAGACATTGTACGCTTCAGCATCGTTACCGTTTAGTGATACACATTATTTATCACGCCAAACGGTCATTAAATCCCAATATTATTCTAAAAGACTACAATATTCCATTCTAGAAACTACAATATACCATTCAATATTGTGGCTATGTTAGAAAAATGGGGTGTATGTTTTATTTTATCGGAGAAAATTGTACAGCAACCAGAATAAATTTGAAATAAGTGGTTTTTAAAATAAACTAGACTTCAAAATATTTTAAAAGCAGTTTCTCAAATTTCTACATTCCAATTCACATATTAAGTGGACAATTAACAATCCGTATTTTAATCGATACTATAGCCGAACCAAACTATCGTGCTGATTCAGAATCTGTTTTCAATTATATTTTTCAACAATGAATTAAGATAACGAAGCTTTCATTATCGTAAATTGTTCAAGGAGACCATTTTATTTTCTCATACTGCTATAGAGAAAGTATCGTTTCTCCAGAAATTTTCGAATTCCAGATTTATATGGTTATGTACGGTTTAAGATCACATGAACACATTTCCAACACTTTTGAAAAAATGTGCATGTGAATGAAAAAAAGATGCATTATTTTTTTCATTATGATAATAATTGTGATATAAGTAAAACTAAACACTATGGAATATGAATGTATGAGAAAGTCGAGTAGTAACTCGTACTCCCAAATATTATGCCTGGCTTTGTTAGTTATCGTGGAGATTTTGAAATTGCAGGAATAATTTTCCACACTTCCTGTCTTCCCCAAAACACATCTGCCACTTTGAACCGATAACAAGAACAAGAGAAAAACTATAAAATATGGCCTTTTAACCAGCTGTTAACAAATGAATTTTAAAAAAAAACCCGACTAATTCGTAATCTATTTTGAATTTTATTTTTCTATTTTACAAAAATGGATTTTAAACAACGAAATTTATTCATTATTTATTACAAGTCTGCCGAAAGGGGGGGGGGGGGCAAAAGGATGCATTGCACGGAGCCGAAATGGTTTTATGTGAATAACATTTTGTACAATAAAACCCCAGTAAAGTTCAACAAGTTTATTCGATTTTTTTTTTAAATACAATGATAATTTACCTTAATTAAAGCATTTTTTTTTAATTGGAACCATGGGCCCACGACCAACTGTTTAAGAAATCTTTAGTCGTGTAATCTTTTTGAAACACCCTGATACATTACAAAATTTCGCAAATTTATAAATTGGGGATAAAATTATGCTAAAACTGTAAAGATTTTTAGGGGGGGGGGGGAATAAATTTGGATTTTATTATATTTATTTATTTTTCAAATCATATGTCCTTTACAGTTTAGCACTTCAAGCGCCCAATGTGTAGTGGCGGTCCTGTATACCGGTTATTATTAGATGGCATGCATTGTATCGTGTGTTAATAATATATTGAAATAAAATATTTTATGCAAATAGGTTATCCAAGTGGTTGAAATCTATAAATAGAGAAGATATGCTTGAAAAGGAAAATTATCACTCATCGGTGTATTATAATGCCAGACTATGTAACTTGCATTTTGCTGACTGGTGTTTTGCAGGAAAGGACAAAAAGAAGCTCGTTAAGAATGCAATTCCTCTACCAATTCTTTCAAAACAAAATGATGAGCAAGTGCCTCCTGTTACTCAAGAGCAAACAGATGAAACTTCAAAAAGGTAAGATTTAAAGCAGCAATGGATAGAAAAAATGCAGTATGTCTATCGGTAGGTGTCATAAACCAAATTTGGCACACCTCTATTGCTCTTTCTACAGCTCATCAAAACCAAATAGCTGTTAAGGACTGTGAGCAAGAAAAGTTGCTGATTGCTTTTTTTTAACCCAACGGCCGGATTTTGTTGGTCACTTACTAGTAGTATCATGTCAGAAATTAGGAATAATAACCCCCTCCCCTCCACGGCCTTGTGCTGGCAGAAGAACGTATCGCATGATACGTCGTTTTACCTTTACAAGGATGGTTGGCTTCCTTCTAATGTGTTAATTCTATAGACGTATCTAAATTGATAAATAACATGAGAATACGAATGAAAATTCACCCTGTTGCATATATATATATATATATATATATACGCAACAGGGTGAATTTTCATATATATATATATATATATGACAGAAGGTGGCATATATATATATATATATGCACCTATAAAATAATTGAGTTACAGCTGCAAAACTCTGCAAATGTCATTTTAATAATTATGTAAATAATCAAACTATCAACGCCAATGATGTTATATAGGGCTCATGCAATGCACATAAGAACGAAGCATCGTGCAGCATTTAAAACGACTGGTGTTCTCACTCTCACTAACGGGCAATTGGAACTGAATTTTCTGCTTTGATACTGCAAGTTGTATACAAAGATGCCTTTGAGATGTACTCGACGGTGCTACGAACAATTATCGGATTTAGAGAGAGGTCGCATCATAAGTCTACATGAAGCTAGCTGGTCTGTATAACAGTTGTACCAGTCACCATCTTGGTTGGAGCGATATGGTAATTTCTCGGTGTTGGCAACGACAGTGGATCAGAAGAAGGCACATGTAACCGTCGCAGAGGCTCAGGACGTTCCAGACAGACAACGCTCTAGACGAGGATCGTACAGTTAAGAGAGGAACAACGTCCACACCAATAGCTTCACTATCGGCCATAAGAAGACATTTGCCATCCTCCATGCATCCTGTATCAAGGGATGCTGTTCGGAGATGATTGACAGAAGGTGGGATTAGATGTCAGCTTCCATTAAGGCGCCTATCACTGCCCCCTCAGTATAGGCAAAGCTATTTAGATTGGTGCCGAGCTCGGTCAGACTGGACAATGTCGAATTGGAGGCATGTTCTTTTTAACGACGAACCCAGCTTCTCTTTCAGTGCTAATAATCGCCGAATACATGTGTGGAGGAGAACTGGCCAGCGTTTCGATCCCGCAATTGTTGTCGAGCGGCACAGTAGTGTGATAACCTGGGGAACCATCCTGTGGGACAGCCGATCTCATTTAGTTGTGCTGCAAGCACATTTGATGGATCGTTTGTATGTCGGCGATATTCTGCCTATGCTGCCAAACCGCCCCAGGTTCCATTTATATCAACAAGACAACGCTCAACCACACACTGCACGCCTTTCTTAACAATGCCTTCGAGGATTTAATACCCTAACATAGCTATCCAGGTTCCCAGACCTATCACCAATTGAACAAGTCTGGGACAGCAATTGCAGCCTTCTTAGAATATCACTGAATTAGCCGATCAATTGCAACATTTGTGGCAGAATCTTCCGCAGAGAGACATAAGCAGCCTAATTGACTCTGCCGTACTGAATATCAACTGGTATAGCTGCATATATACATGCCGAGTTTCGTGGTTGTTACTTAATTTCTTATGGGTGTATATATATATTTTGCCATAGAGTGTATTTCTATAAAACACTATCCTCTTATCTCCAAATGACGTTCTTCAAGATACGTCGTTTTTCTTTCACTAAGCCGTCCAGTGGAGGAATTTCAAATCCTGAGCTCCATCCTTCTGCAGCGAAATTTTTTACTCTTTGGCTCATTTACAGCTCTCCTCCTTCCCTTTCCTCCCGCATTGCGGGTGCTTAGATTATTACTCCTCGAAGGTTCTCGGTATGGCATTTTCGCCCCTGCACTCCTCATAAACCTATAAATGGAGTGAAAAACGCTGTGAGTTTAGTTTGCTTGCGTCACCCTCCCTCGAGAAAATTTTGTACATGCTATCGGTGACTGATCTCAATCTGTTTTATTGCCGTAGTTAACAGCTATTTGGTGTTATCGAGCTAGCTCTAACAGGAGCGAAACCGTTCAATCGATGCTGTTTGCCAAGAAGTAGAGGATCATAACACCACCCTTGTTGACAGAAAAATCACATTGTTCGCCATAGTGTCTATATTGGAAATGAAACTCTTAACTCACTGTACCCCCCCCCCCCCCCGAGATTCCATTAGAATTTATAGTTTCTGTTTTCTAAGCATTTTTATGAATAAATATTTCATAGTGGAAATATTCAAAGGAGAATAATATTCGTGAATGTGTCGAAAGGCTCAGAAACAGAACGCCTAAATAACATCTGTGTGGCAAATGTATTTTTATGAGCAAATGTCTCTGATAAAGTCGCATTTAAATTTTAATATGAATAAGAGGCTGCTAACTTCTATGAATTGCAATTGATAAATATCTTTCTCTCTCAATGCCGTTTTTTCCCCCCAAACCAATATCAATAAAATTAATTTAATATACATTTTATACTGAATAATATAATAAATTATTCACCTTTCAGAGATCCTGACTACACCTGTGATTGGGAGAGGTGTAGTTGACTATACTCGCAAAACTGAATGTTAGGCCTCTATTTTTTACCATGATATTTATAATTCCATCTCGCGGGGGAGAAGGGGGGCAGGCATTATACCAATGGAGGAATTAGGGGGTCATAACCCTGCATAATTACTAGAAAAATTTTATTACTTCGCCAAAGCCTACACAATGGAAAACGAAACTCGGCACTGTAACCCTCACCTTGCCGAGATCCTGGCTAAGCCAGTGATTGGAGGTGTGTATCCAAGATTTAGAATGACTCATTCTGAGTTGAAACCCAGACCGTCCGACCTACCAGAAAGGTGTAAGGTAACTGTTTAGACGGTCGGGGCTCATTCTGAGTGTAAACTTCGCTAGTCAGAAAAATCTGCAGATTATAAGATGTTCTAAATTATAAAAAAAAATTTAATGAACATCGAATGACTCTGCCTTTTGTCCTCACGAACCCCCATTTTCAGTGAAAAACTGTGTACACCAAAATTTCAAATAAAAATACCTTTTCATTTTCTCTACATTTGTCCAAGAGTGATTAATATATATAAGGAAAAATTAAGCAACACAATTAAGCAAAAATTAAGTTACGCAGCTGTTTTGAAGATATATTGGATTCCCTCCTTCATCAGTGCTAAATAAAAAAATAATGAACCTGAAAGCATTAAAACGAATCCAACGTATTCTCGAAAGAATTAATGTAATCTAATTTGCTGAATCCTTTGCAGATTTTTCTACTTGTACTTGCCATACTAAAGGGAAATATATTGTTTTCGTATCAAAAACACTTTTCAGCCAAATTAGAAATCTACACGGTTTCGAAGTATTACGATGCAACCCCGTTTTCTTCAGAACTATACCTGTTCGAATGAAACAAAATATCGTGGACAATTTTGCTTATTTTGTTGGAAATATTCTACCATTTATAAATATACAAAAATAATTTAAATATTTTTTATATTTCGAATCTCTCCCCCCCCCCCCCCCCCCTCCTTTTTTTCAGTTAAAATCTAAAATGTCTTTGTCCGAGCGAATTTTTGCTCTACTTTGCTTAATTTCACTCGAAATATTTCCTAAACTATAAAATATAAATAGAAATAGAAAGCGACAAAAATGTTCAATAGGAAATCTAGTTTCTAGATTAATAATTTGTCTTACAAAGCTCTAATAGTTTTCGAGTAATCGTCTTGTCAAGTTGAAGGAAATTGAAAATTTAACGTTTTTGAAGATTCTAATATCTAAAAAACTAAAAACACTATCTATAAGCAGAAGAAATAATTTGTAGACCTTTGAGAGCTCTACAAAGATATATAATTGGATTTTGGATCGAGTTCTTAGTTTTCGAATTATAATAGTTTTAATTTCGATATTTTACAACCATGAGTGTTGTGTTTCCCCATTGTTGAAATATTGGCGTACAAGCACGAGATACATTTTGTTTTGGTATAAAGAAATTGGATAGTTTAGTGAATTTGGGGATCCTGAAGATGTTTAATAATTGGTGAATGATGACGTATGAAAGAGAAGAAATATAAGTATTAAATTCATGCCAGGTAAGTTTTAGCTCACCTGAATCTCGCTAGAGATATTGTTCATATGCTACCAGAGTTCAGTTTGTGCAGCCAAGCAAAATTAGTAAAATAATTTGGTATTTTGAAGTCTATAGTAAAATAATTGGATATTTTGACGGTATGCTGGCTGAAATCAGAACGAAAACTAAAAGTGCTAACTATGAACAGTCTACAATTTATAGGCCTTTGAAAGCTCGACGATGTATAATTGTATTTCAGATCGGGTTCTTATTTTTCGAAATACAATGGTTAGAATTTCGATATTTTAATATTTTGAACTATTTTTAAAATATGGTTCTAATTTCGGTATTGCAATATTTTGAAAATGTTTAAAGAAGACAGGTCACCCACAAAGAAGATGTTATTCAAGCAAAACTATCTCGGCTCCATTGGACTGGGGTCACTTTCTCGATTTTTCTTTTCTTCTTTTGCATGAATGTTGTGCAAAATTATGCTTTAAGTACGACATTGTTCTTACTTATCTGACTAACCCAATTTCTGTTACATACGCGTAAAAACTGTATCAACATTTTTACTTTCCCTACCATACATGGTAATGCATAGAGAAGGTATTTGAATTGTGTCGAAAATCGCAACTCGAGTTTTCGACCGATCTACACGTTTCCAGCACCCTAAAACACGAAAACACTATTTTTAGCGTGATGTCTGTAAAGCCCCTATCACACTCAACAACTTTTGGAACAACCAACTATTTCGGACAACTTTTCCCCCAATTTTTCCGCGAAAAAGTTGGCGATAGGGTTATTGACAGTTTGAAGAAGTTGTGCTAAATGACAAAACTATGGCGGTATGTTTATCGCCTTTTGGCGACAACTATACATTTGTACATGTACTTTTCGGCAGGCAGCGCGTTCTCGCTTCGACTTCGGCAGTAAAACAAGACTTTTACTTAGTACTTCCTTTTGTAACCTTTATTACTTTGTAATTATGACTAAATTGCTATCAGCTGTAGGGAAAAATCAAATATGCCTTGGCATAATTACGCTAGGATTATTCTTGCTTAAGAAGAAGAAACAAAGTAAACCGAGAAGGATGTGGACAAAATGTATTGTAAATTTTTGATTTGCTCTTTTTTATAAGGATTACTTCAGATATCATAAGCTTAAACTGATGAATGAACATTAAAAAATATTTGGATTTGTCACACATCCGTATAAAAAGGCAAATAAATATTTTTTGAAAAATATTCACTCTATTTTAAGATACAAAATTAGTTTAAAAAGCGATATTGCCGATATTGACTGAAATGAAACAAAGAAAACGTAAAAAGTATTTAAATTCAAGAATGCCGTTATTAAAATATCATGTCTTAAACAAATTTAAGTTCATTACCATTTTATACTTGATTTTAAAGTTTTTCAAATACGTATCTATATTAAATATCCGAAGATGTTCTTTGCTCATTTGTAACGTTTAAAATATTTCTCATTAAAATAAATTTTTAAAAATTATGTTATCTACATTTATATTTATTGAGTAATTATGTTTTAAAATAGATTTAAATATACATTCCATCTATAGCTGGTATAAAGTATACTTCAAGATGTTTTTCAAAGTAATTTCGAAATAAATTTTTATAAGCATTCAAATTTAAAAGAGTAAACTTTTCATATTTACATACAAAGTTATTTTTTTTATTAAAAGTAAATGATTTTCAAATGTATTGTAAATTTCTAATTGTTTATGTGCGTTTAAAATAATAAAAAAATTCTTCAAATGTTAGCATTAAATTATTAAAATTTCAAAGTAGTTTGATTTTTGTTTTTATTCTAATCTAAAATGTTCAAAATTACATGTCGAAAGATAACTATTACTCGTATAAGGATGTCCGATGATTTCTGTCTAATTTTACATGCACATTTTATATTTGCTAATTTTACAAGCACTTTCTCACTTAAGAATATATTCCATCTATACCTGGTATAAAGTATACTTCAAGATATTTTTCAAAGTAACTTCGAAATAAATTTTTATAAGCATTCAAATTTAAAAATAATTTACTGATATAAGGTTATTTTGTATATAGAACGTAAAGTAATTTAAAACAAAAAAATTCTGCAGATTATTAAAGAAAAACTATATTTGAATATTTTAGCAACAGATGGCAGCACTTGTAAAATTTAAAATTCGCTTGGATTCGAACCAGAGCCCAGTTGTTTGCTGAGCTGATTCTCTACCACCCAAGCCAAAACTTCACATTTGAAATGCACTAACAAATTATATCATGCAATGCATTTAGTGTTATTTTAGAGTACTATTTTGAAGAGTAAACAGAATAAGTTTTCCTATTGTTTTAGTATTGCAATAGAAAGATAAAAAAAAGTCTATGGAGAACATACATGAAAATTCATTTTCTAAATTCTGTCTGATGTTTTTTTTAACGATTCGAGAAAGAGAACATAATTGTATTCGTTAAAATGAGGAAATTGCCATAGTGCAGTAAATATTCTAAAACAATTTAAATTAGGATCCTTTGTGTTTTGTGATGGAATCACTTTAGTTAGCTTATTTTAGAAAACTGATGAAATATGTATATATCGCCAAAGCAAACTCGCGTACGCTCTTGTTTAAATTCACAGAAAGGCGGATTTTCTGAAACGCGACAATACTGTAAACTAGCAAGCCTCTGGTAAATATAAATTTGAATCAGAAGAGACCAAAGATATTATATTAGTAATAATATCTTAATTTTTATTATATAATATTTCATGTAAATAAAATCGCTTTGGAAGAGATGGTTCGTAAAGATGATATTTTTTCGTACCCATGTTTCTTAAAATTCTTTTTTAAATACAGTGGATCTTTTAAATTCCACAAAAATGATTTTTCACGTATTGATTCAATAACTCCATTTCCATCTCGCATGACTACTTTTTTTCGACTTCGAGACGACTTCCATTGACATCCACCTTTATGACACAGAAATATTATAAATACTTAACAAAATTCTAAATCTAAACTAAAATAATACTTCGCGCTGCCTGGTTATTATATCAATATAATCTATCTGTTATTATATTCCATCTGTTTGCGCTCCACAGATTCAAACTTGCGCGAGGATTTCACGCCAAACCAGAATCTGCGCCAACATTTCTACACACGTGATTCCTTCGTTACTCATCTGTGATTGGCTGGTTGGTAAAAAATTGTCCCAAATGAACAACTTTTTCTATACCGGTCAGATAAAGTTGTCCCAATTTTTTGACCTTATTTCACACGAGTTTTCCCCCAACTCGACGTAAAAATTGTTCGAAAAGTTGGTTGTCCGAAAAATTGCCGGAAAAGTTGTTGAATGTGATAGGGACTTAAGTGTGTCTATACAATGTATGTAACCACAACCACTCGAACCCAAAAATTAATAGACCAAATTTCATAAAATTTGGTAGGTAAGGCAATTGTGGGTTACCCTGGTGCTGATTAGATTTTGGTACGATTCGAGAAAAAGAAACCTGTCTTTTTTTTTACGGCATGGCTCAAAAAAATCGTATGTATCCACTCTAGCTGAGAAACTAATTGACCAAATTTTACAAAATTTGGTAGATAGGTCGCTTGTGGGTTACCGTGGTGCTGGTCAGATTTTGGTATGAATCGAAAAAAAAATCTGCCTTTTTTTTTTAATTATTTGTGAAATGGTGCGCAAAAATCATCAAGATCTAAAATAAAATAAGACAAATGTATCGATTAAATGCTTGTTATATACTTAATTTTTGATGATGAAAATAATAAAACCAACCCCATTACTCTAAGATGGTCCATTTTTGAGATATTTAAGTTTTTTATTTTGAGGAACTGAAGACGTTTTTTTACTGTAGTTAAAAAACTATATAATGAAATTTCTTAAAATTGAGTAGTTACGCCCCTCGAGGGTTTTTCTAATACTTATTAGATTTTGGTATGATTCAGAAAAATATAACCGACCCTTTTTTGCGAAATAACCCGCAAAAATTGTCAAAATCTAAAATAAATGTCTAAAATTGCTTAAATATATTAGTTAAATACTTGCTTTTTATGTCATTTTTAACAGCAAAGTGAATAAAACTGACCCCCACGACTCTAGGATGAACCGTTCTCGAGTTATTTTAGTTTTTTGGAATTCTGAGAAGCTGAAGACTTTAAAGTGCGTTAAGTTTCCAAATGCATTAGAAACACAAATTAGATATAATATCAGAAAAGTATCCATGCTATTTTCTGAAATTAAACTCATTGCATTCTGAAATAAAAAAAATATCAATGCTATTAAGGACCTCAGTGCAGTTATATATAATCTCATAAAATATGAAATCAATATTTGTCTTCTGCTTAATATTTCCTTTTATTTAGGTCTGACAATCTTTTGCAACCTAATGGGAATGTAGGCTGTTCCGATATTAAAGAAGAAGAAGAAAACAATCCGAACATGCAGTTGGAGGCAACTAATGCAGAAAATGAAGTAATTAAGCTTAGTTCAATCAATTTCTTTCAGATCTTAACATCGGATTCTGCTGGTTAGAGTTTTCTAAATGTATTTGAAAATTTCATGTAACTGAAATATACAGGGTTCTAGGCACCTCAATAACTTGCAAGGTCCATGAATGTACATGCTATCTTAAAGTAACCATACCCGATCGAATAAAAGTTATTGCAGCGCCCCTAGCGGAAAATTTAAAAATTTAGGATAACAAACTCGACAGCAAAGTGAGACAGACGAAAAAAGCGAATTATAAAGTTATAGAGCATTGTTTAATGAATAAGAATGAACACCAAGAAGGCACGAAACGCGTATATGGAAGGCAATAAATACCTGTTAAAAAGTCGTATTATCAGGGCCTGTATCACGGAGACAGCTGTAATGCTTGTCAAAATACGTGGCAATATTCTTTTTCGATTTCAAATGTGTATTGTTGCTGTTGGAGGGTATTTTGAATAGGCCGCACATTAGATTCTTGTGCATGTAAGTGTTGTTCATTTTAGCATTCTTGAATAGAACAGCCATTCGCCAATAGGGGCACGACAACCCAGTGGTTAAAGCCCGGGGATTGCGTGCGGAGTTTGATTTCCGGCTCTGCCCAAATTTTCCCTGCGTTTACGCAGAGTATGGGCACGTTAAATATTTGGGTCTGAAAGTCCCTCCGAAAGGTTGGTGGTAGGGGAAGGTCCCTATGGATGTCACCCCCACTGAGTTCCAGTCTAAATTGCGTAACACAGTCCCGGCCGTCCAAATTGATACCTTACATCTTCGGGTAGGTCGGATGTCTGGGTCGAAAAAAGAAATGCCTTCTGGGCAGGAGTGGCCCCATGGTTAAGGCAAGATGATCGCACTCGGATGTTCCGAGTCCAATTCTAGACGCCGCACAAAACTATCTCCATGTCTACGCGGAGTATGTTCACAGTAAATCTGTAGGTCCCAAAGTCCTTTCGACAGGTGATATGTCAGGGGAAGGAGGGTATGGTCTCTGTGATTGCCACTGCCACTGGATTCTGCTTTAAATTGGATGGCTCTCCCGTCCATCCAAACAAATACCTTACGATTTCGGGTACGTCGGACGGTCTGGGTCGAAAAAAAAAAAAGAAAAGAAATGTTCTCAGTTTTATTGTAGATTCCCACTCATTAGATACCTAATGCTCTAAAACTTTTACGTGGCTTTTTTTGTCTCTCACTTTGCAGCCAAGTTGGTTACACTAACTTTTAAAATAATCCGCTAGAGGTACTGCAATCACTTATTCGATCAGGCATAGTCACTTTACTGTAGATAAACTTAACGTATACATTCACAGACATTTACTTACAAAATTATTAGGGTGCTTAATCAAATATTACCTTATATTTTATCTTCTAAAAATAACAAGTACCATGGTCTTTATATATGTTTTTAGGTGATCTTCTAAAATAACATGATTTTCCCAACTTTTGCCTATTAATATATTTCTAAAGGTATTGTGAGATGTATACGCATTTAAAATACGTAATTGTTGATCAATTATAAAGTTCGGTTTTTAACACTTTACAACAAAGTTGAAAAGTGTTTATGACTTTGTTCATTCTGTCTGTCTGTCTGTCCGTCCGTTAGCACGATAACTGCCGTAAAAATGACTTAATCAAAATGAAATTTTAGTATGTTGTTCAAACGGTCTGTAGAACCTATGGGAATATAAATGAATAATATCATCCAATTAGTTTTGGATTGAACCCGGGTTGAAAAAATGAAATACATTGAGCCCTATGGGACCCAATTTTTCAAACATTTTTTAAGCGGATTTAAAATTCACAAATTGCTTCGAAAATTTTAGGTAATATTCAAATTGTTCCATAAAATATATAAAAAAAAAAAAATTCAGCGAAATATATTCAGTAGTTTTGTAAATAAAAATTAAAATAATAATAACACCTCTTATATGAAGCGATCACGTGACCATGATATGAAAAAATCACATGACCCACTTCAAAATTATATATGGCATCCATCTTGTCTCAAAATCGTGATTTTTAAAGTTCTTTTTAATTCATATTGAGTGTTGAATCCGTCCTAAAACCACTTTATTTTTGCTTAAATTTTGTACATCTACATACTGAAACAACGCAATTACAATATATTTGAGTTTAAATGCTCATCCAAATTTGATTATTTCTACAACGAAGCCTATTTTTCACCCATGTAAAATGTAAACAGCAAAATATGTAGAATGAGTTGTATTAGAGTTGCTGTATTTCTTTAACACAAAATCATTTAGTTTAATGGAGTCTGCATAGCTGATATGAATGAAATATTCATTGATTTTACAAAGAGAAGGACGATTTTTTTCGAAGAAGTTTTACGCATAGAGTTTAATTACTTGTAGCTCCATGGTCTTCATTTTTAAATAAAATAAATTATTATAGTATTGTGATGAATGACATGAATGGGAAATTATTTATGAATGAAATGCTGCTTTTATAGAGAAAGCCAGGCGTGTTATTTTTTTTATGACGTCATTTGAATGAATTTCAGTTGTTTTCGATGAAGTTTTCAAATATAACAAATTATCGTAGTATTATGACAATTCTAAAATTATTACCGAGGAATGTATCGCATTTTAGAGATGTTTAAACCAGGCAATTTATATTTCAATGCCGTCATTTGAATGAAGTTCATTTTTTTCGATGAAGGTTTAAGTTTTCAAATATAATAAATTAATGTAGTATTATGATAAGTTTTAAAATATTACCGAGGAATGTATTGCATTTTAGACATGTTTAAATAAAATTGCATTGAAGTTGGATTGTGTTTCATAATTAATGCTTTAAGGATGATTGATCTTTCTTGTTCTTTTAAACATAGTTATCTTTCTATCAGAAATTGAGGAATTTTTTTTTCTGGTTACGTGTCTGAATACATAGAAATTTAACATCAATATGTTTATTATAATAATTCATATAAATTTTAAATTCTAAAACTCATTCTTTTCAGGAGAAATCAGAAGATGGCTCAGATGAAGATCTCGAAGTAGAAAGAATTATAGGAGCATGCAAGGTAGATGAGCAACTGATGTTTCTTGTAAAATTGTAAGTTTACTTGAGATATACAAAACAATAACTTAAATATATACTGTTATGTTGCTGTCAAAACCCTGGAAATGAGCTTATTTTTTTTTTTTTTTTTACATGCAAAAAAGCTAAAATTTGATGCATGTGCAAGTTGTTCCCAATTTGCATACTATATATTACTTCATTCTCTTTTAGGATTAATCTTGATGAAGGCAAACTTGTTCCAGCTAATATTATAAATATGAAGTTTCCTCAAATTGTCATTCAATACTATGAAGACAGATTGGTTTGGGATTATGATAGTCTCAAAGATAATTATAGGAATAAGGACATTAAGGAATTTTCTTAAAATAACATTATAAATGTGCTTTAAAATAAGCGAACTGCACTATTTTATCCTAAAGTGCGTGCAAACTTTTGTATTAATAAAGTTAAAGTTAATGTATGTAATAAAAATATATGAATATGAGAATCTGTTTTAAACTATATTTTCATAGATATAAAATATTTCCTTATAACAAAAAATATATATTGAATCATTTTACAAACTCGGTAATACTTTAGATTAGTTACAAATTTTTAAAGGAAAAAACTTGAAATAAAAATGAAAGATTAAATATTTGGAACAAAAGGTTACATTCATATTTCTTTCATATTGTTCTGACTAATACAAGACTGTTACCCATGCAGCTTAATAAAATTCGTCTTCTTCAGGTTAAAAGCTAACAGATCACATTAACTGAACCTAGTACATAAATATATAGTTGATACTCATCAAATGATAGTTGTTTGAATGGAAGACAATTCACAATTGATTTAAAAATTTACAAAATGATTAAATGTTAGCTAAAACTTTAAAATTCCTTGACATCTTAAAATTTGGAACTTTAAGATTTCTTTGATGTTACTTTTTGGATCAATTCTTATATCCTAATTTTCTGTTAGAGGTAGGGTGACAAACCAATTGTATCATCATAGCAACAGAATCTGCCTAAAGTAGGCAGTCTCAAAGCAAGAAATAATACTCCCAATGCAACGACAAGCATTTGTACACTGTTCTTACACCTTCTCTTGTACCGGTCGTCCAAATGGTTGCTAGAGTCCTTGGCATGAGTCTGTCGGCCTGGGTCTTCAACCTTCTCTTAAGTACGGAATATGATAACAGCATTGGCAACAAGAAAACTTAACTATGTGCCACACTTTTGCAATCCTCTTCAGTGACCGATAAAGTTAGTCATACCATATAACTGGTTTCATGCCGGCTTGTAAGCATGCTTGAGTTATTTAGTACACATTCTAAAATCATTCAAAATAGTCTTAGGGGTTTTAATATATAGCCACATACATTAAAATCATAAATTTAAAAAAAAAATTCTGATGATATTTTAATTATAAATTAAAACAAATCATCAGATATTTGCAAAACTGCAGCATATAACAAGTTTTTTTGCTGTCCACGTAGTCATCAACTATTGCATGCTGAAGTACGCTATGAGGTCATAAGATTGGTGTATGGATTTTGGTCACTGCACTGAAAGTGTGGTTTCTGTTGTATCATTTTGAATCATCTCATACTTAATAAAGTATCTCAAATTACAACATGTATATGTTGAAGAGTAATTATTTAACTAGAGGAACTAATAGCATCTGAATTACTGAAACACTGAAAACATTAAAAGACATATGAAGAGTTCCCAGGGATGGATACTCTAGTAATATAAAATATTAAACACGATCTATAATAGTCATTTCAATTTGTCGTTCACGATCTACAATCGTCAACTAAACAACTAATAAATTTACAATTGCGTAGTTGGCATTTAACAAATTTTTATTAATAACATTATTTGCTAGGTTGAACAAATACATCACATGGAAATAAAACAGATTTTTAGTAAACAAAATTGATATAAATAATTTATTTCAGCATCATTAGCAAATATTATATACTCTGAATAAAGCTCGCAGTGCATTGACATACTGCATTTATCTTTACATTTTTTAAAACTTTAAATTTAATTTCATCTCATTTTCAGAGAGTGTTTGTTCACTATCTTCAGAAGAAAAAAAAAAATCTGATGTGGGCAGCACATGACTTTCCTTATATAATGCAATGAATTTACTACTTTTACAGTAAAAAAAAAAGATTATTTTTATAGTAGATAATATTTTTTCCAAGATATTGAATATTTGTCAATGAGTCGTCATTTTCATTGATTTAGCGTCATTTTTATCCATTTGGCGAGCTTTTCGTTAATTTAGCAGCATTTAAAAAATTCGCCAAGTTGGCGACATCCCAACAAATTCGTCGCCAAAGTCTCGCCAAGAGTTATGGACGGCGAAATAAGTTATTCTTACAGCAGATAAATGACTATTGACGTTCAAATACAAAAGTATTACTCAAAGTATCTTTTTTCATGAATGAAACGAGCTAGATCCATGAAAATGATGTCACCAAATTTATCGCATCTTATTACATATGAAAAGTGAACATGTTTCTCAATAACAAATATATTTTATTTTATTTTATATAATTTTTTTTGAAAAATGTGCAATATCTCGAGAACGGTTCATGTTAGCATTCTAAAATTTATGTCAATCGTTTTCTAATGAAAAATTACATAAGGAATGTCTATTTGCGTAACTTTATTAGAGGTTTTGATTTTTTGAAGATTTTTTCAAAATTTCACTCAAAAATTTAGGGGGGGGGGGGTCTGAACTTTCGATTGCGTATAAAAACAATAGGCTTCCAGTGTTTACGAATTGTAGTAATTTTTGTACAAAATTTCGTTCGAATCGATCCATTCGTTCGTCAGTTATCGTCTCCATACACTCACTGACAGACACACACTCAGACATCACTTCAAAAATGCTCGATTTGTGATCAGGGATGCTTGAAACGTGCTCTCCCGTCGAAAACTCGAATTCGAATTTTCGACCCCGTCACAATACTTTCCTTATACATTAGTGTATATAAGGAAAGTAATAACATCAACAAAATTAACTCGGGTGTGGCTCAACTTGACTTTCTTATGCTAGAATTTATCTGGCATAAGAAAAAAATTCTCTCCCACATTTGTGCACAAAACTGTTTCACAAATAAAGCGAAATGATTATTTGCTGTCAGGATAAGTAGCTTGTGATTTTTTTTTTTTTTTTTTTTTTTTTTTTTTACAAATTTTGCAAGAAAAAAGTTTAAAAATCTATATCGTTAGTCCAAATGATTACAATTATAGAATGTTATCCTTCATTTTAAAGGACTTGAAAATATTAAATATTGAAAAAAAAATAGATTGATACCAAGTTTGAGAATGTAGTCTTTGGGAGGTAGGGACTTGATCTTTCAGAAAGGGGGCTAATGATGTCACGAACACAAAAATTGCATCACGGCTAGTTTTCACTACAATGATTGAAAATGTTGTTTCATGTTCATTGAGCCATAAATATATTTTTTTTTTATGTATAATTATGTCAAATTTTGACCTATGCTGCCATGTTAAGAAAATGTAAAATTTCGAAATTTTTAATCAAATTTCAAAAAAAGTCTATCTAGTTTCAGATTTTTTGTATATAAAGTTGTATATAAAGTTTCAAAGCTGTATATAAAGTTTCATGAATTCAATCATGTTTCATAATTACAAAGCTGTATGTAAAGTTTCATGAAAATCCCTTAATATTTGTAGCAGCTATTGTGTACACAAAAAATCGACCTCAGATAGATGGCAGACAGACACTGCTCTAAAAATAGTCAAAACATGTTCAGGAGGTCCTAAAACATATATTGACATCAAAATCTCGAAATCGAAAATTTTCGTGTAAACAATACTTTCTGTATACTATATTCTATAGTGTTGTAAAATGGTGTATTGTGAATAACTTTTATTTAAATTGTACATAACTACAGGTTGGTCAGTTGACAGGAAAACGAAACCACATATATTTTGTATTAAAAATATACTCACCCATTTGTGCACAGAACTGTTTCACAAACAAAGCGAAATGATGGTTTGCTGTCAGGATCTTTATAAGGGAAATCTATCTGTATAATAATTTAATTGACATACAAACTTAGCATATGTGTGTGTGTGTGTGTAAAATCTTGCCACAGCAGTTTTTAAACTCTCTCTTTGAAAATGTTTTTAAAAGTAGTTTAAAGTCTATATATATATTTTTTAAATAAAAGGAAAAGCGTTTAAATAATCTATATCGTTAGTCCAAATGATTACAATTATAGAATGTTATCCTTCATTTTAAAGGACTTGAAAATATTAAATATTGAAAAAAAAATAGATTGATACCAAGTTTGAGAATGTAGTCTTTGGGAGGTAGGGACTTGATCTTTCAGAAAGGGGGCTAATGATGTCACGAACACAAAAATTGCATCACGGCTAGTTTTCACTACAATGATTGAAAATGTTGTTTCATGTTCATTGAGCCATAAATATATTTTTTTTTTATGTATAATTATGTCAAATTTTGACCTATGCTGCCATGTTAAGAAAATGTAAAATTTCGAAATTTTTAATCAAATTTCAAAAAAAGTCTATCTAGTTTCAGATTTTTTGTATATAAAGTTGTATATAAAGTTTCAAAGCTGTATATAAAGTTTCATGAATTCAATCATGTTTCATAATTACAAAGCTGTATGTAAAGTTTCATGAAAATCCCTTAATATTTGTAGCAGCTATTGTGTACACAAAAAATCGACCTCAGATAGATGGCAGACAGACACTGCTCTAAAAATAGTCAAAACATGTTCAGGAGGTCCTAAAACATATATTGACATCAAAATCTCGAAATCGAAAATTTTCGTGTAAACAATACTTTCTGTATACTATATTCTATAGTGTTGTAAAATGGTGTATTGTGAATAACTTTTATTTAAATTGTACATAACTACAGGTTGGTCAGTTGACAGGAAAACGAAACCACATATATTTTGTATTAAAAATATACTCACCCATTTGTGCACAGAACTGTTTCACAAACAAAGCGAAATGATGGTTTGCTGTCAGGATCTTTATAAGGGAAATCTATCTGTATAATAATTTAATTGACATACAAACTTAGCATATGTGTGTGTGTGTGTGTAAAATCTTGCCACAGCAGTTTTTAAACTCTCTCTTTGAAAATGTTTTTAAAAGTAGTTTAAAGTCTATATATATATTTTTTAAATAAAAGGAAAAGCGTTTAAATATTAATTTATTATTAAAAATCCATTTGAATGAATAGAAGGATATTTTATATAATTATAGTTACGACACTAAAAAGATTCAAAAGTTAAATAGTGCAGGAGCATAAGCTCTACATGATTTGTTTAGTACAATTTTCTTGTTTAATATCAGGTTTACATATGTATCCAATTCATAAAAAATACTTAAAACAGCAGAATTGCATCTTTGAGATTTCATTCACAAGAGGGAAAGTGATTTTTAAAATCTCTTTAAAACTTTATTTTTGCAAGTTGGCAATCTGGAGACAACTCTGTCATGCTGTTAAATAAATTACATGCAAACGAGTGGCAATAAATAATATTTCTGTACATAAATATTAATTCAATAGGCAGAAAATTTAATAACTTTTCCCCCAGAGAACTAAACTACACAAAATTTAAATAATTTATTCTAATATTAAAAAAGAAAATTTCTTAAAATTGAAGTTTTATAAATCTATCTACGTGTAAATATTTATATGAAGTGAATACATAATTTCATATCGAGTTATTTTCTGCAGACATGCAAACAGGTATTCTAAAATTTGTCAATAAGTGTTCAAATAAATGTCCATCCATACAGCAAAATATTAAATTAAACTTTGGGAGAAAACAATTTTTCCTATACTGATACGGTTACTCATTTAAAACTTGGTGTTTGGTTTTGCAAGTGATAATAATTGGAATTTGATATAAATTATGTAGAATTTTGAGAAGAGCTGCAACTCCATCAGCTTCCCCTTTCTGTATGCTCTAGCTTATGCTTCTGTAAATACACTACTAAATTGGCAATTAATGTATAAAACACTACGAAATACAAATGTATAAATAACACTACGAATACACCTTTTTTGAGATGATTTTCATTCACTTTTAAACTTGATTTTGAGATGTCTTAAACTTGATTTTGAGATGTCTGCTATGTCTTATCTTCTATATAATAAAAGGCAATGTCTGTGTGTCTGTCTTATACACTATACGTTTCGCGACCGCGCGTCGGAGAGCTACGAAATTTGGCAATCGGAGACCCGGGGGGGAGGGAAGGGGACACGTGAAAACCGATTTTTAAAATTTTAATTATTTTTTTATTTATTTAATGTTTTATGCGATTTCGACCGTTTTTTGCCCTTTTTTCTCCACGATCCAGACATCGTAGAAAAAAACAAATTACACCATCGGAAAGAGCAGAGAATTTCGAGTAAAAATATATCAATTTCAAATCTGAATTTCGATTTCTAATATTTTTTAAAGATTTTAAAACAAAAGTCACTTTTTGCTCAAGAAAACGATTTTTGGTTTTTAAATTCTCGCATCGTGAAAAGTACTCATAATTTCGACTAATAATTTACATTTTCAGAAAGGTCAAACATCTGGCATTCTTACAAGTCCAATCTGGTCCAGAAATAATGAAAATTGCCTTCAGGATGGCAATTTTAAAGACGTCATGATTTTATATTTCTCGGCGTTCCGTTCGTTTCTCCCCCGCTGAAGCAGGGAAGGTGGTGGGTGGGGACGTCAAGGTGGAGGTGACGTCAGGGTTCTGAATAGAGCGCCTTTGCTCTATATAAATTATTATATTTATATTTTAAATGATGGGACGATCTGGATTTTTTAAATGTATATTTTAACTTTTGGATATTTTAAATGGATATTTTAATTTTATGGATATTTTAAATGATAGAACAATGAAACAATGGAATGAGGATGATGGAATTAAGCATATGGTCATTTTAAATTGCAAATTAGCGCGCGGGAAGTTAGCGGTAGGCCCGGGTTCGATTCCCGCCACTGCCAAAACTGCCGCCGTGTTTACGTGGAATACGATCACGTTAAATATGTGGGTCCGTAAGTCCTTCCGAGAGGTTGGTGGTAGGGGAAGGAGGATACGGCCCCTGTGGATGCCTCCCCCACTGGGTTCCCGTCTAAATTGGGTGAATATGTAGAAAGTTATGGAGATTGTCGCGGAGGGCGCGGCAGCCCAGTGGTTAGCGCGCGGGAATTGCACTCAGTAGGCCCGGGTTCGATTCCCGTCACTGCCAAAACGTACGCCACGTTCACGCAGAGTACGATCACGTTAAACATGTGGGTTCGTGAGTCCTTCCGAGAGGTTGGTGGTAGGGGAAGGAGGGTACGGTCTAAATTGGGTGAATAAAAAGAAAGTTATGGAGATTGTCGCGGAGGGCGAAGTAGCCCAGTGGTTAGCGCGCGGGAATTGCACGCGGTAGGCCCGCGTTCGATTTCCGCCACTGACATGGAGTACGATCACGTTAAACATATGGGTCCGTATGTTTTTCCGAGAGGTTGGTGGTAGGGGAAGGAGGGTACGTTCCCTGTGGATGCCTCCCCCACTGGGTTCCGGTCTAAATTGCGTGGCACATCCTGGCCGTCCAACCAGTTACCAGGCCCGGGTTCGATTCCCAAAATTGCCGCCGTGTTTACGCGGAGTACGAGCACGTTAAACATGTGGGTCCGTGAGTCCTTCCGAGAAGTTGGTGGTAGGGGAAGGAGGGTACGGTCTAAATTGGATGAATAAAAAGAAAGTTATGGAGATTGTCGCGTAGGGCAAAGTAGCCCAATGGTTAGCGCGCGGAAATTGCACTCGGTAGGCCCGGGTTCGATTCCCAAAATTGCCGCCGTGTTTACGCGGAGTACGATCACGTTAAACATGTGGGTCTGTAAGTCCTTCCGAGAGGTTGGTGGTAGGGGAAGAAGGGTACGGTCCCTGTGGATGCTTCTCCCACTTGGTTCCGGTCTAAATTGGGTGAATAAAAAATAAGTTATGAAGAATATCGCGGAGGGTGAAGTACCCCAGTGGTTAGTGCGCGGGATTTGCACTTAGTAGGCCCGGGTTCGATTCCCAAAATTGCCGAATAAAAATAAAGTTATGGAGATTGTCGCGGATGGCACGGTAGCCCAGTGGTTAGCGCGCGGGAATTTCACTCGGTAGGCCCGGGTTCGATTCCCGCCATTGCCAAAACTGCAGCCGTGTTCACGCGGAGTACGATCACGTTAAACGTGTGGGACTGCAAGTCCTTCCGAGAGGTTTGTGGTAGGGGAAGGAGGGTACGGTCTCTTTGGATGCCTCCCCCATTGGGTTCCGGTCTAAATTGTGTGGCACTTCCTGGCCTTCCAAGCAGTTACCTTACACCTTTCTGGTAGGTCGCGCCAACGAGTTTGCCACGGTCAGAATTTTCAAGGGTAGCGAACAGGCTGGTCGCCAAAGGCGGCTAGTAAATAATAAAAGGCAATGTCTGTGTGTGTGTGTGTCTGTCTGTCTGTCTTATACACTATACGTTTCGCGACCGCGCGTCGGAGAGCTACGAAATTTGGCAATCGGAGACCCGGGGGGGAGGGAAGGGGACACATGAAAACCGATTTTTAAAATTTTAATTATTTTTTTATTTATTTAATGTTTTATGCGATTTCGACCGTTTTTTGCCCTTTTTTCTCCACGATCCAGACATCGTAGAAAAAAATAAATGACACCATCGGAAAGAGCAGAGAATTTGAGTAAAAATATATCAATTTCAAATCTGAATTTCGATTTCTAATATTTTTTAAAGATTTTAAAACAAAAGTCACTTTTTGCTCAAGAAAACGATTTTTGGTTTTTAAATTCTCGCATCGTGAAAAGTACTCATAATTTCGACTAATAATTTACATTTTCAGAAAGGTCAAACATCTGGCATTCTTACAAGTCCAATCTGGTCCAGAAATAATGAAAATTGCCTTCAGGATGGCAATTTTAAAGACGCCATGATTTTAAATTTGTCGGCTACCGGCTCAGTTTCTCAACGGCATTTTCCTCCCATCCGCATTAGTTTCTTCCCCGTCTCCATGGAGACCGCGCTTTCGGTTTTAACTGAATTACGAGCATAAGTGTTGTATACATCGGGCGAAATTATTATATTTATATGATATTTTAAATGGATATTTTTAAATGGATATTTTAAATAATTTAAATGATTGAATTATGGTGGTTTGAATTGTGGTGATGTATTTGAAATTATTATATTTATGGATTGGTGGAACGATATGGTTGATTTTTTTATTTTAAATGGATATTTTAATTTATGGATATTTTAATTTATAGATATTTTAAATGGATATTTTAATTTTATGGCTATTTTAAATGATGGAACGATGGAACGAGGATGGTGGAATTAAGAGCCTAGCATATGGTCGTTATAAATTTAAATTAGCGCGCGAGAATTGCACTCGGTAGGCCTGGGTTCGATTCCCGCCACTGATGCGGAGTACGATCACCTTAAACATATGGGTCGATAATTCCTTCCGAGAGGTTGGTGGCAGGGAAAGGAGGGTACGGTCTCTGTGGATGCCTCCCCCACTGGGTCCTGGTCCAAATTGGGTGAATAAAAAGAAAGTTATGGAGATTGTCGCGGAGGGCGCGGTAGCCCAGTGGTTAGCGTGCGGGAATTTCACTCGGTAGGCCCGGGTTCGATTCCCTCCACTGACAAAACTGCTGCCGTGTTCACGCGGAGTACGATCACGTTAAACATGTGGGTCCGTAAGTCCTTCCGAGAGGTTGGTGGTAGAGGAAGGAGGGTACGCACCCTGTGGATGACTTTCCCACTGGGTTCCGGTCTAAATTGGGTGAATAAAAAGAAGGTTATGGAGATTGTCGCGGAGGGCGCGGTAGCCCAGTGGTTGGCGCGCGGGAATTGCACTCGGTAGGCTAGGGTTCGATTGCCGCCACTGCCAAAACTGCTGCCATTTTCACGCGGAGTACGATCACGTTAAACATGTGGATCCGTAAGTCCTTCCGAGAGGTTGTTGGTAGAGGAAGGAGGGTACGGACCCTGTGGATGCCTCCCCTACTGGGTTCCGGTCTAAATTGGGTGAATAAAAAGAAGGTTATGGAGATTGTCGCGGAGGGCGCGGTAGCCCAGTGGTTAGCGCGCGGGATTTGCACTAGGTAGGTCCGGGTTCGATTCCCGCCACTGCCAAAACTGCCGCCGTGTTCAGGCGGAGTACGATCACGTTAAACATGCGGGACCGTAAGTCCTTCCGAGAGGTTGGTGGTAGGGGAAGGAGGGTACGGTCCCTGTGGATGCCTCCCCCACTGAGTTCCTGTCTAAATTGGGTGGCACTTCCTGGTAGGTCGTTCCTTCTGGTAGGTCGCGCCAGCGAATGTGCCACGGTTAGAATTTGCCACGGTCAGAATTTTCAAGGGTAGCGAACAGGCTGGTCGCCAAAGGCGGCTAGTCTTAAAATATGTAACTAGAACAGATTTCTTTCATTTGTTTGTATAAACTAGATTTGCCACAATACTGCTGCTTTTTCAGTCTATTAAATATGCCCCAGCAACCACTCGCTATGCAGCCATGTCAGACAAGACACCTAGACTGTTCAAATCGGTCCAGTAGAACTGTTATGTAACTCTTTAAAAATTTATTTCAAAAATGTACAATAACCTGAGAAGGGCTCATGCCAACAACCTGGGTATATACATTATTTAAATAAACTTTTTATCATTATTTTGTGAATGTTTAGCAAATAAAAATTAAACTTTCTAATCTTTAATATAATTGAAAAATAAGTAGTTGTTTTATGAATGTTAGTTTTTAATAAATAAAAATTAAAGCTGTCTTTTTTTTTTTTTTTAATTCATTGCTTTTAAACAATGAACAATTCCACATTTTTTTTTTTATTTGAAATTAAAGTTTGCATCTTGGATTTTTGTGGGAAAATAACCCATAATCACGTGCTCAGGGTGCGACATCATGATATCCCCAGCAGTAAATTTGTGTCATTGCAAATCAGTAAACAAGCTTGTTTTCACTCAAAAGCTCTACTAATTATTACTGTTTCTTCAGCCTCAAAATGTTGAACCTGTTACAAGTATTGTATACTTTCAATGTGTAGGACTACTAGTATAACATCACCAGATAAAATCTTTATCTCTGTGCCTAAATATAACGTTCTTCTTAAATATATGGCATGAAACTATTACACTAGATAGTAAAAGAATTCACCACTATCATCAAAGAATGTTCGTTACATTTGAGAAGACCACTTTGAAAGTTTACATTCATATTACGTTTCATAGTAGAGGTTCATATTTGAAAACCGCAAAGGTTTTCTAAATGAAAATTTTAAGTATATTTAGTGTGCCGAGTCAGTAGGGGACATCATTCTAGAACTACCCATTCACCATAAATCACTTTACATTTCAAAATAAATCATATAGCTGCTTAATATTTCATCATAGTCTTATTTGCAACACAGAATGTCACAAGGAGATGATCAATCCCAATAATGTTATAATTTATAATTCAATGTCACCTGGATTCAAAATTAAGACAAATAATTCTTTCTGTAACTATGAAATAGTACATTCATTTTTTTATTAATTAGATCAGGGGTGGCCAACTTGTGGTGCATGCGCCAGACGTGGCGCTTTGAATGATTACAAGTGACACATTGCATCCTTGTGCTTACTTATTCTTTTGAAGTAGGCACTATAACTGAATCAAATCTTCATATTTTCAACACCAGAGCGCTCTCAGTTCAATTCACAGTCTTCTTTACTCATCAGTTCATCGCAATTTTTTGACAGTTGGCGCATGGTATGTAAAAGGTTGGCCACCCCTGAATTAGATCATATTTGTACCGATATTCATGCGTTATCAAGGACATAGCTAGAAATGTTTTTCGAGGAGGTAGATTTTTCTTATATTAGTTGATTTGTAAAATGCAAGATTTAAATTTTTCTAGATTTAGTTACTTAGGAGAAGATGGATCACAGTGAGATAAATTATTCAGTCTATTTTGAAATATTCCTGTATATAAAATTAATCAGCAGTTTAGATTTTGAAAGAAATCCTTATGTTTCAAAGAAATAAATTTTTATTAAAAAGAATAGGGGGGGGGGGGGGTATATTTCTATTAGGTATGGTGAAGAGTGTCTTTTGTGGATTTCTAAAGAAATCTGTTGCTTCTATATATATTATTTAAAAAGAGTTACGTAAATCCCAAAATAACCCTTTTTTAGACCTTTAAAAGTACTACAAGTTTAATTGAGTCAATTTTTAGTAGGCCAATTTCTAATTTTTTTTTTCTTTTAGATGCTGAGAATTTCTTTTCTTACAATAGTTACTACAGTGAATTATTCCCAAAGTTACACCATTTGTTTAAGTTTCTTTGCTTCGCTAGTTTTCAAATGATGCTTAGTACCATAGGTAGCAAAAATAGTCCCAAAATTTTTGTGCAATAAAAAAAGATTATTTTATCTAAATTGGACAACAGACAAAATAATCTAAACCACATTATACGTTTTTTTTATATGTATTAATCATATATATTATTTGAAAATCATAAAATTATTAAAATTGTTAGCAATCATTGTTTTTTTCTAAACTCAATTCCTACCACTTCCTTAACACACAAAAAAAAAAATTTATTTCCCTTTGTGAACATCAAATTGGGGATGCAAATCTCACACCCCAAAAGAAATGTCGCCCCATCTTGTTACATTAAAGCATACACACAATGAACAGTGGCTATGTACTCATAAAGAATCCTATGAACCTAATTAACTAATTTAAGGATGTTTTGCCATGAAAACATCTTTAAACTTTATAGTGAGAAGCTAGTGAATACTCTGCAAATATCAAACTAAACAGATCGATCTTGGACAAATTCCTCAATTGCCCATTGATCCATATTTACAATAAAATATAAACAAGTAAAACAAAAAACAGTTTTTAAAAGTACTCCCTTTTATTATTTGTATGTTAACTTAAATGTATGTATTAAAATGTATGTAACTTAAATGTATGAAACACAACATGCCAAATTTGAACTTTCTAGCTGCTCTGGATCTTGAGTTATTTCTCAACATCAAAGTACATTCCTTTGATGAATTGGTGAGCCCAAGATGGGCTAGCTTGATAAGTTCAAAATCCAAAGAATTAAAATATATCACAAAAGACAATGACATACTAAATTTGGACTTTTTAGCTGCTCAGGTTTTCAAGTTATCAAAAACCACGTACATTCCTATGGTGGACACAGGATGGTCTAGCCCAGGGAGGTGTCCAATCTTTTAGCTTCCCTGGGCCACATTGGAAGATGAGTTGTTTTAGGCCACACATAAAATACACTAACATTAACGATAGCTGATGAGCAAAAAAATGTAGCATATATAGTTAACATATTTAAATAATTTAAACTTCATTAATTCACGAATTTTTAATTTTTTTATTATAAAAGTAAAAGACAAGGCAGCAGCATGAAATTACTGATATGTTTGAGATTGTTTTTGAGACACTAATGCTTCGATATTTGGTTTGATGGAAGTAGTTGCAATTCTCAGTGAATTCTCAAGGTGCTCATCAGATATTTTGGTTCTAGTTTTATTCTTAGTGTGCTTCATCCTTCAAAATAGCTGCTTCCAAATAGCAATGACATGAATAAGGTATGATTGTGAAGCAAGAGATATTTTTCTCTGGGAAGATACATCTTATAGAAGTCCAGTAAAGAGACATGCTCAAATTTTTCTTTAAATTGAATGTTAGATTGTAGCTCCATGCATTCCATTTGAAAATTGGCAGTGTAAGAGACATTCTGTTTTCCCAAAAGGACAGTAGATGGCAGCACTCAACCTGACTAAAGAACATTCGTTTCTTGTTAACAAAAAACATTCGAAGTGGAGTTCGAGATAGTGATAGAAAGCACATAGCCAATGTCTTTGTAATATGTAGCTAATCCTAGCTATGATTTGTAAAATATGTGTAATTTTTTTATGTATTATTAAATGTTGAGAAGTTTTAAATGGCGAGAGAGTGTTTTCCCAACCTCATTACCAAAAGAAGCCTTATAAGAAAGTGTCTTCATCTCGAGTAAGTGAAAGTTAAATAAGTACCCTTTTAATTAGCATAACCATGCTTTTGAGAATTTAAAATTAAAAGTCATCCTGGCTTAAATGAAATAAATTGATGTTGTCAATCCTGACATATATATAAAAATTTTGAAATCGTTCGTACTTTTGTTTTAATGTTATTTTGAATGCACTGTTGTGTGTAAGTCATAATGATGGAATAATAAGTTGAAGTTTTGAAACAAATGAATCAAATTGATATATACTAGTGATTTTAAATAAATAAATTAAAGTGGAATTTATGAAATATTGGAAATAAATATGAATTTGATATTAATGTTCTTGAGCCATTTAAAAACGAAAATTCTATTTTATTTTAATTATTGAAGTGAAAGTGATTTCTACCTCTTCATTTAGAGCAATCTAATTTTAAATCATTCGGAACAATTATCGAATTTAATAGAAGTAAACATTCATATTTGTAAAAAAATAATGGCAAATATAACGATGGTATTCTTAGCAAAAGGAAAAAAAGCTCAACTGAAACGGCTAGCGACAGAGTTAGGAGAAAACGGAAATGGTGACCTGAAAGTCATTGAACTTAGGGATATTATTCTAAAGAGCAAGGCGTGCAAGGAGGATGAAGAATTTATAGGAAATCTTTTTGAAGGTATTATTTCGGAAAGACTGGAAGACGAATAGAGTGTAAGAGAGAATGAACAGATGGTAAGAGAAAACGAACAAAGAGTAAGAGAAAACAAACAAAGAGTAAAAGAAAACAAATAAAGAGAAAGGGAACAACTAGAAAAAGAAAGAGTGGAAAAGCAAAATAGAGAATTTGAGATAGAAAAGCTAAGGCTACAGTTGGCCAATCAGAAAGAAACTGCATCCACGGTTATTCAACAGGAAAATTCTCATATGAAAGTAGACCTAAAGAAAATTTTGCCAAATTTCAACCCTGAAATAGATGATATGAACTTGTTTTTAGTCTTATTTGAAAGACAAATGAAGATCATAAAAGTTCCGGAAGACCTGTGGGTGACTCACCTCATAGGAGTACTGCCCAACGATGTTTCAAAATTTATTGCTAGAGAGCCCGATAAAAAATTTAAGGAAGAAATATTTATCACATCCATGCCATCCTTTTACAGCGATTTAAATTGACAGCAAAAGGGTTTCGAAAGTTATTTTCTCAACATAGAAAAAGAAATGATTGCACACGGAAAGATTTCTATTTCGAAATCAGAAGTTTTTTTGAAGGATGGATATCAGAATTGAACATTTCCACTTTTGAGCAGTTGCAGAATTTGATAATGTCTGATCAAATGAAAAAATGCTGCACTCCAGAATGCAAAGAACATTACTTGGATGAGTGGGAACAGATAATTTCTCCCTCAGATTTAGCTGATAAATTGGATGCATACGAAAACTTAAAAAATTCCTTGCCTAATGGACAGAGAAAGATGGCTAAATCAAAAGAAACGCACATACCCGGAAATTTTGATCCAGTTAAGATAACTGTGCCTTTCAACAGAGGAGAAAAATTCAAGTATATTCGAGAAGAAAGACATTCATTAAGATGTTAAGGATGCGGAAGACCTGGATTCATTAAAGCTAAATGTCCTGATTGTTCCCCAATCAAAAAGGAAGTTTCCTCAAATAGCATAGAAGCATTTTCAGCATTCTCTAAGGGTTCTCAAGTTACCCTGGTAGAGATAACATTTTGTGGAAGAAGAGGTAGAGTGTGCACTGATACAGGATCTTCACATTCAATTGCGGGAGAAAAGATGTTTAAAGTATTTAAAGAGCATGGACTATCATTTCAAAAGACTTAAGTTGACAATAAGTCTGGCAGATGGTCAGCAATCTCTTGTTGATTGCTACACTACCCAAGTGATCTTACACCTTTCTGGTAGGTCGGACGGTCTGGGTCTCAACAACAACTACCCAAGTGATGATAGAAATTGAAAGAAAGAAAGTGTTGACAGATTTCATTATCCTTCCAAACGCTACTGGAAATCAAACTCTTCTTGGAACAGATTTTCTGAAATCTGCGGATATTGTTCTTGACATAAAGAACAAATGCTGGTATTTTTGAAATAACCCAAATCACACATATCCATTCGGAGAAGAATTGGGCACCCAACCCAATGTACAATCCCACGAGGATGGACAAGTTCTGATTAGCGTTTGTCAGTTGCGGGAAAGTGAAGGAGAGAATCTGACGGCTACTCAGAGAAGTCAACTCAACAGTCTACTAGGAAAATATGATGGTACCTTTCAATCAGGGGGAGAAGCTACCTCGATCATCAAGCCTCATATTACTACAAGTAATCAAGCTCCCATTTCTGTACCTCCTTACAGAATGTCACCAACTCTGAAGAAGCTGCTCAAAAAAGAAATTAATGATGATATCGAAAGGAACATTATTGAAGAATGTGAATCGCCCTATGGAGCACCTGTAGTTTTGATCCCAAAACCAGATGGCACAGTTTACCTGTGTGTAGACTATCGGAAACTTATTGAAGTGACTGTCCCTGACACTTATCCACTTCCAAGGATGATTTAATGCAAGATGCTAAACACACCTCTTTCATGTCACCTATTGATCTGAAATCTGGTTACCGCCAAGTAAATGTCAATCCAGCTGATCGAGATAAAACTGCATTCGTTTGCCCGTTTGGGACCTATAGATTTTTAAGAATGCCTTTTGATCTTCGAAATGCCCCTGCTATGTTTCAGAGACTAATGGACATGTTTCGTAGAGGCTTGCAAGCTCTTGCCTATCTGGATGACCTCATAGTCTTGTCACCATTTTTTTAATAACATCTTAAAGATCTTGAAATGGTTTTCGACAGACTAATCAAATACAAACTACGTGCAAACCGAGAGAAATGCAACTTTTCTTGTTCTCAAGTTAAATATCTTGCACTCTGGATTACCCCTCGTGGAATAGAGATGGATCCTGAAAAGGTATCTTCCATTTTAGAAATTCCTTCCCCTAAAAATGTGAAACAACTACTATCCTTCTTGCAGACATGTTCCTGGTACAGAAAGTTTATACCGAACTTTTCTGAGATTTCTCGACCTCTGAGCAATCTAACAAAACAGAAAACTCCCTGGAGTTGGTCTGAAATGGAACAGAGAGCTTTCGACTCCCTAAAGCAATGCTTGATGTCCTTACCTATTCTGAAGCAAGCTAATTTCACCAAACCTTTTATGATTAGAACAGATGCAAGTAGTTATGCTTTGGGAGCTGTCCTTCTTCAAGGCCAAGGATTGAATGAACATCCGGTTGAATATGCAAGTAGACTACTTAGTTCTGCTGAGAGAAATTATTCCACTACGGAATGTGAAGCACTGACTGTTATATGGGCATTAAACAAGTTTCGAGGATACATAGAGGGATCTAGTGTTACAGTGGCCACCAATCTCTTAAATGGTTCATGAAACTTAAGTCTCCATCCGGAAGATTAGCCTGGTGGGCATTGCAATTGCAGTCTTTCAATTTGAACATGGCATACATTCCTGAAAAGTGCAACGTTGTTGCTAATATGTTGACAAGACCTGTTTGTGAACATGATATCCCTTCATGCAAAGTCTGTACTGTATCTTTCGATGTTCCTTCCAGAACACCTAACGAGATACGTGAAGAGCAATAGAAAGATGAGGAAGTAGAAAAAATCATTTGCTGTTTTGAAAGCATTGACAAAGATGTAAACTATGCAAACTGGACAGAATGCGGCTACCTCATGAATCAGGGTGTCCTCTACTGTTATGCTCCAGATTCTGAAAGTGAAGAAGTTCAATTAGTAGTTCCAGCCCATGAAAGAAACTTGATTCTGAAAGAACATCATGATGCTCCTACTGCTGGACACTATGGAGCTGAAGGAACTTTTGACCATATAGTGAAACACTATTAGGGATGAGAAAATTCATCTGTGACTATGTGAAAAACTGCATAGATTGCAACAGAAACTGGTAGGAAATCAGAAACTAATACTTCTAATCAGAATAATAACTTCTAATCAGAAACTGGCAGGATTGTTACAGACTCCAGTTCCTTCTTAACGTTTTGAGACCCTCTCAATAGACCTTTTTGGACCCTTACCAGAGAGTAAAGATGGGAAAAAGTGGATTTTGATAATAGAAGGTATAACTACTAAATGGGTAGAATTGTTCCCATTGCCCAATGCCACTGCGAAAGAATGTGCAATAACGCTGCTAGATCGGATCATGCGACAATGGAACTCAAGTTTGTTTCAGCTGTGATGCAACAACTTTGTTACCTGTTGAACATTAAGCAGTTATTAATTCCTGTTTATCACCCACAAACCAACCCAGTAGAAAGAAAAAAACGTGATCTAAAGTCATGACATGCTATTTTGGTTCAAGAAAAACCCGATTCTTGGTCTGAAAAGCATTAATTTTGCTTTAAATATCGCAAAGGGCCAGACCACTAGACAAATAGCAGCTTTCCCAAATTTTAGCAGAGAACCTCGCACTACAGATGATGTGACCAATGATATTCGTAGTGTAATTGAAAATGATAACTTAATTCCAGAAATTACTCCTTATCTTAAAAAGTTCATCAAATTTACCGTACAGATCAAAGAAGTTGTGGAGCAGCAGCAAGATAAGAGGAAACATTAGGCTGATCAAAGGCGAAGACCTGCTTAACAATTTAAGCCAGGAGATCGAGTGTATGTAACTTTACACCCTGTTAGTAATGCAGCCAAAGGAAGATGTTCAAAGTTTATGCCACGACGGGATGGACCATATGTTATACTTGCACAGTGATCCTCATACAAAGTAGCTAGCTTAGAAAACCCTCAAGTACCAATTGGAATTTATCACTCAACTGCCTTGAAAGCCTATTTTCAAGAGGACAGTATGCAACCCATGAATTCTCTACGTAAACATGGCCGCCCACAAAAATCTTCAAGTGCTGGTTCCTCACCGAGATGGTTGCCTAGACGTCGGAACCAGAGAGGAGATTGTAAGAGACATTCTGTTTTCCCAAAAGGACAGTAGTTGGTAGTCCAACTGATGTTCAACCTAACTAAAGAACATCAGTTTTTGTTTACAAAAAAAACATTCGAAGTGGAGTTCGAGATGGTGAAAATTACAAGCACGTAGCAAACATGTTTGTAATATGTAGCTCTAATCCTAGCTATAATTTGTAAAATATGTGTAATTTTTTTTTATGTATTATTAAATGTTGTGAAGTCTTAAATGGCAAGTGAGTGTTTTCCCAACCTCATCACCAAAAGAAGCCTTATAGCAGGTAATGTGTTTATGTCGACTAAAAATGGAGTCCAAATATACCAAAAGATTGATGATTTTTCTGGAAATCTTGAAATCAGTTCTCAAATTCCTGTATTAAATCAAAAAGCAGGGCTGCATATTTTTCATTGTTTAGCCAACGTGTTAAAATGCATAAAATTGTTTGCCTTAATTTGAGATTGCCATATTTTGTTTCATTTTGAATGCTGTATGAATCAATTGGTTTTAACCTTGAAGACATGTTTAACTCATTTAAATGAGTGGTCAAGTCTATTAAAAATGCCAAATCTGTGAGCCAGTTTTCATAGTCATGTTCTGGCACAAATTTTGTTTTTAATTCCATAAATGACTCGATTTCATTTCGCAAATCATAGAATCTTTTCAACATTTTACCTCGACTTAACCATCTTACTTCCGAAAAGTAAATGATGTTCCCATTGTCAGCATCCATAAATTTAAGGAATTCCTGGAATTTGCGATGATTCAATCCTTTGGTCCTTGTGAAAATTACAGCCTCAATGACAATCTGCATGACATTATCCATCTTTAAAGCTTATGCGTATAAATTTTCTTGGTGTACTATGCAGTGATATTTCATCATAAGTAAATTTTGGGAGACAATTGCATCATCGTCTATTAATGTTACAGTATATTTCTTATCCATCATCGCCGGGGCACCATCAGTAGCTATGTCAGATATGTTAAGAAAATCACTTTAATGTATTTTTCACTGCTTCGTATAAATCTCTTGATTTAGTTGTGTCTTTTAATGGCACTAAAGAAGCCTTTTTTTCAGCGATATTATATTCATCATCAATACCTCTAATAAAAATTGCCAATTGCACTGTATTAGTAGGACCAATACTTTCGTCTATCATCAAAGCATAAAATTTAAAATTAGCAGCTCTACTCTCCAAACCTTTCTCGATAAGATTTTCCTGTTTCATCAATTCACCTGGCTATAGTCTGGTGAGACAAACTGATTTTAGAAAATAACCAGAAATGTCTATCATTTATAAAGGCAGGTAGGGAGAAATATTATCAATAATCACTGCGTTTTACTCGCCAAATTGCCACAAACACACATAACGTCTGCACCTTTCTTTGGTGTCAACTCAACTGTTTACAATTGTACATTGAAAGCTGTACCAGCATACCTGTGGCGTAAATAGAGAGACATCTATTACATGGTAAAAGTAGGAAGTAAGAGCGCTAGTGCACCATTTATTATGTCGAGAAGTAACTACTCGCATGATCGGCAATTTTGAACAAATACAATTAATTGAAAATGATTTTATGAATATCTCATTGCTAAAGAACATGTTAAATTCAAAAATTCATTACTTATAAATTAATAGCATGTTAAAATTGTATTTGTAGTATTATTAATGGTATTTTTAGTCACAATCTCATAAAGTTTGTAAGTTTATGATTTTTTGTTGGGCCGCATGAGGTCCGTGGGTTGGACAAGCCTGGTCTCGCCCGACTAAGTTCAAAATCCAAAGAATTAAAATATGCTGCAAAAGACAACATGCTAAATTTGGACTTTCTAGGTTATCCATTTATTAAGTGCTCAAAAGATAAAAAAATTATCTTTCAAACAAACTTCACTCAAGATTGTATTAAAATAACTAATAAGAATTGTATAAAATTTCACTGAGACATGTTTTTACGGGCTCAGAAGTACTCCTGTAACAATTTTCATAGTCATACGATGCTTAGATTTTATGTTACAAACAATAAAGAAATCTTTTATTATTATAGAAAAACAAGTGCATTCGTATGACGGGCGCAGGACAGGTTAGCTTGATAAGGTTCAAAATCAAAAGAAATAAAATGCACCACAAAAGACAACATACCAAATTCCATGTTACTATGATTAATGGAATTTGATTAGATAGAGCCTCAAAGATTTTAATCACACTGACAAACACCAGATCAAATTAAATAAAAGGTAAAAAACAATCAACAAATGATCTAAATTCAAACAAACATGCAAAATAATTTTAACTAATTTTTTTTTATTATAAACAAAATTAAATACCTACTACCTAACAAATATTTCACCGTATACAATATTATATCACAGGTCGAAGCGAAAAAATGACATCACAACCAATAATTAAGCATTTTGTGTTTGAGTAGTTTTTGCATATTTTCTTTTCATGATATTTAAATAAATGTTTTTTTAAGAGATTTCCACTTTGATATTTAAAATAAAAAAGAAATTCTTTATAAGTATGAATTGATTTCATGAGCTTTTAAAAAATATGGGAATTGTCTATTATGTTTTTGCACACCTTTTTATTTAAATATTTCTAAGTTATTTCATTTAACAATAAAATAGCAGCAATAAATAAGTGTAGATTTTACATTAATGAAACTTACGACATTTTATGAAAACAATCAAGTATTTCCCAAATGAAAAGCACGTGAAAATGTATTACCTAAATTGAAACTTCTATGTCAAATCTCTGACATGCAATTGTGAGAATACAAAGTAGGGTATGTGCATACTTGAAAATAAGAAAAAAAAATTAAATAATTAAAACAGTGTAAAAAAATTATGCAAAAAGATATGAATGTACAATAATCTTTATTTACACTTTAAATACAAATCTATTTTCATAATTTAATTTTATTGATATATACAACAAAATAAAAATCAACATTACAAAACAACATTCACAGCATATTTAACAAAATAATTTGAAATTATTTAAACTAAATGAATGCAAAAGAAAGATTCTTCTAAAGGGTAATTTGTGAATAAAAAACATTCTAAATAAATTTTATAAAAATATAATCAAAAGGGAAAAAAAATCTCAATGTTTGAGCATTAGTTCTACAAAATTAAATAATACTGGTGTATTATTTGTAACTTATTTGGTAAAATGTAATTAATTGAACTTTAAATTTTAATTTTGCAACACTTTGGAGTTTTGTTTTTATATTTTGTTATAGAAATAATAATGTAAAATTATGTAGAGCCCACTTTCATTTAAAGCATATTACATGTATTGCAAAATATATAATTGTAATTTCATGAAAAATCACCAAAATTGGAAGCAAGAGTGCCAATATTGAATAGGCAATGGATAATATGCAAGTACCTATGAAATTAATATGGATTTCACAAACTTTATAATTTAATTTGTATTTACGTGTGAAATCCAATATAACATGTAAGTATTTAATTTAGCTATTTTAAAATGAGACAATGAATCAATTGTTTCAGATTCATTAAAGTTTAATATTTTGTTAAATATCATTTATCAAATTATGAAATAAAAACCGAATAAATTATAACCCCGTATCAGCAGAGGACCAACTGAGGGGAGTGCTCAGAAACAGATGCCACAAATCACAAAGATCTGAAACAGAACATTTTATGAAATACAAGTATTTTTAATAATTATTAATAAATTTGAGTTACCATCATCTAAAAATTCCTAATTTGATTTAAAATTAAAATATGCCATTTGAAGTATTCTACTATACAAATACAGTTCTTAAATGATAAAGTTGTGTATTCATATCTGAGAACATTAATGGTGTGAACGAAGTTACATAAATACAGGATGTCAAGGACCAGGCAAATAATTTTGAAATATTAGAGTTATTGTGTATTTTTTTTATGCAAGTGTATTAGGAAACCTCTTGGGCACTGCATGAGACAACTTTGGGGGCTGACCCCCTTATTCAGCAGGGTATGGAGAGCTATCTCCCTGTTGGAGATAGTATGGGAAAAGTCAACTACAAAGATGAAGATCCTTGCAAAATTAGTACCAAGCATTTTTGTCTCTCCACAAAAGATGGAAAAATAACTATTTTAAAAAAGATAATTTTATTAATTTGCATGTAACAGTTTAAACATAGACATTGTAAAACACACAGAGACATCTTATTGTGTGAAAGCATGCATTGTTTCTGAAAGTGAGTATTTTACATATAATACAGTCAATTTTATTCTGTTGCATTGTCTAAATGTTCAATTGGGGGAGGGGGGGGGGGATTAAACTATATATATACTAGTTTTCAATGATCCTTTCCATATTTTTACAGGCAGGACAAAATGCTTTGTACTAATTTTGCAATGCCTTACAACTTTGTAATTGACTTTCTTCATCTATCTCTAACAGGAAACGAGATTATCCCTGTATCCCACTATCAAAGGGGGTCAACCCTCTTAAAGTTGTCTCAATGTGTAGTGCTGTTATTAGGGTTTCTCGTACACCTGCATACAAATATACAATAACCCTAATTCAGTATTTTTAAAGTGTGCTCCGAGGAATTCCAGGGTTCTGCAGCAGTATTCCAGGAGTTCCACAATGATAGTTTTGTGTAAATTTTCTTAAAAAAAAAAAAATGCACAAAATTTTGAATGCATAATTTAAACTACAATGGGCTTTTTCTCATTTTGGGGTTCCGCAAACAAATTGAATTTCTAAATGCTTCTACAACCAAAAAAGTTTAAAACACTGCTCTAATGCTTTTTAGGTTATTGGCCTGGTCCGTGCCTTTCCTGTATAATGAAACTGAAAAGTGCATAGCATATTTAAAATAGATTTCCTCTGATTAATAAAAATTTGTTGAAATTCAAAACCTGAATGGTAAAGAGTTATCAAACGCTACTTGGGAGCATTAACATGTTAGATCTCACCTAATCTGACAAAGTATTAAAGTTGTTATCACTGCAATTTTCAGAAAAAGGTTTATAACTGTATCATGCCACAAAGACGTGTTAAAAGACCAAAATTGAATAGAAACACATTAACAAATAAAAAATAATAGTGGCAATTCCCATTTGCTGTTACTGCATCAAACAAAGCAGTTTTTTGTAAATAGCAAAACAATATAAAATTATTTTACTTTATATATAAAAGCATTTGAATTTTTACAGTAATATGAAGAAGATGGTAACTTCATTGAGAGAAATTTTGATAATTATTTAGATTCAATAGGCATGATTAGTGATTTAAATTTATCTTTATAATTTTTAAGACTATTTTATAATACAGAATTTATTTGAATTCAATCAGTGGTGAGATGAAGCTAGCTGAGGTCAAACCCTAAAGGTAACATACTTGGCACACTGTCAATAATAACAGTAGAAAAATGTTCTTGTGCATGCTCTAATCCAAGCAGAAATTTGAACGCTTCACTTAGTCATCTCAGAGTAAGAACAATTTTAAGGAAAAGCAGTTTGGTATCGAGATATAATTGTATCAATTGCACAAAATGCTATTGAAAAGTACTAGAGAAATGCAATAAAAATAGATTTAAATCTACACATTTCATATCTATTAAAACTAAACTTTTCATATCTTTGTGTGAAGCAATCCTATTTTGTTTTCATTTCTAACTCAAAGCCTAAGTAGCATTGACTACTGAGACAGATTGGGAGGGTGACATGTCACCCTGTCTCTTCTTCCTGGGAAATGGCAGAACTTAGATTTCTATTTATTTCTTACTTTGAGGTAATCGTCATCGCATTTTCCCCCCATATTGTCTGTTTTTATATTAATATTTGCCCATGTAAATATCCAAAATTTTTAACTTTAATTATTCAATTCTTTACTCTGCTCAAATGATGTCACATTTTAAAATATTTTACATCTCAGAGATTAAAGTATTTTGCTAGGAACTCTAACTCTCTGTAAATTGACCAGCACTGTTTAAACAGTTTCCTTTCCTTTTTTCCAAATCATAAAACTTTCACTATTTTCAAAAAGCTCCCATTAAAAGCTACCAAGAACAAGTTGTAGCTTCTTATTAAAATATTTCCATATGTAATACTGCTACTATCAGCTACAAGCAATCAACAATAATGAGAACTGTTATGCAAGAGAAAGATATCTAAAAATAAAAGAAAAAATCTAGAAATTGCATTTTTCCTATCTTGGGGAATTTTTTATGCCAGACCCCGTTGGAGATGGCCTGCTTTGTTTCTAAAGAATGCTTGATATATAAAACTACACATAATTCTAGCAAAATAAAAATAAAAAATAATTTTAAAAATTCTCCTTTTACCAAATTTTAGACACGTTATTTACTATCATTACAATTCTGAGAAACCTTTCTTTGTTATAGGGAAAAAAAGAATTCAAAATCCATGAGAGACCAAGTGCATTTTTTGCCCCATACTGTGGGTACATGGGATCTTATGCTTGATTATCTATTTTATTAATTTTATATAAATGTTTATTTGAAATAAAAAAAGTCATATTAATCATAATTAACAAAATTGTTATACAACATGTAGAAAAACAATACGAATATGTGTAGATAAAATTTAAAATTTAATTATTTTACAATGAAATGATTCAGCAGATTCTAAGCCCTAACAGAAGCCTTTAGGGATATTGCATACTAATATCCCCAAAACTTAGTTTGAGTAATTTAATTAGCTTTAAATTAAATAATTATATATTTAAGAAAAATCCAATGTTTTACCACATGACCACATGACAGAGTTTTTGTTTAATTTTTTTCAGCCATTTAGAAACACCTATAATTTAAACGAAAAATCATTCAGCCATATAATCTCCAAAATAATTTTATATATCCCCAGGGGTATGTGTAGAAAACTGATGTAGAAAAAAACCCTTAAACTTGATTACACTTATAGTTCACGCTTTAAACTTACAAAGAAAAGTTTTAACTTCTTATTACACTCATTTAGCAATTAAGAGATTATTCAATTTAATATATTACTAGTGTTTCCAACACTTTCAATATTAGCATAAGTTTTCCCATACATTGATGTCCTTAGGGTACCCCTTTATGAGATACCTTTACCACACTTTATAATAAAAATTTTGTAGGTGTTGATTCTTTTATTTAGCTATGACATGCATTTTATAAATGAAATCAAGCAAGGTATTAAAATTTAACATTGAAAATAATTATAAGTTAGAGATGTATATAAAAATAATTATTATAAAAATAATTAAATAACTAAAGTAAATCAACAACAACAGGGTAACTTTGATTGCTTTATATATTCTTAGCTTCTCAGATTACATTGTAGAGATTTTGGAAAACTAATTTATTAATTTAAAATTTAATTCTTATAATTTTTGACACATATCTCAAAAGTGATTTTTTTTATACATTATGACAAATTAATATGATTAAGCAGATTAAAATGAACAAAGCATGAGATGCCAAAAAACCATCCAGCAAGCAAGTACCATTAAAAACAAAATGTCAACAAAAAATGTTTTGGAAGAACTAAATATTAAATCAGGGTCCCTAAGCTATGGGTCTCAACTTAAAAGTGGATGGTACTTTTGAAATGGGCCATTGCAACAGAGCTGCCATATTGCTGGTCACAGGAAGAAATTTTTGAAGTCCAAAACAATGAAATTTTATGTCATAGTTTTCAAACAGTCTCTATGTTCATCTTGGATAAAATTGAAGAAAGGAAAGCCTACACTAGAGAGTAAAGTAATGAAAGTATTACTATCATTTTCGACTAGGTATTTATGTGAAACTGGCTTTTCTGAGCTTACTGTCATGATAACTAAGATTAAAAGCAGACTACAATAAGAACATTCCTCGAGATGTAGCCTTTCAAAGATACAACCACAGTTTGAAGAGCTGTCAGCACTCATGCAATGCCAAAAATCTCACTGAATACATGTGAACATTTATTCAAATATTTTGTTTAAAATCACAGTCTTTGTAATTATTAAATACTATTTACTGCAATTACACACAATGAATGTTTTTCTAAATGCTATTTTTATTTTATGATAATCCTAACAATTCCTTATTTATTATAAAATGATATTGTATTGAATATATTTTTATAATGCAGATATACTGTTATAAGTCGACAGAAAATATTGCAATATACATCAAATTTATGCCACTTTTTACTACTTATTACTACATTATTGCTGTTTTACTGCATAACAGATTGATGAGTCATATAGTAAAGCCCAGGAGCTGATTTTGAGTCATGGGAAAAAAAATTAAGAGCTCCTGGAATAGACTGAGTTGAATACAGATGAGCTAGAAGGTGTGTCTGGTTATTAAAATTTTTCAAAGTCTGAAAAGTGGTTACTAAATTGTGAGAAATATTTAGAATAAAATTTTTAAGAAAATAGAATGCCATAAATTTAATTCAAACACCTAAAACATTTAAAAACACATTACAGTGCAATATGTTCTTATATATTAGCTCATAACATACTGTTAACTAGGAATATGACAAAACTTTTAAAAGCGTATCAATAGTTAAAGCCATACAGATAATTGATTGTTAAAATTTTATAAGCTCACCTCTGGTTGAACAAGGAATGGAGGAATGGAGCACATTGGACAGAATTCGATAATTCAAAGACTTGAGATATAAGACTACACTTGACAAGGTAGACAAATTTTTGGAGAAGCCTAAAGATTGCTATGGTCTACAAAGGACTATTACAGCAATTCTTCAAGAGGGTGCCTCATGCTTATCAGAGGGAAACATAGGAGAACTCTAGTGGAGTTATGACAAATGTTCCATCTAGGCTGTGCCCATGAAATGTTACAGATATAATGGAGACAACGAATGGCCATATGGCATGTACAGATATTTTCTCCTTTTAGTCTAGATAGTGTTGAAAAAGCCAGACTAAGGACATGACACACTTCAATTCCTGAGTTGGCTCATGCTATTTCACATTCTTCTCTGCACACAGTTCCCAAAATTTAGAAAGAATGACCAAGACCTCAAATTTCTCTCTCTCTCTTCCCTTTTACATAAAACTGTTTGTGTATTATAAATGCCATAACCAATATTCACATTGCCCAGGATATGCAAGGTCTGATCAAAAAGTATCTTTCCTTATTTCTTTTATGGAAATTAGTACAAGCTCAATGTTTGGGCAGTGTCAGAAGCTGTATTGAACCATAACGCACATGTGCAAATTTTTCATTCTCCTCTGCTTGATGCAGCCATTGTAATGCTGCTGTGTTCTCCACTCATGTTGGTGTTTGTCGTGTTGTTCTCCACTCATGTTGGTGTTTGTCGTGTTGTTCTCCACTCATGTTGGTGTTTGTCGTGTTGTTCTCCACTCATGTTGGTGTTTGTCGTGTTGTTCTCCACTCATGTTGGTGTTTGTCGTGTTGTTCTCCACTCATGTTGGTGTTTGTCGTGTTGTTCTCCACTCATGTTGGTGTTTGTCGTGTTGTTCTCCACTCATGTTGGTGTTTGTCGTGTTGTTCTCCACCACTCATGTTGGTGTTTGTCGTGTTCTCCACCACTCATGTTGGTGTTTGTCGTGTTCTCCACCACTCATGTTGGTGTTTGTCGTGTTCTCCACCACTCATGTTGGTGTTTGTCGTGTTCTCCACCACTCATGTTGGTGTTTGTCGTGTTCTCCACTCATGTTGGTGTTTGTCGTGTTCTCCACTCATGTTGGTGTTTGTCGTGTGTTCTCCACTCATGTTGGTGTTTGTCGTGTGTTCTCCACTCATGTTGGTGTTTGTCGTGTGTTCTCCACTCATGTTGGTGTTTGTCGTGTGTTCTCCACTCATGTTGGTGTTTGTCGTGTGTTCTCCACTCATGTTGGTGTTTGTCGTGTGTTCTCCACTCATGTTGGTGTTTGTCGTGTGTTCTCCACTCATGTTTGTGTTTGTCGTGTGTTCTCCACTCATGTTTGTGTTTGTCGTGTGTTCTCCACTCATGTTGGTGTTTGTCGTGTGTTCTCCACTCATGTTGGTGTTTGTCGTGTGTTCTCCACTCATGTTGGTGTTTGTCGTGTGTTCTCCACTCATGTTGGTGTTTGTCGTGTGTTCTCCACTCATGTTGGTGTTTGTCGTGTGTTCTCCACTCACATTGAATGTTTATCTTGGGCCACAATGACTGAATGCATTGAATAATGTTATTGCATCAGGTTTGGGCAGAAACTTTGTGATACTTAGTCTGAGGCAATTAGGAAGATTTACCCAAATATGGGTGAATGTCTGTTGATAGCGATCACAATTCTGTCATGTCATCAACAAGCAAAGATCCTGAAATTGTCAAAATGTTTGTGCTTTGATGAATTAATCCTTAGAAAGATAGAAAATGAGTTTTTCATGGTTCAGTGCAAGCAATTTTGATAGATGATTTAGAGTACATAGGGTTATTGTTAAATTTGTGCTCAAGCTCCTGTCACATGAGCAGCAAGCCCTCCACTTTGCTGTTGACTTTTTAGTGAAGCACAAAATCCCCCAGGTCTGACAGGTTTCATATTCTCCAGATCTGGTTATGTGAGACTTCTGGCTATTCTTAAGCTAAAAACACAGCTAAAAGGGGTTCTTGATTTCAAAGAGACAAGATCATGTCAAATGCACTGAATCAGCTGTTTGCAATACTGAAAACAAACTTGAAAGTGTTTCCAGCAGTGAAAGGAGCACTGAGTTAAGTGTGTAGAATCACAAAAAGTCAACTTCAAAGTTTGAACTCAACAAGCAAGCTATTTTTTTTTCTGACCTAAGGTCATACATTTTAACCAGGCCTCGCACCATGGAATGTTGTCTAAATAAAGGTGCGTGTACAGTGGTGGTAGAATGCATTGATAAAAAGAATGCTAGATGGTAACATTCCTTGTAGATGTCCAGTGTTTTATTGCTGGAATGATGAGACTTCAAACAGCTACATATGGAAAACTTTTAATATGTTCAGCAATTGTAAAAATTTTCAACTGCCACTAATAGAAGATATGATGGAATATTAGATCAGAACAAAAATTTTAATGGGATGAAATAAAGAAGATAAGCATACTTAGGAATTTGCTTACAATTTCTAACTTAAAAAATAACGAGTATTTTTGCAAAATTCTAATGTTGGCTCTGAATGCAGATTTTTGATGAGAAAAATCATAATAATATGCAGTAACCTTATACACATTTATTAAATGTATGATAAAAATAAAAAGTTAATTAGAACAAGTGTTCTTCCCAATAATCCAGTAAAGTTTTTAAACAAGAGCGTCAAAAACAGAACAGTCTTTGAATATGACTAGATACATTGAACATATAAAATCCTCAAAAATGTTAAAATGAGAGTGTTATTTAAAAAAAGACTAGGGATTTGGCAACTAAAGTTAACATACATATTTAAGCTTTGCACTACGACTGCAGTTAAAACAAATAAACATAAAAGCTTTGTTTTTTGGGTAAAATATTTTATTCATAACTCACGATGAGCAGTATCATGTGTCAACATTTTTCTCTTTTAGAAGCAAAGCTGAATATTGGACTCATTCTTAACTATCTTACAACAATGGAATTATATATGTGTGTGTGTGTATTTTAATAGATTAAAATGTTCTACTGCACTAAGCTGTGTATCAAATTTCAGATTTTTAGGACATAGGGAAGTATGTTAAAAATGCCATCAAAGAAGTTGAAATCATCAACCATGACAAATTCAATAAAAAGATTAAAAAAAATAATATACAAATATACAGGCTTTGTATTAAAAATTAAAATAACGCAAAGTTTTGCTGGAGAAAGATAAATATTTTGCATTCTAGTCCTTTAAATAAACTCTATTCAAATTCTATTATTAGTTTTAAAAGATTAAATGCCCATCTGTAGTACTTTTACCATGCATTTTCATCATTATTTTGACAGAAAATCATACTTTGGGGCAAACAGCATGCCATTTTCTATGCTTAAATTAATTCTAAAGTTTAAAATATATATAATTACAATTTCTTTTTACTATACAGATGTCTAAAATTTTACAATTTAAAATTTCATGATTCAATACAAGTTAAAACATGCAACTGGTACCTACAATATCATATTTTAACATTTATGCTCACATTTATATAACTGAATTTAGATATTTAAAAGCATATAAATTAAAGATCGGATAAAAATGATTCAATATATGTAAATATTTTCATTGCTTTTTATAATTTAATGCTTGCATAAGCTTATAGCAAGCAATAAGCTATAAATTGACTTGCATTCTTAAGCAAGCATTAAATTAGAAATTTATTCGCATCCTATGCAAGCATTAAGTTACTTACCTAGTTTATATATTTTTCTATATTATTGCAAAACTAACTTAAGAATATTATTTCAGGTATTAACTTAAGAATATTATTAATTCATTTATATATTCTTCTGTAATAAAATTGCACTTTATAGAGTGAAAACCTTTTCAAGGGGAAAATTTAAAAAATATAGCTAAAAACAGTTGTATTAAATTAACATTGGATATATTCCAGTTGGTTTAATTCCCGTTACATATAACTTTATATTTAGTCATTTGAAGTATAGAATAGTGTATATGGATTAAAAAGTCCTATTATTCTACAAAAATGTATTCTTTTAAAGTATAATCATATATATAATATAAAGCTTTCATTATAGATCAATCTATACCTTTAATAAAATTAATGCACATTAAGAGGACATTTTTCCTCCCACCACTGGTTTCAGTTATCCCATGTTAACCTACAGGAAAATAGTCCTAAACTTTTAGCCTATTTAGTTTTCAGGATTTTTTCATACTGTTTTTTGCCAAGAATAAATAGATGCTGAAAAGTTTGTGCTTTCTTAAAAATAAAAATTAAAAGTATTTCTAATATTTTTGTAAAATGAATGTATTGCTTTTCAATAAATATTGTAAATACTTCTAAATTTTTATGAATTTTTTATAAAAGCACAAACCTTCCTATTCTCAGTATTTATGTTTTCAAAAAACAGTGAGGATAAATCACAAAAACTGAAAGAGCTACAGGTTTAGCGACTTTTTTTCCCATAGGTTAACAGGAAAACTGAGACAAGTGACTGGAAGGAAAGTATCTTTTTAAATGTGTGATACCAATTTGATCATAAGAATGAAAAATATTGAAAGTATTCTATAGTTCTGTACATGACTATGTTTAAATAGCTAGTGATACATATAAAAACAATCTATAAGATAACACTATATAAAATTCAGATATTATATAAATTTTCTTTTAATTCATCAAGGCATTTATGACATTTTCGTTTAATCAATTTGTTAAAATTATACTGTACATGAACAGACCCTAAATTAAGGTAGGAATAAGTTGCACATTATATTAAGCAAGGTCCATCACATCATTATCCATTTGATTAGATTTTCAGTTTTTTCTGTTCATCAGAATAAGGCAAGATATGAGAAAGCTAAGGCACAAAATCTCAATTACATCCTGAATTTTAAAAATTTGTCACTGGACATTATTTTAAAGCATGGCCTTAGTGAGATTAACATTACTAGAGGCAAGACGAAGAAGTTCCAATATGCCCAGAAATATTTTTTCAATAAACATTACTGGGCAGATTTGTCATCTTTTACCTTGAAATATCAGAGTAGGCATGACCAAGAAGCATAACTCTCTGTAAAACTAAAGAGTAAATGGCCATTTATAAAATTTTATAGATCAACATTAGTGACCATAGCGTACTAAGTTTCCTAGTCAAATGAAAGTTACTTTATTGGTTCAAAACTGCAAAACCAAAGACAAACAGATGAATTTCATTAAACATTTGCTTCTTAACTGAACCAGTCACACCAGTTAATTGACTTGCTATTAACTCACTATGCTAATTAAATGTTCTTTTGATTCAAAGGAAGACTGAAAAAGACTCATGTTATACAAACATTGTAAAAACTACATTTTTAATCATTTTTATGAATCAATCCTTGAATGATTGAAATTAATGAGGTAGTTAAAATTTGCTTTCTTAAAGTTCAATTCTATTGCATTTTTGTTTAGAATTGCATTTTTGTATTAGAGAAACTGGTCGCATGGTAACATTTTTAGTTAGTTTTTTAGGGTGATTTCTGATAATTTAGGAATTTTTAGGTTATTTAGAATGTTCTACCAAACAATATCCCCTATATCTCTTGCAGTCCATAAAGTATTATATTGATGTTGATGTAGGACTAACTTAGAAATGTGGTCGAGATTATTAATCCATATTTCTTTGAAATGTGCAAAGGAGTGAGTATGCCCTTTATAGAATTTTGGTGATATAATTTATTTATTGAAATTTTGTTAATATATTATAATAGCAGTAACATAATTAAGTTGCACAGATAACATGTTCAAAAAAAGGAAGTGACACCTTAATTTTAACATTAAGAAGAAAAATATCAAAATATCTGGTAACATTATGAAGAATTCTAAAGCAAAATATAGCATTAATAATAAATCATTTTCAATGCTTGAGCATTTACGTACAGTATTATGCATTTCCCTTTAAATACTTAATGTAAACTACTGCTGTGAAAGATTATTATTTCCAACAGGTTATTTGAATCTGCTGACTTATTGAAGCAAAAAAACTTGGCACCATTACAATTCAATTAAATGGTGTTATTAAAGGATGTTCTGTGGAAAGCCAAGGCCTACAATGGGATGTTGAACCATTGATGATGATGCTATTGGTGTTATCGTATATATGGAATTTTTTGGACTTTAGTCACCTCATACTCAGCCTTTTTGATGAATGGAAAAAAATATGCAACTCATGTGATACTGATGCCATAGTTAGTAGTTGCAGTTCTTTGCATTTTTCAATGCCATATTTAGGCAAAATTGCTTTTTGTTGGCTGACAAAATATTTTTGGGTAAATACTCCAATATGTTGTTGTTGTTCGCGTGTCCATGGATAAGGTAAATATTTCATTAGGTTCAGGTAAACATTTGGGTAAATACTGCAATATAAACAACGTAATCAACCCTGGACCATTGAAGGGCTTTCAAAAGTTGATTGATAAGAAGCCGGTGATGTACGAAATTTTGAGAAATAAGCTATAATAGATATATATGTAATAGAATATTGGTCTAGTGTTTAAAAAATTCTCTTTATAAAAACAAAATATAACAAATTATTTAAAGCTAAAATAATCATGTTCTATGTCAAATTAACAGAAAGTGATATGAAAGTAAGAATTCATAAAAAAAAAAAACCCAGCAAAATATAAATTAAACTATTGCAATAAAAACTTAAATAGAAAACATTGATTAGAAACAAGGTTAGCCTAATCTGTGATAAATATAAGTTATAAAAATTAAAACAAATAATATTCCTACTGCAGTTAAAAATGTATATAAATATGAAAATAAAACTTACCTATAACTTAAACTTCTACTTTTATAGTCGCAGGAGAAGCTGCTAAATCATCTATAATGCCTTTATTGATCCTTTTCCTCCTTCCAAATGGAATAGAATAACTTTGTTCCATACCATGGCCACATATGCTCAAGTGATCTTCATAAATAGAGACAGTCGAAAATGAGGAAGTTGTTGGAGGAGTTTCAATTATACCGGTAAAAACTATGTAACTGATTCCATGCGAGTCAACCGCATATCCATTGACATGGCTATGTCCAGAAAAATAAGCAGAAACACAGCTGTATTGATGAAATATATGCATGACTTCATCATAATTCCATAAAATACAGCTAGCATCTGTACTTTCTGGTGATATACTAACATGACCTGCAAAATTTAAGAAAAGTATTAAAAAAATGACTATATAATAAGAAAACTACTTAACAAAATAGAAACTGTTTGCATTGTGAAATTTTGCATTCAAGTTAGGAAATGATTGGTGATTTTTGGTGACTTATTTGATACAACTATGCCCTGATTTTGGATATCTTTCTGAATGTGTTCAAAAGGTGTTTGGAAGGATGTGTTTAAGAAAACAATTCCTTTTAATGAAGAGTGTAAATAGCAACATTTAAACACTTTAAGGTATAAGATCTCATATTTAATGCATGCACATGCGCATAGTTGGGGGGGGGGGGGGGGGGAGCATGTGCACCTATAAAACTTTTTCCAAGGGGGACAACAGAAATATCAGTGGGTCAAACTCAATAAGATGTACAACAACTAAACTGAGGGGGCGCGGTAGCCCATTGGTTAGCACGCTGGAGTCGCACTCGGTAGGCCTGGGTTCGATTCCAGCCACTGCCAAAACTGCCACCGTGTTCATGCGGAGTACGATCACGTTAAACATGTGGGTCCGAAAGTCCTTCCGAGATGTTGGTGGTAGGGGAAGGAGGGTACGGTCCCTGTGGATGCCTCCCCCACTGGGTTCCGGTCTAAATTGGGTGGCACTTCCCGACCGTCCAAACAGTTACCTTACACCTTTCTGGTAGGTCGGACGGTCTGGGTTTCAACAACAACAACTAAACTGATGCCCACCTTGAACATCCAGGGAAGGCAAGTGCATGTCCTCCCTAATGGGCACCCATGGGGGGGGGGGGGTACTTAATAGGCGAGTTGCATGGTCTGGGTTCTAATAATAATACAGCCCTTGAAAAATTATTAATTTAATTAGAAGCCATTCCTTACAAAACATTTTAATAACATTATAGTGAACTTCCATAGAAAAATTGGGGTTTCAACACAATTTCAACAAAATTAATAAATTTTTATAATGCTTAAATAATCACAAAAAATCTAATACGAATGTCATGCAATATGAGAGAAAAATAAAAGAACTGCTTTTTGGAATTAGAACATTCAACCACAACTGTGTGTTTTCTAATGTATATTAATAGAAGCAATTTAAACTTATACCTAACTGGGAAGCATAGAAGAATTATTGCAGTTGGTATATTTATGAATGTCTCATTTGTTAGTTTGGTTGCTTTGTCTCAAGGCATGCAGGATGTTATCAAAAAGAGAATATTTTTTAAAGGTGATGAACACTAATTTTTAAAAAGTGGGCATATCAATTTTTATAAGGTGCTGCACTTATTCTTAAAAAGTGGTACATACTAAATTTTAAAGTGTGTGATTGTGCATAAAAACATAAAGCAAGTGAAATTATGATTGAGTTTGGAATATTTTGTGTACTCAAAAGATAAGTGCAGTATTCCATCATAGGATTCTTCTATTAATCCCTTCATTCCCTCTTTTATCCATGAAAAATCAAGAACCATACAGATAGGGGAATGAAATAGAATTTTTGAAAAAAAAAAACAGTTGAACTTTACAAGGTTACAATCAAACACAATTAACTATAATTAACTATACAATCAGGTTACAATTAATTTATAAACTATTAAATAACAATTCTAAAAAGTGTGAGCACTGAAAAGTTTCATGAAACAGGGTGGGAGTTATAAGCAGATTTCTTATGGAAAGTCTTAAAATTTCAGGGGGGGGGGGGGATTTAGTTAAGGGGAATTGTAGGAGTTCTATGGCAGTTTTATTGATTTGTGATTAAAAAAACTTTGCACAATATCCAAAAGATGCAATTCCTTTTTCTAGAATAATCTAGAACTGTATCAATGGTTTCCAAATGTGCTCCATGGAGCCCTGAGGGCTCTGCACAGGAGCATTAAAAACTAAGGGCACTTTCACAAAAATTAGTCCCAATGTACATATGGGGTCCTACCTAAAACAGACATATTAAAAGTAGAACGAAGTTAGAGGCTCTGTGGTCAAATTCCTTCTATAAAAGGACACTATGGGATAAAAAGTGTAAAAATAACCATTTTTAATCAAATTATGGAAATTTATATTTTAATCTTATACCATGGTTGAAACTCTTGTTCTTTGGGATACCTTAATAAGAATAATGAAAAAAATAAAAAGGAAATAAGCACATTTTTCCATGTTGATTATTCATTCAGGGTCCCATACTTAAAGTAGTTTCAGATTGTTCAATTTATTTTCTACTGCTAAATAAAAAAAAATCTGATGTGGGCAACACATGACTTTCCTTATATAATGTAATGAATTTACTACTTTTACAGTAAAAAAATAGGTTTTTCTTATAGTAGATACTAATATTCTGTCCAAGTTGTCGAAGTCATTTTCATTGATTTAGCGTCATTTTTATCCATTTAGCGAGATTTTTGTTAATTTGGCAACATCTCAAAAAGTCGCCAAGTTGGCGACATTCCGCCAAATTCGTCGCCAAAATCTCTCCAAGCGTTATGGACGAAGAAATAAGTTGTTCTTATAGCAGATAAATGACTATTGGCGTTCAAATACAAAAGTAATACTCAAAGTATCTTTTTTCATGAATGGTACGAACTAGATCCACGAGAATGATGTCACCCAATTTATCGCATGGTATTACATATGAAAAGTGAACATGTTTCTCAATAGGAAATATTTTTTTTTCATTTTATATGACTTTTTAATAATTTTTTTGAAAAATGTGCAATATCTCGAGAATGGTTCATGTTAGCGTTCTAAAATTTATGTCAATCGTTTTCTAATAAAAAATTACATAAGAAATGTCTATTTGCGTAACTTTATTAGTGGTTTTGATTTTTTGACGATTTTTTCAAAATTTTATTCGAAAATTTAGGGGGGTTCTGAACATTCGATTACGTATAAAAACAATAGGCTTCCAGTGTTTACGGATTGTGAATTTTGTACCAAATTTGGTTCGAATCGGTTTATTCGTTCGTCAGTTATCGTCTCCACAGACTCACTGACACACACACACACACACACACACAGACATCACTTCAAAAATGTTTGATTCGTGATCAGGGAAGCTTGAAACGTGCTCTCCCGTCGAAAACTCGATTTCGAATTTTCGACCCCGTCACAATACTTTCCTTATACATTATGTATATAAGGAAAGTAAAAAAGAAAACCATGTTTTTATAACATCCACCTCACTGACTGAAAAAAATCTGATGTGGGCAACACATGACTTTCCTTATATAATGTAATGAATTTACTACTTTTACAGTAAAAAAATAGGTTTTTCTTATAGTAGATACTAATATTCTTTCCAAGATATTGAATTTTCGACAATTAGTTGTCATTTCCATTGATTTAGCGTCATTTTTATCCATTTGACGAGATTTACGTTAATTTGGCAACATTTCAAAAAGTCACCAAGTTGGCGACATTTCGCCAAATTCGTCGCCAAAATCTCGCCAAGAGTTATGCACTAAGAAAAAAGTTATTCTTACAGCAGATAAATGACTATTGGCGTTCAAATACAAAAGTATTATTCAAAGTATATTTTTTCATGAATGGAACGAGCTAGATCCACGAGAATGATGTCACTCAATTTATCGCATGGTATTACATATGAAAAGTGAACATGTTTCTGAATAGGAATTTTTTTTTATGTGACTTTTTCATAATTTTTTTGAAAAATGTACAATATCTCGAGAACGGTTCATGTTAGCCTTCTAAAATTTATGCCAATCGTTTTCTAATGAAAAATTACATAAGAAATGTCTATTTGCGTAACTTTATTAGCGGTTTTGATTTTTTGACGATTTTTTCAAAATTTCATTCGAAAATTTAGGGAGGTTCTGAACATTCGATTACGTATAAAAACAATAGGCTTCCAGTGTTTATGGATTGTGATTTTTGTACCAAATTTGGTTCGAATCGGTCCATTCGTTCGTCAGTTATCGTCTCCACAGACTCACTGACACACACACATACACACATACTTTCACACACACACACACACAGACATCACTCCAAAAATGTTTGATTCATGATCAGGGATGCTTGAAACGTGCTCTCCCGTCGAAAACTCGAATTCGAATTTTCGACCCCGTCACAATACTTTCCTTATACATTATGTATATAAGGAAAGTAAAAATGAAAAAAAATTGTATTTTTCTTTGTGTCGAAAATGATATATTTATAAATAAAATGTAATCGTTTTATTCCCATCCCTTACATTTTTTACCCCCTTGTTTCCTTATCAACCACAAATGCCCATGCTATTATTCCTTTATTTGTTTTGGATACCTCAGAAAATTATTTCCGGTGTGTTTGTTTATTACTTTTCTTACAACTAAGATAAAATGAAAATTTGATCTTTTAACTCTCCTCCTTATTGATTACAAAAATTAAAAATGTGATAATGTTCTCTTACTTTTGATATGTCCAATTTTTTTTTTATATCCCACTGGAATATTTTTTGCATTTTATTCCCCCCCCTCCCCTCCTCTTTGCAATTAACTTAACCTGAAGCACTCAGAATTTGTTTGCTCAACTAAAAAAAAATAGGAAGTTACAAAATAGGAACTCTGAGATACTAAAGATGTTTAATAATTGATGAAATTTAAACAGAATAGATGAAAATATACATATCAAGTATGTATTCATGGGCAGCCACATAAGTTTTTAGATTAACTTAACTATAAAATATCCGTCAGACATATAAGTTTAATTTATATACCGTAAAGCAAATTAGTAAAGTAATTTGATATTTTAATGTGAAGTCTATAGTCAAAGTATCAAAATGAAATCAGAGTGAAAACTAAAAGTGCTAGCTAGAAATAAACAGTTAGCAAGTAATTTGTAGCAATTTGAAAACCTGTAAACGAAATAAATTAGTCTAAAAAAAAAAATGAATAACCTCCTTAAACTTTACTGAAGTTCTATTTTACAAAATGTTATTTACACAAAATCATTTTCACTCCATCAGACTGGAGCCACAGCTGATTTTTTTGTCCATTACTTTTTCCTACACTTTTTCTCATCCTCCCTTCTGAAATGACTGAAAAAATAAAAAAATGTGGCGATTTTTGTTTCAGTTTCAATGTCCAACTTATTGATACCCCCTCTTGGATTTGATATTTTTATTCTTTTATTTTTAAATCTCAATTATCTTACTCTCTTCTTTTTATGAACCAACTGAAGCATGCCTGTTATTTTTTATGATTAGGTTGGAAATTCTAAAAGCCGTTTCAGAATTTCTCATTTATTACTTTTCTCTAAACTACAAAAATTTTCAAGGTTGTTGTATGAACAGGTTACTTTGAAAATATAGGGAGGGGGGGGGGGGGTTACACACTAACACAGGCATCTATAAACATTATTCCTGTTTTTTAATGAAGAAACTCTAAAAATGAAAGGTTGATATTAATCTCTAAATCTTGATAATAAAGGGGGGGGGGAGGGTTACACACTAATACAGGCATTTGTAAACAGGATTCCTGTTTTTCAATAACAAAACTTTAATTTTTTATTGCTTTCCACAGTTGCAGAACATATAGGAAATTGAAGTGGTTTAAAAGAGGTGATCCTGTAAATGATGAGATAACAATAATTCAGTGATTAATTGTACTTTTTTTTAAGTTTCAAGTATTTTCATTTATTTGTAGTATCACGAGGATGATTTTAGTTTAAAACAGGTGATTTGGAAATTGAGAGGTGTTACTTGTATTATTTAAGTGGGGGTGATTATTTAAGACCCAGGCAATGCCGGGTAATTCATTTAATAAAATACATAACTTTTAGAAATTATATTTAGTTTTAAAGGTAAAATATTATACCAAATACAATGACTTTCTGTCCCAATTCTTCAGATTCTGCTAGTTCTTTATCCAGCCATACCATCTGCTCTTCACCTATAGCTCCATTCATTTGCTGAAACCTTATTTCCAAGCCCTGAAGTTCTCCATTGCTATCCCAATCATCAAAAATCTCATGTCCATGTTTTAATTTTAGAATATTGGCAGCTTTTTTATATTTTGGATGCTGTTCATTATAGCCTAAAACACTCACATCAAAGCAATCCAAAGAAATACACTTAACACTAGGTGTAGGACAAAACTTATAATATAGCACAGGAGAAGATAAAGCTGATTTGTCTTTCACTGGTTCAGTAGGAGAAAATATTTCAGGTGGGATATTAATTTTCTTAACTGACTCATAAAATAGCTGTGCTAGTTCTTTTCTATTGAAATTATACAATTCGTGATTGCCTACTGTATGGAAAGTTGGAATAGAACTGTGTCTCTCAAAATGTTCTAAAGTATTATGTAATGACAGTAAAGATCCACCGTGGTACCGGCTTCGACCATCAATGATATCTCCTAATTGAAGTATAAATTGAACTTTAACAGAAAAATTTTCCCAGTATCTAAAGGCAGTATCTACTTGTGCCAGAGAACCTCGGTAGTAGCGAAGTTTTGTAGGATCATATGATGCAGGTAGATTATCACAGTCAGCATACTGAACATCTGTTAGAACGCCAAATGTTACAAGAGGTTCTTTGTCACATTTAATATCAGCCATAATGAACCTGAAAATAAATTTTGAGAAACAATTATTAGAAATAAATGCATAGTAAGATCAAAATTCGAACACATTAACTTTAAATTTCATAACTTAATGAATAAATAAATGAACAAATAATAAATGTACATAATCTGAATTATTGAGCACACTAGATAGATACACACAAGAAAATGTTTAATTGATCACTGATCACAACCTGTGAATCGTGATTTCATGGTCACTACTGCTCAACAGCACAGGGCTAGTGATGAGATGGCCATCAACCACAATTCCTTTAAACAAGGATTTTAGAATTTTTCTGTTAGAATTATTTAAAATCCAGTGTCCTCAACTGGACCCCTTAATTATCCATGGATAAATTTGAAGTAAATACTTTTATGAGAAAAATTTAAAAGTCCTTGCTTTAAATCGGCATTTTTCAAACTTTTTTTTGGTCACAAACCCATTTGAAATTTAATTTGAGGGTGGAACACCAAAATGAGAAACAGTCTGTTGTAAAATCTGAATGCACACATAATTTGGACCACTTGTTTTTTTTTTTTAATTTTTAAGAAAATTTACATGAAATGTCTGGGATACTGTTGTGGAACCCTTGGGGTTATGTGGAACAAACACACTTTGAAAAATGCTGCTTTAAGGAGTTTTGTACTTTATGGTAACTCATTGCCTGCCCTGTGTTGACAAGTGGCAATGACTGCAAAACTATGATCTACAAGCAGAGCTGTCCTTAGCTAATGCAGAACCCAAGACAAAACATATTTTTGGGTCCATACAAATAAGAAAACAAACAAAAAAGAAATGAAAATTTAATTTATAAATATAAAAATTTTACACTAATAATATTTGCCGGCCACTCAAACAGCTACTGAAAGCCCTCTGGGTCAGTCGAGTTGTCTGGGTCTTCCACTAATATTTGGTCATGGAAATTTTATATAACTGAAATAAAATTAATTTTCTAGGTTTTCAATTCAGCAAAATCATTTATAAGGCATCCAAAATCTAAATTTTCACAAATTTCATTTTTGGTGGATAGCATGGTTAAATTCTTTAAGTCATTTCCATCTGTAAATAATATTTTATTTATTTTAACTTTGAAAAGTTTCTATAGACTTAATATTCACCAGGTATTGTTAACAAAATTCTGAGGGCAATTTGAAGATGAATCACAAATTACATATATTATTTTAAACATTCCAAGGGTTAAGCTTGTTGCATCTACAGATACTAAAAAAATTCTGATTTCTTCCAACAGCTTATTTCCATTAATATAACATTTATAACCATTGTGCAAACTGATGTCCATATAGCATTTTTTTAAATCATTGTCTAATTTTTTTAAATTCACATATGTTTTATAAAAAATTAAAATAATTTGTATGTTTTTTCAATTGCTACAATCTTTCTTCTATACACATGATTCCCAGATTGATGATGGGGAGAAAATAATCTCTATAAAATCTAGATTCTGGATTGCTTATTGTAGTCTTTTGCGTTTTCTATTTCTTGTTTCCTTAATTTAGTTTCAACATCATGTGCTTTACAAATTTCACTTGCAATCTGTTTTGAAGACAAAAACCTATTCTAAAATTGTAATGATAAAGCGGCTAACATGTCACCTTACTAAGAATACATAAAACACATTTTTTTTAGGCCAACTCCTACTCCCACTCTGCGGAGCTTTCAAGATTTGCTCCTGTCCATAGGTAATGAATGATAACCATTTGATAACTTTTCTGCCTGTATACAATTCCCTATTATAAGGTAAGTTATTTCACTGCTGAAAATATTTTCTTCCCTCCAAATCTATAGTATACTGTGCAGGTAAAAATCTAATAATTTTTGCAGCAAAATTTTCGGAAACAAAATCATATGGTAACCTAACTATGAAATATAGATCATTTTGAACTAAATATAAATTTTCATAAAATGAGGTCAGATGTGAAGACGTTTGAAGTTTGACATTAAGAAGTTTTGACATTAAGACGTTTGAAGACATTAAGAAGTTTGAAGTCCATAATTTTATAAAAACCATAGTATAATTTTTTTTAATTAAGATGAATACTGATTGAAATGAACTGTTCATTGCATGCATTTTATAGATATCAAATTGAAAATTAAGAATTTGAAAAACGCATTATTTGTTCATTTAAATAAACAAATAATGGGATAATATACAAATGCCTATTGAATGTCTATAGTACAACATCAAAGGACAATAAAAAGCTTAGCGATATGAATATTTCAGATTTTAAGAATCTAAAACCTGCTGATAACTGAAAATCTAAATTTAAAACAAATCACTTGGGAAAAGAATACAATTAAGCCTTCACATAATTTCTTCTGGGTTTTATCAGGTCACCTTCTGGATTTGATCTGAAACAATTATTATGAGGTATTGCTCAATCAAAGAAGTCAAATTACATTTTTCACACTGATTGTAAAGTCTGGTTGTTCTATTTGTAATCAGTATTTTTTTGGGGGTGGGGGTGGGACCAAATATTGTGATTTTTTTCTCACAAATAGCATTTCTCTGAACTTAAATGGTTTCTGATGGCTTCCTGAGGGGGAGGGTGGATACTTCCCCCTTAGTGAAGCTACTGACTCTTAGTTACTAAAAAATTTGATATGGGCAGCATGTGACTTCCTTCACATAATTCAATGACATTGCTTCTTTCACAGCTTAATAAGGATGTATGTTGTTGTTGAAACCCAGACCGTCCGACCTACCAGAAAGGTGTTGTTGTTGTTGAAACCCAGACCGTCCGACCTACCAGAAAGGTGTTGTTGTTGAGACCCAGACCGTCTGACCTACCAGAAAGGTGTAAGGTAACTGTATGGACGGCCGGGAAGTGCCACCCAATTTAGACCGGAACCCAGTGGGGGAGGCATCCACAGGGACCGTACCCTCCTTCCCCTACCACCAACCTCTCGGAAGGATTTACGGACCCACATGTTTAACGTGATCGTACTCCGCATGAACACGGCGGCATTTGTGGTAGCGTGCAAATCTAGCGCGCAAACCACGGGGATACCGCACCCGAGATGGCCAACAGCACGCGGTGTTCCGAGGTGGTCACCCACCAAGTACTAACCGCGCCCGATGCTGCTTGACTTCGGTGATCTAACGAGAACCGGTGTTTTCAGCACGGTACGGCCGTTGGCCCTACCAGAAAGGTGTAAGGTAACTGTTTGGACGGTCGGGAAGTGCCACCCAATTTAAACCGTAACCCAGTGGGGGAGGCATCCACAGGGACCGTACCCTCCTTCCCCTACCACCAACCTCTCGGAAGGACTTTCGGACCCACATGTTTAACGTGATCGTACTCCGCATGAACACGGCGGCAGTTTTGGCAGTGGCTGGAATCGAACCCGGGCCTACCGAGTGCAACTCCAGCGCGCTAACCAATGGGCTACCGCGCCCTACCAGAAAGGTGTTGTTGATGAGACCCAGACCGTCCGACCTACCAGAAAGGTGTAAGGTAACTGTATGGACGGCCGGGAAGTGCCACCCAATTTAGACCGGAACCCAGTGGGGGAGGCATCCACAGGGACCGTACCCTCCTTCCCCTACCACCAACCTCTCGGAAGGACTTACGGACCCACATGTTTAACGTGATCGTACTCCGCATGAACACGGCGGCATTTGTGGCAGCGTGCAAATCTAGCGCGCAAACCTCGGGGATACCGCACCCGAGATGGCCAACAGCACGCGGTGTTCCGAGGTGGTCACCCACCAAGTACTAACCGCGCCCGATGCTGCTTGACTTCGGTGATCTAACGAGAACCGGTGTTTTCAGCACGGTACGGCCGTTGGCCCATACCAGAAAGGTGTAAGGTAACTGTTTGGACGGTCGGGAAGTGCCACCCAATTTAAACCGGAACCCAGTGGGGAGGCATCCACAGGGACCGTACCCTCTTTCCCCTACCACCAACCTCTCGGAAGGACTTTCGGACCCACATGTTTAACGTGATCGTACTCCGCATGAACACGGCGGCAGTTTGGGCAGTGGCTGGAATCGAACCCGGCCCTACCGAGTGCAACTCCAGCGCGCTAACCAATGGGCTACCACGCCCCAATAAGGATGTATGTATAAGATCCATGGCAAAATGTTTCTAGCATTCAATTGTACATTAATATTGGGCAATTTTCTGGATGACAACAAGTAACTCTTTTGAAATACCAAATTAACTTTAATTTTATGCAAATCTAGCATAAGAATTAAAAATATAGCTAGCATCTGCCAAATAATATAGTTCATATATTAAATGATTGTAATAATTAGGAATTAATATGTTATTATATAAAACTGCTAGTTTGCATTCCAATTAACAGATTCCAAAAATTTGAAATTACAATTCTTATGTTTTTCATAAGACAATATTATATTTAAAATTTCTTTGTTTCATTTGGAAAAGGCAAATCTTATTATTGTAACAACAATCTAATTTGCTAATTGGGTACATAAAAAACTAGATGCTTGGCCTGCCATAATGATTAATTCTTAGGATATATAATTCTGTATAAAAAAAAAATTCTATATCACCCATTAAAAAATACAATTAATTTATCACATCCTAAATCCCGTAATGAAACACCCCCCCCCCCCCCACCCCACCCCACAAACCATGAAACTTCATATATTTTAAATCAAGAATATTATTTTCCCTAAAATGACAGAAATTATCAATAGGAAATTCATTTTCCAAGATATTGAATATTCATCAATTTGGCATCATTTCCGTTAATTTTGTATCCGGTAATTTAGTATTTGGACACATTTCCAAAAAGTCATCAAGTTAGCAATGTTTTGTCAAATTGTTACCAAATTTGTTACCAAACATTACAAATGGACAGACAAACAAATAAATGACTATTGGTGAATTGTTGACAGTCGAAATATAAAACTATTACAAAAAGTAGCTTCTCTCATGAATGGAATGAATTAGATCTACTAAAATGTTAACAGATTTGTTGTATAATATAGCATATGGAAATGGAACATAGTTCACAATTGTTAATTCACTTTACACCTTTCTGGTAGGTCGGAAGGTCTGGGTCTCAACAACAAGAAATGAAGTAAACATTATTAAAAAGTACTAATTTTTTTTATTTTCAAAATTTCATTTGAAAATTAAGAGTCTTCTAAACATTTGACTGCGTTTAAGTTTAAAATCAATACGGTTCTAGTATTCATTCACCAATTGTAATAATAGTACCAAATTTCATTTAAAATGCTCCATTTGTTTATGAGATATCGCATCCACAAACTCATGGACCACACACACACACTAACATACACATCACTTAAAAAATGTTTGTTCGATTCAAATTCATGGATGCTTGAAACATGTTCAACCGTCAGAAAACTCAAATTTTCGACTCGATCACAATACTTTCCCTATATACATTATATGTAGAAAAGTAAAAAGCTTATTGTTTTAGTTACATTAGAATAAATGATTTTGAATTATACAGTCTGCTTAAAATTAATAAAATTATAATCAAATCAGAAAATAAAATTAGAAAATACCAGTTATGGATATTTTTTTATTTAAAAGTTAAGAGTGGAAATATTTTATTTACAAAACATAACATTTATCATTATCTAGATGATTCCTTAACTTAAAGTTCTAACCCATTAAGAGGAATCTTCAGTGTTTCAAGCTTTGATTCGCTATCACTAGATGGCGCAACGTATTTGGAGATGAATCCGTTCAAAATTACTAAAGAGTGATAATTCTTTATTTCTATCTACCTCTGCCTTTAATAACATACATTGCACACTAAAAGATGAGTTTCATTTCCTCTATTGAGGGGAAACGTATTTTCCTGGTATGAATTTCTCAGAAACAAGTTTTGTCTACCCTGACCCTATCGCTGTGGTCCTAGCCTGTATGGTCCAGTACCGCTCTGTCTGGGGAATCAGGATAGATAAGATCCTTTGTGAATAAATAACTTGGGATCAAGGTTATTATGTCTATGGAGGGGCTTGGGATTCTCTCCGGCTACTTACGATGCGCTATGAGTTCGTTATTTGTAGTTATTTGTAGAAATGTTGCTTACTAAAGAGTATAGTAATGCGCGTAATTAAAATGTGAAATATGCAATTCTATATATTTTGATATTCAATCCATAAATAATTAAAAATATTAATTTACTATAATTTGCAAATAAATATTTCAAATTTTAAAGAATTCAATTAAAGCATTATTTTCTATATTAGTCGATTTTGACCAACAGGGAAGTGTTCAAACATTTTTCTTTCAGGGCCAGGATATTGTTTTTCATACTCAGACTGTCTGACCTACCCGAAGGTGTAAGGATAACTGTTTGGACAGCCGGAACCCAATGGAGTGGCAAATTTTATTCACCTACATATAACGCAGATACACTCTGGGTCATAAATATATATATACAATGTAATCCCCCCCTTTAAATCTAATGTTATTCAATTAATCCGTCCTCCTTTGCTTCAATTACAAATTATAAAAAACAGCCTCTCCTCCCAAGAATAAAAACTAAAAGAATTTGTTCTCAAATAAAATTAATGCATTAATGTTGTTAAACCCCCCCCCCCCCATTTAAATCGAATGTTAAGTTAATCAATATTCTTCTATAGTGGTCAGGAGTCCTCATAACGTTTCTTTTGACATCAAAATTTTGAATACGAAAATTGTCAGACAAAAGCTTTATACCTAGATTTTGATTGAGGAAGAAGAAGCACGATTTTTGAACTCCTAAACCCATTTGTACGGTACAAACTTCTTGCAATTGTTTGGGCAACCAGAGGAATAAGATGGGTGTGGCAGCTATTGATACCGTACCATCCTTCCCCTAACCTCTTGGATTGAGGGCCAGGAAAATTGAACATTTCAGCCATAATCAATTTGATGTTTTTGAAATGTTTATTCACATGACGCAGATACACTTTGAGCCATATATATACATAAATGTGACCCCCCCCCCCTCTTTAAAACGAATGTTATTCCATCACTCTACCCTCTCCCTCTTAGAAATTCTGAAAAATTATGTAAAACAGTCTCCTCCCCCAAACATTGGAAAAAATTAAAATAATTCATCCTCGAAAAAAATAAAGTTATTAATGTGCCCCCCCCCCTAAATCGAATATTAAAATATTGAATCTAATGTAAGAATGTTCTTCTATAGTGGTCAGATGACTTTATAACGTTTCTTTACATTAAATTTTTGAATACAATAATTATTGGATAAATACTTTATACCTAGGCTTTGAGGAATAAGCACATTTTCTGTCAAATTTCTAATGCTGCAAACTTCTTTTATTCATACTCGGACCATTTGATCTACCAGAAAGTATAATGTACAAGTTTGGGCAACCAGAACAGTGTCACACAGTTTAGACTGAAATCAAATGGGGATGACAACTGAAGACAGTACCCTCCTTCCCCTAAGCCATAGGTTCTCAACGTGGGCGATAACGCCATCTTGTGGGCGTTTGAGACTTTCAGGGGACAGTAGAAGACCCAGAGAAAATTAGGGGGCGTTGAGATGGTACGGAGGGGCGGTGGGCAGATTAAAAAAATATAGTTTAAAAAAGACAAAAAAAACACACTAATCATGTACTAACTAAAGTAAACTTTAATATTGGTTAATTTTTGTTATTGTATGTATTTTAATCATTTTTATCATGTGTGCGAAAATTCACATATTTCGGTAGTTCGAGAAGTGGATGAAAATTGAACTTAAAGATTCCATTACATTCAGATCTACATTAAATTGGATGATATATAAAAAATTTTAATTTTAGATTTGAATTAAAAATTTTCAAATCTTCCAATTTCACGTGAAATATCTCATATATAAATACAGGTAAAATTAACAAAAGCCTGTTAATAAAAAATAGCAAAAATATATTTGTAGCAATTCAGTTATAACAAGTTTTTGTTAAATAACGTGATTTTTGCAATCCTGCAAGAATTGACAGAATTATCTGTGCTTGTTCTAACCCGCACTCTGCCCCTGCAACACCCTTGCCCTCATGCTTTACTTCGGCGTCGGGTGTTATAAACGAGTCACTGCATGTTTATCTTATTCCTGCCTATGCCTGTTATATGTCTCCAACCTATATAAAGGCAGTGATTGTTCATTTTATTTTCATTAGCATTATCGCGTGCAATTGATGACAGGGTTTTAAAAGTACACTAATACTACTCACGTATCTGTAAAGTAAAAACCATGTTGGAAGCAAAAAAGAAGAGGCGGCAGTATAGTGTGGATTATATTAAGTACGGATTTATCGAAAATCCCACAAATCCATCATCGTCAATGTGCCTTATTTGTCAAAAAACATTTTCAAATGAAGCGATGAAGCCTTCTAGGCTTCAAGATCATTTTAATAAAATACACCCGGATAAGACAGACAAAGATGTGACCTATTTTCAAGACATGAAAAAGAAGTACGAAATTCAGCCAACTGTATCAAAACTTTTTTCATCAGCTTCTAAGCAAGACGATGATGGACTTCGAGCTTCGTACAATATCTCATTGTTGATTGCTAAAATATGCAAACCACATACTATTGGGGAAGATTTAATTTTACCAGCAGTAAATGAAGTAATAACCACTGTGCTCCATAAACCAGCTATAAATATTATCCGAAAAAATCCTTTGAGCAATAGTTCTGTGCAAAGACGAATTGATGAGATGGCTGAAAACATTGGAGAATCATTGTGCAATCATCTGCAAACTTGTCAATTTTCAATTTAGCTGGATGAGTCCACTTTACAAACCAATGAAGCATTGTTATTATCATACGTGAAGTTTATCAAAGATGAGAAAATATGTCAAGAACTATTGTTTGCTACGAATTTGGAAACAGATACAAAAGGAGAAACCATATTTAATACACTGGAAAAGTTTTGTGACGAAAAGGAAATTCCTTTTAATAATATTTTGTCAGTTGCTACGGATGGCACACCGGCTATGACAGGGCATCACAAAGGCTTCATAGCGTGCTTAAAAAATAAAGTTCCTGACGTGCTTGCTGTGCATTGTGTAATTCATCGCCAGCATTTGGTTGCGAAAAATTTGAGTGAACGCTTCCATACATCACTGCAATGTTATCAGAGCAGTTAATAAAATCAGAAGTAACTCGTTGAATGACAGATTATTTAGTCAGCTTTGCATTGCAAATGATGAAGATTTCAACCGATTGCTGCTTCACACAGAGGTGCGCTAGCTGTCAAAAGGTACACTACTATTACACAAAAGAAATATTGGCAGACGAATTCAATAACTTCCCAAATTTATCAGCAGTATCATTCAAGCACGACGACTTGCTTGTTTACTGTCAACACTTGGAAAACCTCCACAGTGATTTCTAGGAACAATTCCAGGACATTTTAAACATGGACATACCAGACTGCGTTTTGGATCCTTTTTCAAATGTCAACACAGCAGGATCATCCCAGTTAGAAGAACTAATAGAACCGACGACAAATGAGGAATTAAAAATTAAATTCAAAAATGGCTACCAAGAATTTTGGCTGCAAAAGCCGATTTTGCAACTATACCCAGGATTATGGTCGATTGTTCAACGATTTCTGATAGCATTCCCATCTTCCTATTTAGCTGAACGTGGATTTAGTGCTGTAGCAACGTTGGCAACTAAAAAGAGAAATCGGCTCCATGTTACTGAACGCGGCGACTTACGGTTGTTTTTAAGTAAAATTGAGCCTGATATTAACAAACTCCTTAAAATGCATCAAATTCAACCTTCTCATTAGATAAGTTATAAATTCAATGTCTTTTGAATGTTAATAAAAATGCTTTTCAATATAATTAAGTATGCATTTTTTAATTGTTCTCATTGAAACAGTCTTCTTTAAACTCAGAAATAGGATAGGGACATATCCTATCTTACGACTATAAGATATAATATTACACATTTAAATATAATGGTGGCAATAGCTGTTTCAGATTCGCAAGTAAAAAAAATTGGGGGGGGGGGGGGGGGGCATTAGGAATTATATATATATATATATATATATATATATATATATATAGAGAGAGAGAGAGAGAGAGAGAGAGAGAGAGAGAGACTTTCTTACAATGTGAATTTTAAAAACAATTTAGTGGCATTAAATTTTAAATTCTTCATTTTATGTTAATGCAGTTGACTAAGCCAAAGTATTATAGGTATTGCCTGTCTGTATAATGCTTAAAAATTTAGCAAGTAAATAAAACAGCGGGCTGAAAATTATTAAACTTTATACGAGTAGATTATTTTGCATTTTAGAATGTTTTCCATGTGAAAGGAAAATGGGTATTATTATTTCTAAATTAATAACCTGCATAGCATCAGGTCAAGGTAATGAACAGATAAATTAAAATTTAAATCTCTAAAGTAAAAAATAAAAATATGAATCGAAATTAATTCATTTTACAATTTCAAATACAAATTTAAATCTTAAGTTCAATAAAATTCAGAAGAGAAAATAGTTCTCTCAGATTATAGCTTTGCAAGTAAACATACATTTCTTATCGGTGAAACCCGATCAACATTAAAAAATATTTCAGTCTTGTTCCCATATCTTTACTCGAACTTCTCATATCTCATTTTTGATAAAGACACAGGAATAAAATTTCGATAAGAACAGCTGTCAACTTACCGGCAGATTGGCTTTAGTAGATGCCAATGAAGAAGTTTCTTTAAAATTGCCGTTATTAAGCCTTCACAAATCAGAGCTATACACAGCTCATGGAGATTTTAACAAATGTGCTATAAATTCAGCATTCTTCTGGAAAATTACACTAAATGTACGATATTAGCACAGCTTAAAGAGCTTAAATATGGATGGATCGATTGCCGCAACACGCAGAGAACAGCAGACGGTGATCACGTGACTTTTCAGACACGTTTCCTTAAAAATAGACAGCCTTGATCACGATTAAAGGGACCGTCTCAATATTAAAAGAAATATTAAAATATAGGTTCATATTTCAAGTACAAAAGCTATTCTCACTCTTTATAATTTGAAGAAAAATTTACATTCATAACGATTCTTTGACGTCTTCGGGAAAAGGGAATAAATTTATAAAGGGAAATTAAAAATGAAGAAACATCACTCATGTATAAAGCATTGATTATGAAACACTTTCCAACTGAAATGCAATTTTAAGAACGCTTTCCCTTATGGTAAACCAAAACAAACATAAAATAGGATTGAGTGACTCCCCAAACTTCAGCGATTGCGGGACAGTGGAACACGCGATTACAATGTGCAAAAAATACACTAAAAACCGAGACAAACATTTAAAAGCACTCAATAAAGAAAACAAAAATATCTCTTTGGATACCTGGGAATCCAAAGAATCACTGAGCATGCGTAGGCATGCAGAACGCTGTGACAACTCATTAGAGATATGGCGGAGGGCTCACCAAAGCCAAAATCAGATTGATTCTGCTCACCTAGCCCATCCTATTTATACTAACTTTCTGGAGTCAAATTTGCAAGAGGCAACAATACAACAAGCGGAGCGTCATCAAGCAGGACTTGTTTGTACTATACCGTTTTTCGAGAAAAGCCTGAAGGAAGTTATCTTCTTCAATCTTTCTCTCCCAAAGCACAGACTATTATAGTATTCTGTGTCCCAAAGTGTCAAAGGCAAGGCAAAGTGCCATATCCTCTGAGTTTTAGCTCCTTGCAGCGCAATGAATGAATGAATGTAAATGCAATTTTATTTAAACATGTCTAAAATGTGATGCATTCAGCGCTGATATATTTTAAATTATCACAGTACTACAATAATTTTTATATTTGAAAACTTAAAATCTCATCGAAAAAAATGAACTTTATTCAAATGATGTCATCGAAATATAAATCGGCTGGCTCCCAAGGCTAACTAGAAAGACAGCTTTCTAGTAGCCTTGTCTGGCTCTCTATGTAAAAGCAATGAATATTTCATCCATATCACTAGACTCCAGAGCTAAATAATTTTGTTCTGGAGTCTAGTGATATCTCCTCCTTCTAGACTCCAGAGCTAAATAATTTTGCGTGAAAAAAATTCAGCAATTCTTATACAACTCATCTTACAATTACTTGTTTACATTCTGCATTCTTTAAATTAGGCTTCGTTGTAGAAATAATCAAAGTTTGATGATCATTCAAAATCAAAAATATTGTAATTGCGTTGGCACAGAAAATGCGCATAAATAAAGCGGTTTTAGGACGGATGCAACGCTAAATATAAATTTAAAAGAACTTTAAAAATCACGATTTTTACACTAGAAAAAAAATAGGGATGACATATTTTATTTTGAAGTGGGTCACGTGATTTCTTCATATAACATGGGTGTAATCATTATTTTAATTTTTATTTATAAAAACTACCGAACATATTTTGCTGAAATTCTTTTTATATATTTTATGGAATAATTTGAATATTACCTAAAATTTTCGAGCAGTTTGTGCATTTTAATTTCGTTTAAAAAATGTTTGAAAAATTAGGTCCCGTAGAGTTCAATGTATTTCACTTTTTCAACCCGGGTTCAATCCAAAACTAATTGGGCGATACGATTCGTTTACGTTCCCATATGTTCCACAGACCGTCGGAACACCGTACTAGAATTTCCTTTTGAAGTCATTTTTACGACAGTTAGGCCCGGTTTCCACTAACGCGTTGGTACGTTGCCCATCCGTTGGGAGCTGTACGTCAACCAATCACAGGCTCGAACGCACGACCGTGCGTTCATCCGTTGAACATGGTTGAACATCGTGCGAACATCGTTGAACATCGTGCGAACGGACAAACAGACAGAATGAAAAAAGTCATAAACACTTTTCAACTATGTTGGAAAGTGTTAGAAAAGATTGAGCTGGAAAGTACTCGATTCGGTAACCTGCTGGTTTTGACACTTGTACTTCTAAACATAATAAAAGAAGATGTCTATATGCAGTGTTTCTTTCAGTACATCCATGGGGGCGATGCCCCCCGGAGACATTTATATTAACATAGTTTCTACACTCACTGACAATGAAAGTTATGCACCCGCACCCGCACCAAGAAGAAAACATGGTACAACCCCGAAATGATGTAAATAGCTAGAGGGCGGGTTAGTATGCAAATGATCCCAGTCTGGTGTGATTGCGCATGACCGTACACCCGTGAGTGGTGCTGCAAGCATGAGCCAGCGGCCTTATAAACCGGCGTGTAATCGACGCCCCATCAATGCGTGAAGCTTTGGCAGACGCAAGCACGAGTACGGAGTGAAAATAATGGTAGGTAGACGCCAGAAACGTCGATATACGCAACTAACGGACTTCGAGAGAGGCCTGATCATCGGACTGAAAACCGCAGGGTGGTCAGCGTACCAGATAACCCGTTACGTGGATCATTCGGACTATACCGTCCGAGGGTGTTCCGAGCACTGGTCACGGGACGCCACCCAGACACGGAGGACCGGCTCTGGACGGACCAGGCACACCACCAGTAGCGAGGATCGAATGATCGTGCGGCAGGCACGTATAGAGCCCACGGCGACCCGGTCAGCGATACAGGCACACGTAGCTGCTCCTGTGTGTCCACAAACCATATGTAGACGCCTGAAGGAAGCGAATCTGCGACCCCAGCGTCCCTTACGTGTGCTGCCGTTAACACGGGAATATAGGCGGCTCCGGTTGCAGTGGTGCCGGGCCAGAGCAACGAGGAACGCCACAGATTGGTGATGTGTGGTGTTTAGCGATGAGTGCCGCTTCATTTTGGGGGCCGATGATCGGAGATCCCCTGCACAACGCCACAATACCAATGTCGTTATCGAGCGCCACACCAGCCCCACTGCAGGCATCATGGACTGGGGAGCCATAGCCTACAACAGCCGATCCTTTCTAGTAGTGTTACCGGAAACATTGACTGGCCAGCGGTACGTGGATGAGATTCTACGGCCCCATGTGCTCCCATTCGTTACTGGGATTCCAGGTGCGCAATTCCAGCAGGATAATGCCCGGCCGCACACGGCTCGGTTCACCCAAGCCTGCCTGAGTCATGTCCAGACACTTTCATGGCCTGCCCGCTCCCCAGACCTGTCCTCTATCGATCATGTGTGGGACCAGTTGAAACACCAGCTGCTCGTTGCCGCAATCTTCGGGATTTGGAACGTAACGTCCAACAGGTGTGGATTCGACTCGACTCGTCTGCCGCAGGACAACATCAGCCGTCTTTTCGACACCATGCCGGACCGTATTGCTGCTTGTATCGCAGCACGAGGCGGAGCGACGTGATATTGAGCCCTCTGTACGTGTTCTGTTGCGCTGTTTTTGTGATCATGTATATCATTAATCTGTATCCTTCCATCAATAAAATCATCCTATGCTTCCTTTCTATGCTTCCTTCCAATGCTTCATCCTATGCTTCCTTTCTATGCTTCATCCTATGCTTCCTTCTTGGTCCGTGCTTCCTTTCATTGTCCGTGAGTGTATTTATGCCACAGCGTTTAGATATATTTATATAGGGCAAATAGAAAACTTGCCCCCTCCCCTCCCGGACAAAAAGTCTTGAAAGATTGCCTATCTGTTGTCTATCTGTATCGTCTCTCATGTAGCGGGAAATCGAATCTTCGGACAGTGGTGAAACTCAGTACAAAATTCAGGTCCCCGGAAAATACACAGTGAGATTTATTTTTGACTGGCCGCCTTCGGCGACCAGCCTGTTCGCTACCCTTGAAAATTCTGACCGTGGGGCGACCTACCAGAAAGGTGTAAGGTAACTATTTGGACGGTCAGGAAGTGCCACCAAATCTAGACCGGAACCCAGTGAATGAGGCATCCACAGGGATCGTACCCTCCTTCCTCCTACCACCAACCTCTCGGAAGGACTTACGGACCCACATGTTTAACTCGATCGTACTCCGCGTGAACACGGTGGCAGTTTTGGCAGTGGCGGGAATCGAACCCGGACCTACCGAGTGCAATTCCCGCACGCTAACCACTGGGCCACCGCGCTCTCCTCGACAATCTCCAGAACTTTCTTTTTATTCACCCAATTTAGACCGGAACCCAGTGGATGAATAAAAAGAAAGGGGACCGTCCACAGGGACCGTGTCCTCCGAAAGGGGACCATCCACAGGGACCTTACCCTCCTTCCCCTACCACCAACCTCTCGGAAGGACTTACGGACCCACATGTTTAACGTGATCGTACTCCGCGTGAACACGGCGGCAGTTTTGGCAGTGGAGGAAATCGAACCCGAGCCTATCGAGTGCAATTCCCGCGTTTAAAATATAACGTAATATCACCGCGGCAATCTCCATAACTTTCTTTTTATTTATTTTTTATTTCTTCCGTTCAATCATTCCATCATTTAAAATATCCATAAAATTAAAATATCCGTTTAAAATATCCATTTAAAAAAATCCATATCGTTCTACCATTTAAAATATTGCATAAAACATTAAATAACAATAATAATTTCACCCTCACAATATCTCCAAGGAAACAGTGTGACGTCCCTGTGGTAGAAAAATCGGACCTTCTCCAGGTCTGCCGAGAAATTGAAATTCGGAAATTCTTAAAATCCCGATCCTGCGGCAATTTTTATTATTTCTTGACCAGATTGGGCTTGTAAGAAAGCCAGATCTTTGAACTTTCTAAAAATGTAAATTATTAGTTGAAATTATTAGCACTTTTTCCGATGCGAGGATTTAAAAACCAAAGCTCGTTTTTTTGAGCTGAAAGTGACTTTTGTTTTAAAATCTTTAAAACATATTAGAAATTGATATATTTTTACTCGCAATTGTCTGCTCTTTTCAGTGGTGTGATTTGCTTTTTTCTACGACGTCTGGATGGTGGAGAAAAAAAAGAGGAAAAAGCGGTCGAAATCGCATAAAACATTAAATAACAAAAAAAGTAATTCAAATTTTAAAAAATCGGTTTTCACGTGTCCCCCCCCCCTCCCCCCGGGTCTCCGATTGTCAAATTTCGTAGCTCTGCATCGCGCGGTCGCTGAACCTATAGTGTTTAAGACAGACACACAAACATTGCCTTTTATTATATAGATTTTAGATTTGAACATGGACGCCCATAAGGTAGAGGATACATTTACTCTTCCCTGGACGTTCAAGGTCAGAAAGGTGGGCATCGAGCTAGTCGATGTTGTACATTTCATCTTTGGCAGATAGACGTAGGTTATTATAGTATTAACCTTTTGTTTACGGGTGGGACAGCGTCCATCCCAAACGAAGAACCTCTCAAAAAGACAGGTATTTGACATACCCTATCCGAAACAGTTCGATCCCATTGCAAACATTGGCGTCCATCCGTAGGCAAAAGGTTAATGTTTGTATAACTGACAGTTTTTCGCAGAAAAGAACTTTCATTAAATAACTATAACGACTTTTCGAAGCACGAATCAGCTGAGGCAAACGATAGGCACTGATATATACAGAATCACACACATTTTAATAATGTAAAGGTTTCTTCTATCTGCAAAATTCACTTTTATCCAAGCAAGACTGGACAAACCTAGGTTTACCCAAGCAGTGTTGGATAAACCTAGGTTTACCCAAGCAGTGCTGAATAAACCTAAGATCACCCAAGCAACGCAGGATAAACCTAGGTTTACCCAGTCCTTTTGGATAATGCGGGCTTTACTTAGATAAACATAGGTTTATCCTTATCCGATTTTGGGCTTTACCTGTAGCATATATATAAAGAGAAACTTTAAAAAAAATATCTTACAATGGGATTTTTACAAGCCATTCTTGGCATGATTAATCGGGGGGGAGGGGGGGTCAGAATCAGGGGAGGGGATCAACTCAAACTTAATAAAAGGTTGTATTGTCATTCGTAAATAAGTATGTGTTGAAGACCCAGACCGTCCGACACGTCGGCAAGGACTCGAGTAGCTAGCTATTTGGGCGGCCGAAAATAAAATAAGTATGTGTTGAAGACTCAGGCCGTCCGACTCATCCAAAGACGTGAGCAACAATTTGTGTTGAGTGTTGAAAACCCAGACCACACGACAGACCCGAAGGCTTACTGTTGCTAAGTGTGTGGCCGGGAACTTTATTTTAGATTCAAGAAATTACATTACATAGTAAAATTGAATCACAACACAAGTAGTTACATCAAGACAAGCAAAAGATTGGCTACCACAAAACAAAACATAAAAACAATACAATACAGTACAGTACAATATAATTCAATACAAGAGAGACAAAAGGCAGAAAATTGTAAACAGGGGGAAACCCCCGAAGGGAAAAAACCCTAACACAAAATACAAAAGGGAATACAGGAATAGAAAAGGGTCAAGGTTGGAAGACAAAAGGGTTAAGACAAAGTTTGAAAAACCAGAAATTAAGAAAAAAAAGTAATAATTAATTAGATTTCTTACAGAGACATAAAACAAGGTTAAAATGACATATTAAAAAAAAATTAATAAAATTTATTACAACAATACATTAAAATTTATTACACCAAGACAATAAAATTTATTACAACAGAAAGCAAAAAAAAAATTTAGAGGCTGAAAACGGACGGCTGTAAACCAGGAATCCAAGAGAAAATTTAAAAGCCAAAAAGCGGACGGCTGCAAAACAGGAATCCGTAAAGAGATAACAATAATGCAATAATAATATGATAAAACAAGAAGACAGAAAACAAAGAATTTAAAAACCAAAAGCGGACGGCTGAATAACAGGAATCCAAAAGTAAAAAAATATATATATATATTTCTTTTTAAAGTCAAAAAGTGGACGGCTGCAAAGCAGGAATCCGAGAAAAGACATCCACGAACACAAGCACACACCCACAACCAAAAGAAGAAAAAAATCCCGGGAACCGCAAAGCTGGACAGGAGTACAAATGAGAAAAAATGTAAATAATAAGTCCCGAGAGGGCCAACAAGGTTTTAAAAAATAAATGAAGCAATCAAGGGTAATCCCCCCCTCAAAGGACCTCCCAAGAAAAGTTAGACCCAGAGATCTCCCTCCCAAAAGACCTCCAGGAAAGAACACAGAAAACCCAGCCGGCAAGACCAAGGGGAAAAAAAAGAATGCAAAGAACAAAAATGCAGATATAAAGGTAACCATTAGTGTTGTTGTTGAGACCCAGACCGTCGGACCTACCAGAAAGGTGTAAGGTAACAGTTTGGACGGCCGGGAAGTGCCACCCAATTTGGACCGGAACCCAGTGGGGGAGGCATCCACAGGGACCGTACCCTCCTTCTCCTACCACCAACCTCTCGGAAGGACTTACGGACTCACATGTTTAACGTGATCGTACTCCGCGTGAACACGGCGGCAGTTTTGGCAATGGCTGGAATCGAACCCGGGTCTACCGAGTGCAACTCCAGCGTGTAAAATTTCAAGAAAACGGTTCGATAGAAGTGGGTCAAAAATTGATTTCAAGATTTGACCCAAACAAATAAACATAGAAACCAATCTCAATGAATCAGTGTAAAAATATACGAGAGCTCAAACTGCTACTAAAGAATAAAACTAAAATAACTTCGTATTATAATTTAAATTTAATTAATAGTATACTATTAATTTTGCATTGTATGGTGCTTCTAATGAAGTTATTTTAGTTTTAATAAAAAAATATATATACTGACTTCAAAATAGTTATTTAATTATGATCGTTAGCAAAATTTTTTCAGAATTACTTCAGAAGTTTTTTTGCACTACAAATTATATTTAATTTGACTTGAAGTTAATTCCGCATGATACTTTTTCAAGACCTTTAAAATGAAGGATAACGTGCTAAAATTCTGATCATTTGGAACAATAATACAGATTTTTTAAATGTTTTCTTGTAAAAAATAAAAAGAAAGAAAACATTACAAGTTGCTTAAAAAAAGATTTTGTATAAGAAAGTCGAGTTGAGCGACACTCCAATTAATTTAACGTTTCATACATTTTCTTTCTGTTTTATTTTAAACCTCATACCAATATTTAAGATTTCATTTTCAGAACTAGATTCCTTTATCTTTGTGGGCGGGAGAAAGGCCCTATGATATGTTTATGGGGGAGTTTTCAATGCCTGATATCATCCGCAGGGCCACCCATAGGAACCGTGAGCTCCCCATTCATATTTGATTTTCTTATTTTTTACTAGCCGCCTTTGGCGACCAGCCTGTTCGCTACCCTTGAAAATTCTGACCGTGGCAAACTCGTTGGCGCGACCTACCAGAAAGGTGTAAGGTAACTGCTTGGAAGGCCAGGAAGTGCCACACAATTTAGACCGGAACCCAATGGGGGAGGCATCCAAAGAGACCGTACCCAGACCGTAATCCAGATCGTCCCATCATTTAAAATATAAATATAATAATTTATATAGAGCAAAGGCGCTCTATTCAGAACCGTGACGTCACCTCCACCTTGACGTCCCCACCCACCACCTTCCCTGCTTCAGCGGGGGAGAAACGAAGCGTCACGCCGAGCGGAACGGCGAGAAATTTAAAATCATGACGTCTTTAAAATTGCGATCCTGAAGGCAATTTTCATTATTTCTGGACCAGATTAGACTTGTAAGAATGCCAGATGTTTGACCTTTCTGAAAATGTAAATTATTAGTCGAAATTATGAGTACTTTTCACGATGCGAGAATTTAAAAACCAAAAATCGTTTTCTTGAGCAAAAAGTGACTTTTGTTTTAAAATCTTTAAAAAATATTAGAAATCGAAATTCAGATTTGAAATTGATATATTTTTACTCGAAATTCTCTGCTCTTTCCGATGGTGTAATTTGTTTTTTTCTACGATGTCTGGATCGTGGAGAAAAAAGGGCAAAAAGGGAAAAAAACGGTCGAAATCGCATAAAACATTAAATAAATAAAAAAATAATTAAAATTTTAAAAATCGGTTTTCACGTGTCCCCTTCCCTCCCCCCCGGGTCTCCGATTGCCAAATTTCGTAGCTCTCCGACGCGCGGTCGCGAAACGTATAGTGTATAAGACAGGCACACAGACACACAGACATTGCCTTCTATATAATAAAAGGCAATGTCTGTGTGTCTGTCTTATACACTATACGTTTCGCGACCGCGCGTCGGAGAGCTACGAAATTTGGCAATCGGAGACCCGGGGGGGAGGGAAGGGGACACGTGAAAACCGATTTTTAAAATTTTAATTATTTTTTTATTTATTTAATGTTTTATGCGATTTCGACGGTTTTTTGCCCTTTTTTCTCCACGATCCAGACATCGTAGAAAAAAACAAATTACACCATCGGAAAGAGCAGAGAATTTCGAGTAAAAATATATCAATTTCAAATCTGAATTTCAATTTCTAATATTTTTTAAAGATTTTAAAACAAAAGTCACTTTTTGCTCAAGAAAACGATTTTTGGTTTTTAAATTCTCGCATCGTGAAAAGTACTCATAATTTCGACTAATAATTTACATTTTCAGAAAGGTCAAACATCTGGCATTCTTACAAGTCTAATCTGGTCCAGAAATAATGAAAATTGCCTTCAGGATCGCAATTTTAAAGACGTCATGATTTTAAATTTCTCGCCGTTCCGCTCGGCGTGACGCTTCGTTTCTCCCCCGCTGAAGCAGGGAAGGTGGTGGGTGGGGACGTCAAGGTGGAGGTGACGTCACGGTTCTGAATAGAGCGCCTTTGCTCTATATAAATTATTATATTTATATTTTAAATGATGGGACGATCTGGATTTTTTAAATGTATATTTTAACTTTTGGATATTTTAATTTTATGGATATTTTAAATGGTGGAACAATGAAACAATGGAATGAGGATGATGGAATTAAGCATATGGTCATTTTAAATTGCAAATTAGCGCGCGGGAAGTTAGCGGTAGGCCCGGGTTCGATTCCCGCCACTGCCAAAACTGCCGCCGTGTTTACGTGGAATACGATCACGTTAAATATGTGGGTCCGTAAGTCCTTCCGAGAGGTTGGTGGTAGGGGAAGGAGGATACGGCCCCTGTGGATGCCTCCCCCACTGGGTTCCCGTCTAAATTGGGTGAATATGTAGAAAGTTATGGAGATTGTCGCGGAGGGCGCGGCAGCCCAGTGGTTAGCGCGCGGGAATTGCACTCAGTAGGCCCGGGTTCGATTCCCGCCACTGCCAAAACTTACGCCACGTTCACGCAGAGTACGATCACGTTAAACATGTGGGTTCGTGAGTCCTTCCGAGAGGTTGGTGGTAGGGGAAGGAGGGTACGGTCTAAATTGGGTGAATAAAAAGAAAGTTATGGAGATTGTCGCGGAGGGCGAAGTAGCCCAGTGGTTAGCGCGCGGGAATTGCACGCGGTAGGCCCGGGTTCGATTTCCGCCACTGACATGGAGTACGATCACGTTAAACATATGGGTCCGTATGTTTTTCCGAGAGGTTGGTGGTAGGGGAAGGAGGGTACGTTCCCTGTGGATGCCTCCCCCACTGGGTTCCGGTCTAAATTGGGTGGCACATCCTGGCCGTCCAACCAGTTACCAGGCCCGGGTTCGATTCCCAAAATTGCCGCCGTGTTTACGCGGAGTACGAGCACGTTAAACATGTGGGTCCGTGAGTCCTTCCGAGAAGTTGGTGGTAGGGGAAGGAGGGTACGGTCTAAATTGGATGAATAAAAAGAAAGTTATGGAGATTGTCGCGTAGGGCAAAGTAGCCCAATGGTTAGCGCGCGGAAATTGCACTCGGTAGGCCCGGGTTCGATTCCCAAAATTGCCGCCGTGTTTACGCGGAGTACGATCACGTTAAACATGTGGGTCTGTAAGTCCTTCCGAGAGGTTGGTGGTAGGGGAAGTAGGGTACGGTCCCTGTGGATGCTTCTCCCACTTGGTTCCGGTCTAAATTGGGTGAATAAAAAGAAAGTTATGAAGAATATCGCGGAGGGTGAAGTACCCCAGTGGTTAGTGCGCGGGATTTGCACTTGGTAGGCCCGGGTTCGATTCCCAAAATTGCCGAATAAAAATAAAGTTATGGAGATTGTCGCGGATGGCACGGTAGCCCAGTGGTTAGCGCGCGGGAATTTCACTCGGTAGGCCCGGGTTCGATTCCCGCCATTGCCAAAACTGCAGCCGTGTTCACGCGGAGTACGATCACGTTAAACGTGTGGGACTGCAAGTCCTTCCGAGAGGTTTGTGGTAGGGGAAGGAGGGTACGGTCTCTTTGGATGCCTCCCCCATTGGGTTCCGGTCTAAATTGTGTGGCACTTCCTGGCCTTCCAAGCAGTTACCTTACACCTTTCTGGTAGTTACCTTACACCTTTATGGATATTTTAATTTATAGATATTTTAAATGGATATTTTAATTTTATGGCTATTTTAAATGATAGAACGATGGAACGAGGATGGTGGAATTAAGAGCCTAGCATATGGTCATTATAAATTTAAATTAGCGCGCGAGAATTGCACTCGGTAGGCCTGGGTTCGATTCCCGCCACTGATGCGGAGTACGATCACCTTAAACATATGGGTCGATAATTCCTTCCGAGAGGTTGGTGGCAGGGAAAGGAGGGTACGGTCTCTGTGGATGCCTCCCCCACTGGGTCCTGGTCCAAATTGGGTGAATAAAAAGAAAGTTATGGAGATTGTCGCCGAGGGCGCGGTAGCCCAGTGGTTAGCGTGCGGGAATTTCACTCGGTAGGCCCGGGTTCGATTCCCTCCACTGACAAAACTGCTGCCGTGTTCACGCGGAGTACGATCACGTTAAACATGTGGGTCCGTAAGTCCTTCCGAGAGGTTGGTGGTAGAGGAAGGAGGGTACGGACCCTGTGGATGACTTTCCCACTGGGTTCCGGTCTAAATTGGGTGAATAAAAAGAAGGTTATGGAGATTGTCGCGGAGGGCGCGGTAGCCCAGTGGTTGGCGCGCGGGAATTGCACTCGGTAGGCTCGGGTTCGATTGCCGCCACTGCCAAAACTGCTGCCATTTTCACGCGGAGTACAATCACGTTAAACATGTGGATCCGTAAGTCCTTCCGAGAGGTTGTTGGTAGAGGAAGGAGGGTACGGACCCTGTGGATGCCTCCCCTACTGGGTTCCGGTCTAAATTGGGTGAATAAAAAGAAGGTTATGGAGATTGTCGCGGAGGGCGCGGTAGCCCAGTGGTTAGCGCGCGGGATTTGCACTAGGTAGGTCCGGGTTCGATTCCCGCCATTGCCAAAACTGCCGCCGTGTTCAGGCGGAGTACGATCACGTTAAACATGCGGGACCGTAAGTCCTTCCGAGAGGTTGGTGGTAGGGGAAGGAGGGTACGGTCCCTGTGGATGCCTCCCCCACTGAGTTCCTGTCTAAATTGGGTGGCACTTCCTGGCCCTCCAAACAGTTACCTTACACTTTACTGGTAGGTCACGCCAGCGAGTGTGCCACGGTTAGAATTTGCCACGGTCAGAATTTTCAAGGGTAGCGAACAGGCTGGTCGCCAAAGGCGGCTAGTTTATTATATAGATAAAATTTGCAGGTCTTCTCTAGCATCCAAAAGAAAATATTGACCTCCAGTCAAGCGGTGTCTGCCCCCCCCCCCCCCCCGTCATGAACGGCGGCCCTGTCACCCTCTATCGAATATTTTAGCTATGTGTGTGTTGTGTTCGTGCTCTACGCTTTGCAGTTCGTTAGCGGTTGGGGCGCATACTGTTCTTTTAGACTGAACAAGGGGGGCTTATAACGCCCTCGAAAAAAGTGCAGTTAGTCACCTAACTGACATATGCCTGCTTTCTTCAAAGAAGTTCTGCACATTTTTGTCTTACAAGCAGCAGTTTCATTTATTGTAATTCACAAGTGGCGGTCCAAAAAAAGTGGTAGTCCACAAGTGGCGGTCCCAGGTCTCCCTTGAGAAAAAAGAATACACACAGATATATATATAAGTTTACTGAAAAATTTTAATTGAATCGCTTCATGATATAGTCCTATGGATCTTTAGGGACTTTATAAGGGATACTCTACTAGGAATTCTTCCTATAGGCAATCTACCTCCAAAGGGTGATAAGGAAATCTCATATTCCGTCAAGATAGGGTGAGAACGAACGACAGGAAAGGAGAACTCTCTCCCTCTCGTGGACACTACTAAATTTTGCATAAGATGGCAAAAAAAAATTGAAATGTGCAGAAATTCTGACCACGAAAAGAATATAGGTAAAAACCACAGAAATATAGGAAGTTTTTCATGATTTTAAAAAATTATATAGAATTACTTCTACTCCTGTCTTTTGATCATGCCCGTGGAGTTACAGAGGAGATAATACGCTTGAAAATGCCATAACGCTTTGAGAATTACATATAGGTATCGCTAGTGTTAATAAAGTGGCCTTTGATTCCATTTGACACAATAGAGAGGCATAGTATATGCATTTTTGATTTTTTTTACAAGATTCTCTAATTATCAGTATTTTTTCACAGTTGTAGGACAAAGTTCAAAATATAGGGAAATGAAAATAAATTGAAAGGTAAAATAATTTAAATATGCAGGAATATTATTATTTCAGTTCTAATTTACATTGCGCTAATAATTTATTTCTACAAAATTGATCGTTTAAATAAATATATGAAGTGTCTCACCATAGAAATACATACAATACATGGGCGCTTATCTTATCGCAGCGCCATCTGTATTATTGTCTCAAATGATATTGGCATTTTCTCAGTACGGAGTTTCAACTCCTTACCATTATCCATGAGGGCCTAGATAGGGGTCTTATAGGGGGCCTAGATAGGGGTCCTATCTAGACTCTCTAGTCAGAAAAAATGGCAAGATCCGCGAGGCGGTCCCGGAGTAAATCACTAAATTTCGCCGCCGAGAATTTACAGTAATACAATTTTTAAAAAAGTACTAAACAGTTATACAAGTAACTACTACGCAAATCAATAAGCATTATATAGGAATAATGGAAACTATATATTAAACTATATAGGAATAATTTTACATTTACTACTATTATGTACTTACATTTATAAACTGTTCAAATTTAAACAATGTTATCATTGCTGTTGCATGATTTTCATTTAATTGGACATGCTTGTAATACATTTATGTTACACAAGGATTTTCTTCTTTATTGCAATGTCTGTTGTCTTGTGGTGGCACATTTTCACATTTAGAAAAAGATCATTCGGTATCGACACTGTGGGTATTGATAGAGAATGGATGCCGACTTCATGTAGCTAGGGTTAGAAAATTAATTGTTTTCATATTTCAGAAATCTATCGAATCTTTGCTGACATGAAGTTCTTTTACACTCGTTTTATATGAACAAACAGCAAACAATTCTTCGATGTCTAAAAAGTTCTAGGACTATATATATATAGTATATATATTTGATATGGAGGGAGGGGGGGGGGGAAATTCGCGCCACGAAACTAAAAAAATCTGATGTGGGTAACACATGACTTTCCTTATATAATGCAATGAATTTGCTACTTTTGCAGTTAAAAAAAGTTATTCCTATAGTAGATACTTATATTCTTTCAAAGATATTAAATTTTCTTGAATTAGTCGTCATTTTCATTGATTTAGCGTCATTTTTATCTATTTGGCGAGATTTTAAAATGTCGCCAAGTTGGCGTCATTCCGCTAAATTCGTTACCAAAATATCGCCAAGCGTTATGAACGGAGAAATAAGATATTCTTATAGCAGATAAATGACTATTGGCGTTCAAATGCAAAAGTATTACTCAAAGTATCATTTGTCGTAAATGGAACGAGTTAGATCCACGAGAATGATGTCACCCAATTTATCGCATGATATTACATATGAAAAGTGAACATGTTTCTTAAGAGTTAATACTTTTTTTTTAATTTATGGGACTTTTTGATAAATTTATTTGAAAAATGTGTAATATCTCGAGAACAGTTCATGCTAGCGTTCTAAAAGTTATGTCAATCGTTTTCTAAGGAAAAATTACATAAGAAATGTCTATTTGCGTAACTTTATTAAAGGTTTTGAGTTTTTGATGATTGTTTCAAAATTTCACTCGAAAATTTAGGGGGCTTCTGAACATTGAGATTGTGTTTTAAAACAATAGGCATCCAGTATTCATGGATTGTGAGTTTTGTACCAAATTTCATTCGAATCGCTCCATTCGTTCGTGAGATATCGTTTACACAGACATCACCTCAAAAATGTTCGATTCGTGATCAGGGATGCTTGAAACGTGCTCTCCCGTCGAAAACTCGAAATCGAATTTTCGACCCCGTCACAATACTTTCTTTATACATTATGTATATAAGGAAAGTAATAATAGAAATTAGGTAATAATAAGAAAATATCTTAAATTCGCGAAATTCCAGACACCTCCCCCCCCCCCCCCCCCCTTCCACACATATAGCATCGAACACTTGTTGGAGAATCATTTTGTTTCGCTTTTAGTATTGCATTGTTGAAACTGCATTTCTTCGATTATATCGTCTGAAGATTTTTCGGTGTGCACGCACCATAAGACGTAAAATGTATAGATATCCCCCCATGGAACTCCAGAAAAAAGGAAAACTGTTTTATCTCAGTATTCAGGCTGCTTGAGGTTGTTATCGCTATCAATAATAAAACACTTGGACCATCACGTGGCTGTGTTGACCACGACTTGGTTACGTAACTGCGGTGAGTTATCAGTATAAACCGTGAGTTGTACGATAAGCATGTTATCAATATAATGCTCGTTTCTCAATTTTAAGGATTAAAGGCCTCGGATAAGATAATTTTATTTCGTGGATATGAATGAACGTGCTGTTTTTCCTAATCGAATCCTTTATTTTGAAGGTAGCCCTGAAAAGCGATAGCGCGTTAGAAGTTTGTGCCAAGATATCTGGTAGAGACCAGTCTTTTCCGGAAACACGAAGCTAGCTAGTATAATGCATTATCTAAGTTTATTTACAAACAGGGAGGTCGTCTAGTCAATTCACATCAGCTAGAAATAAAATATTGAATTATCGTCACGTGCACTGTCTTCCTCAATTGCAGAATAAATCTATTATTATTTAAAATGTCTATATTTCCGAAGTCACGTGCGAAAGGACAGCAGACATAATTTAGAGAAAAATGGTAAAATAGGGGAGGGGGGGGGGCAGGAACAAAAAAAAAAGTTGAATAACAATGTTTGATACATCACTTCCGACAATTTAGTTAATGCAGTGACGCCGCAGCCATACAGTGTGTTTGGAGCAGTGAGAATCTCATTTTGTAGCAGTATGCAACAATGCAATTTGAAATTTGGAGCAAGAGAATTGGCATAAATTTCATGACCGTATGACGCTTTGATTTCCCGCTACAGACTCCACACACAAACTTTTTATTATGTATTAGAAAATGTATGCAGGAGTTAAAGTAGGGTAGTTATATAAAATAACAAAATAAATAAATTTGATTCGCAAAAATAACATGTAATTCGTGTACATCGGCACAGCGGGCGTGATACCCCCCAAATCACTAAATTGGTATTTCCTTCTTCGACCCAGACCGTCCAACCTACAAGAAGGGTACTAAACTAGTATCTGTCACTTGCGAAGACTTTACGTTCCTCGTTAACAGACACACTTTAAAACTTAATCACAGCACAATTGAACCAATTTTTATATTGGCCATATCTTTCGAATACAAACGCAAATTTCATATACATATTAAATAGGTATCCGCTACTTAAATAATACAGATAACACCATAGTCAATTTCCAAATTACCTGTTTTGAACTAAAATCACTTTCACAATACAAATAAAACCGACAAATCTTGATCACACATCAGGACGTCATGCGCGAATGGACAACACGACTGCTCCGTGTGTGGCTTCAGCAGGTAGAAAAACTCCGGAAAAGGGGCCGCTCGGTAATGGAGGAACGTTCGATTAATTAAGAAAATCTGTCTCGGCTAAAATATTTATAATTAATCAACGGGTGGGTTTATAAAAAAATTTCTGGAGTAGTCTGTGATATATTTAGGAACTGCTGTTAAATTATAAACGTTGGATAGCACTCCATTGTTTCTATTTTATAAAATGAAATTAAATAAGAGTTTGCTACTTAAATGATACACTCATGTTTCAAATTGCAAAAAGGGCGTGGCTTAAAGTCTCAAGCGGAAGGCGCAATAAAATCCACCGGTAGAAGGTTAAATAAGTGAGATATACAAAGACTTGGCGGAAGATGTTTTGCGATGACTGAATGCGGTCACTTAATCCAATTTTTTATTTTTGTTAGAAATCCAAGATATACAGGGGTAGTACCGTAGTGCCAGCAGCATATCAAAATTCAGGACCCCAATTAAACAAAATTTCAGGACATACCATAATATATTATCGTATGCCACATACAATAAAATATGTGAATGCTATACTAGCAAAAATATATCATTAAATTCAAAGGACATAAGTCAGATTTGATTTAAAAGAGTTAAAATTTACAAGTGATCAAATACATGATTTTATTTGCAGTTGAAATTCGAAATTTTACAGATTTTTATGAAAAGTGCTAAAATTTGAAACTTTATTTAAGATTACCAAAATTTGCGATTTCTGCGAGTGTTTTTATAATATAAATGTCGATATTTTATTAAAACGTGCCAATGTCTAATATTGCTAAAATTCATTGATTTTTATGAAAAATAGCTAGTTTACGATTTAAAAGTACTTAAATTTGCATTTTCCTTTTAATTCATGATTTTATTTATAAGAGCTAAAATAAGCAATTATATTTTAAAATCCTAAACTATGTAATTTTTTAAGTACAAAATTTCACGATGTTATTTAAAAACGCTAAATTAAGCGACGTTATTTAAAAAGGCAAGAATTTGCTATTTTATTTATTTATTTATTATTTGCAATGACGACCAATAGGACAGTGAGCGAGGCCGTTGGATTGTGTGACGCACGTAAAACATTCAGAAATTTTAAATGCGAATAGCAAAATTTTAGGATATAAGTATTTTTTTCAGGAACTTAAGAACAAGTACTACCCCTGAATATAGTATGTTGAAGATCCAGACCACTCGACTGACTTCAGATGCGACGATATATGTATATACACTACGTGACAGTAAAAATGAGACACTAAGAAGGCGTGAGCAGAAAAATACACCGAGTTATGTACATGATGCGAAATGCGCAGCTGTCTCGCGCACGTTGAGGGAGATATAAGGGAAGGAACCTGCAGAAATGGCGACTGCCACACTGTCTGCCAGAGAAATCATTTTACAATTTTATTTGTCTCAGAGGAAACGTATAGTAGCAGAAGAATGCCAGGCCTCCGCCAACCGATTCAGTACCAGTAGACAAACAATTTCACGAGGAGTATGGTGATCGGACTCAGAGGGGCAGGTTGGTCAATACGTCAAATATCAGCGGACAGCCACCTACACGTGTCCACCGGCTGTAGCGAAGATCGAATAAAGTTTCGTCCAGAACAAAGCACCAGGCGCGAAGCGACTTTAATCTCCAATCTCTAGGTGTGGTTCTTATCTTCATACTGTGACATTATTTCATTGATCCATAGTTGGAGGTTCGAGGTTTTTGATTTAATGTTTTTATTATTTGACCTAGCTCCTAGTGTGGCAGTTTGTTGCACATTTAGAGTTTAAGCAGTTTGGGGGGTTGATGCAGATCTGAGGGTTACCTAGCAGTTTAGGATTTAAGACATTTTGTAGAAAAGCAAAGATCGCAAGTTTTATTTAATATCAACTGATTAAGGTGGGACGTTCCTAGTACCGAATATCAAAGTTGAGTACCGAACGGGGTCTCTTACGAGATTTAGCCTTGCGATGATCATAGTCATGCAGATTAAATAATAGTTCATTTGGGACAGATGGCAAATTTTTGTAGAATTTAAGCGCTAGCTTTTTAATTTGGGCTCCAACAGTTTTTATTTTGAAGTCTTTCCTAATTACCGAGTTTCTTAAGGCGGACTTCGACTTTTTTCCACCCATGTTAAAGTATAGGGCATTCTTACGCACACAACTGTGAAATAACCAGTGCTCAGATCTTTATGAAATTTGTCGCGATACATAGAAGGGAATATCTAGTTTGCCCAGTGGAACGCATTTTTGCAAAATATTAATAAATTAAAAAGATATAAATAAAAAACTCAAACAAAGTAATTAATTTTTAGTTTTCCAATTCTGCAATAGGTGGCGCTATAGAGCCGTCGAATGACTCTGAGGGTATATTATTAACCGTTTTCTTATTTCTTACGCTGAATATTTTAAATTTGGCTTCCACTGGGCAAACTAGGACTATAGCTTTATAATTTATACATAAATTTATTACATATTATTTAGTAATAAGCTCACAGTTGTGTGCGTCGCATTTACAATAACAAGTGATTTTTGCAGCCAATGCTTGGCAAAATTGGCGCAAAGCTAGTGCACAGTAAACCTAAAGTCAATCAAGTCAATACCCAAAACAAATTTATTGTAGAAGCGTGATTATTTTATGTTACATAAAAGTAAACAATTTTCTCTTTACTATATTAAAATTTGCGCGCGCAACCTTCTTATCGCCGTCTTTTGCCTTTTGGAAGGATAAGTTAAAAAACACTTCAAAAATTTATAAAGGTAAATATTATATTTAGTATCTACATTTTGGTTCAAAACGCCAATATTGTTACAATCTAGTTTGAAATTTAAAGATTAAAAATTATAAATCTTGTAACTACAGTTAATCATTTCAAATATATTTTCTGTTTTATAAAAGTGAAGTTTAATGTCAGATCTAGGACTGGTCTTTTTGTATTTATCTGAAGTTCATGTTTAAAATATATATCTAAAGCGGTAATATTAAAATATGCTACTTCACTGAGAAAAATTCGTACTGATACCTCTAACAATTAGCTGATATAGCCCTATGAGAATTTGTTGTAAATGAATACAAAAATATAAAAAGTTTTCTCTTTTTCTTTAAAATCTTTGATGAATCACTTTTTATGCAGCATTTTGCTTTTTGGCTGTTTAAGACAAAAACTGTTCAAAAACATAATTTATGAAATTTAGCATCAATAAATATTTAAGTTATAATTTCTACATTTATTTCGAAAATAAAGTGCTCATATTAAAGTATATAAAGTGAAATATAAATTGATATATTAATAATTTTTTTTCTTTAAATTCACAAATTGGATTTTGTTAGCAAAGTGGCAGTTGAGATGCTAAGCACTCCCAAAATTTTTAATTGAACCCCATAAATTTTTCGAATGTATAATGGCACTAGTAGCATACACATTCTTAATCTGGAATATATATTATAAAAAAACTTAAAATTCACAATTATGTGCAAATTTCTATAGTATTCTAAATGACATTCTTGTTCAATGCATTCTATTTTTTAAAATATTTAATTTAATTCTAATAAAAAAGGTATATAAGAATATCTGTTCTTGTTATACAAAATTATCTTCACCTTCAAATGCGAATCTGAAGAATAAAACATCCTGGTTCAATTTGTAAACAAATTTACAAAAAATATGAAATTAGATCAAAATATGTCAAATTGAAAGCGATAAAATTGTATTAGAAGGTATAACTTTCATTCAGTTTCAATAATTGACTAAATACAATATATGAATTTGAAAAGTCTTTACCAAAATAAACAGATGATGTAAGAAATTGAAAATATCAAAGATGCAATATGCATTTATAAAAAATTGTTTATATCCATTTCCTTTTTATTTAAATCAGAAAAATGAAAATATCAATAATTCCTATAAATCCAGTCAAAAATGCAATACCGTACAATTATAAAATTTATTTTTTATATCTATTTTTTTTTTTTTTTTTAAATGGGAATAATATCTATGCTTGGAGTATCTGTGTCGAAATTGAAGCATTTCGAAAAATGTAAACAATTTTAATGCTTATATCGCCGAACCTAATAGATAAAAATGTACATAATTTTTTTTTGTTTTGTTGAAAATAGGGTACTGGTTATGAATATATAAAACTAATTTATATATTTTGAGCTTTTTTTTAACTTGAAAAGATATCTGTACAAGTGATTTTTTTGTTTTTTCATTTTTCTTCTTAAATCGATATTTATTGTTAAAAATAGGTTTTACAGTTTTGGAGTACTTATTTTGTCAGGTTGAAGAAAATTTGAAATTTTCCTTTTTGCAAGTTTGTAATGCTTATATCTCAAAAAATAAAAGTGAGCTATGAACAATGAGCAAGAATTTTACTTTAATCTGGGTTTTCCAATGGATGGAAAATCTGTAGTACTTAAAATATAACGCTTGTTGCAGCTCAATCTGTTTACTTACTCCTTGGTAAAATATTGATACATAAGCACAAGATATTTGATTCTGTTTATAAAAATTAGGAGGTTACGTGAACTTAAGAATTCCAAAGATGTTTAATGATTCTTGGGGTTTGAACAGAATAAATAAAAATATACATATTCAAGTATGTATTTATGAGCCTGCAAGTAAGTGTAAAAGATATATAGTATAATTTATATACCAAAAGGTAAGATAGTAAAGTAATTTGATATTTTAGCATGAAGTCTATGGCCGAAGTATCCAGATAAAATTGGGGTGAAAACAAAAAGTGCTATAAACAGTTAATAAGTAATTTGTAGTGCTTTGAAAGCCTGTAAACAAAAAAATTAGTGAAACAGTCAAATAAATTTATTGAACTTTACTGAAGTTTTATTTTAAAAAATGTTATTCACACAAAGCTATTTCGGCTTCATCAGACTAGAGCAACTGCTGATTCTGTTATTTAAATTGGAATTTTTTTTAAATCATCTGCTGTATAAACACATTTGATTTAATTGTGTTGCTAAGTAATATGATATCATTTTCTTAAAATATATTGCTTCATAATGGTATCTCTATGGAAGATTCTTTTTTTATTAATATCTCAACAGCTCCTGGTCCTAAAAACTCAAAATATGGATTGCATTGTAAGTAGGACTATTTCAAGGCTATCCACAAAATCTTTTGAAATTCGGTACAACCATATAAATTTTCAATTCTATTTATATGGACTAACAGTATACCCATTCTTCATGCAGAATATATAAAGAAATATTAAAATCAATTTATGGTGAACTTTTAATATTTAATTCTTTTTGAAATTTTTTAATAATTCTCATTAAAAAGGAAAGGTGAGTTCTCCCGTGCTGAGATAATAAACAAATAGTGAGAAGTGCTACTTTTTCTTTGTAAATAATTTTTTTTAATAGTGAATTTTCTTTATAAATAATAGTAGATATACCCAATGCTGCTCATGATTACAAATGTGTACAAATACCCATATTATTCTAAGTGACTTCGGTATTCAAAATATTCTATTAAAGTATAATTAATTTAATTGCCCTAAAAATAAGTATAAGAATTTCTGTTTTCACTGTACAAAATTATCTTCACAGGTAAATCTAAAGATTATTCAAAACATTCTATTAAAATATTTAATTTAATTTTCCTAAAAAAAGTATAAAAAAATTTCTCACGATTCAAAATTATCTTCGCAAACAAATCTAAAAAATAAAACATCCTGGTCCTGTTTGTATAAGCACAATTATAAAATATGTAAAATTAGGATCAATCTACCTATATCACAATGAATATCTCCCCCAGGGGGCGGTGCCGCCAAAGATTGCGGTGGTCGGATTTTAGGTCTGTACCTCTGGTTCTCCGTCTGCTGGGGGAAAATCAATCGGGTTACCTGATCGGTGATGAACTGGCTGTCGTACCAGTGAGTCGTTCAGGCCCCGACTCTTCCAGGTGGTCGAGCCCATAGACTGTGCCTATTCATGACCTGAGCCAAGGGCCGACCGGTGGCTGGTGTCGAGCTTGGCGGACGTTCTCTCGGACCCTGCCTGGTGAATGTTTCCGTCGAGTCAGCGACCTGGTTGCGGCTCCTCTGGAATGGAGATTGGCTAGCCCTACGGCTAGCCTTAATATGGCGTAAACTTCACGGTCGCCTGGCTAGTTCGTATAATCCTATACCACAATGAAAGCACTAAAACAAATGGTGTTAGAAGATTAACCCATACCATTTTCATTCTTCTTCAACAAATAGCTTGAAATATTGTCAAAATAAAACAGATGCAGTAAAAAATTGAAGATATCAATATTTTCCATAATCTTTTAAACTATAATGTCATAATTGATATAATCCAGTTAAAAATGCAATTACTTAATATAAATATTTCTCTAATATTTAAATTGGAAAATATTTAATAAAAATTGTCTGTTGTATAAACACATTGGATTCAATATCATTACTAAGCAACAGGATATATTTTTCTTCAAATGAATTTGCAGAAAAATATTATCTGCGTAATGCTGTTTCTATGGGAGGTTCATGTTTTATTAATATCTCTACAACCCCTGGTCCTAGATTAGAAACTCGAAACATGGACTAAATTTTAAGTGGAGTTAACCCAAACCTATCCAAAAATTTCACGAAATTCAGTGCAGCCATTCTCCCGTGATGATGAGATAAACACATAGATTTTCAACTTTATTTATCTTATAGATTTTACATTGCAAATGAAATGATAAAAGCTAATAGGGCTTTAATATGTTGGAGGGTGCCAAACCTTTAAACTTAAAATCTTAGCTCTGTATATATTATAGAGAGATATTACAAAATTCATTCAGAGAGCCATACCTCCTTATCAATTGCAGTTACCTTGTTTATTTTTTATTTATTTACTATCAAAAATTTTAATAAAATTGAAATCATGCTATTAATGGCATAACAAAGTTTGTTGCTAGTTGCTACAAAGAAATTGTAATTGTAAAATGAGTTGTTTGAAACCTATCAACTCACATAAAATTAAAAGCAAAGTTTTCAAATCTGATCACCAAGACATATATCAGTAGCTGTTTTGTACAGTACCAGTAGCTGTACAGTATCAGTAGCTGTATTGTACAAGAATATTGAGAAGTTCATAGTTGTAGGTCTGTATTTGTTTCATGGAACATAATACTTTTAGTTGTAAATAGATGGTCTCAAAAGTGTATAAAAAATGTTTTAAAATCAACCCTAGAATAGTAAGTATATGTTAAAATGATGTATGATAAAAATGTCTACTATTTATCTCTTTTTTTTTTTGAGCACCTTCATAGTCTAGTAGTGTTTGCCAAAGGTCATTCCACATGACACAGTGTGGAAGAGAAAAAAATATGTCATTCAATATTGCATTAGTTAAACTTGATTGCAGACTATGTATGTCTAAATGATATATAGTTGCCATTAAGATTAAGAAAATAAATATATGCTTTATTTACATAACCATTAAATGGTTAACATTATGCTTATTTTATACATATATTAAAGAGATGTTTATATACTTGAGTTTATACATAAAAAAACTCTAATATGATTTTAGCTTTTGTCGCCTAATGTAAGAATGACAAAAAGAGAGTTTCCTCAGAATTTACAGCTTTGAATTTTTGTAATAGAAAAGTCTGATCATCTCTATTTTTATTCAGTAAAGGCGACCTTTTTAACCTATAAATCTAAGCAGAAAAAACTTGTTACACCTATATCATCTGCTTGTAGTTAAGTTCAAATGTTCTAAATAAACAAAATAGAAATCATCCTAAATTATAACTTTACTAAGGGAGCTATAGACTCCATTGATTAAATATGATATATGAATTGCAGTCATAAAACAAACGATTGGCCACTGTGCATTTTTTACTAAACATTGCTGTATTAAATGCTTATATAATCCACTAAAATAATTTTAAAAAGGAAAATGGACAAAACATTTACCAAGACTTAACTTATGTTCCTGATACATTACCAGTTAGTAGAAAATTGGTAAAGGAAAAGGCAAAACTATCCAAGTATTTCTGTAGGCACAAGACAATGCTTAAAAGAGTTCTTATTCTTAACAATGAGAAAGTTGAAAGGTAAGAGCATTGTTTGTGATACTTTTGTTAAAAAAAAACACTTAGAAAATACTACTCATGCTGCAGCTTTACAAAGAAAAGGATGAGGACAACATATTGCTGTACCTATAATCAACCAATCTGTGGTGACCATACAAAAATGTATGTTTATCTTATTATTTACACATGTAAATGTTTCACATTTTTAAGTTGATTATGCATAAAAAACACATCAAGGGTATGCACCCAAGTTTTCTATCATTTACTGGACTTTGAGTAAGTAACATTTAATCATATTCTTTAACTTAAAAAGTTTTCAAAAAATAATTTTTTATGCTTTGACGCTAAATGTGTAAAATAAAAGGAAATTATAAAAAATATGTATTGTTACCAATAACATAACCTCAGAGAGTGTTTCCATAGAGATAGTTTTAAATATTTTTTATATATGACATATATAAAATTTGATGGTAAATATCTTAACAATTTCAGTGTATATCAGTTTTGACAATATACAAATTTTCAATCAGGTTTTTCCTCATTTTTCCCATTTTCTATTGCATAATTTTTATTCCTTGCATCATATAATACAAAAGTAATTAAATACGACTATGTATGAAGTTCATAAGTGCTAACAACCAGACTTTACCAGTATCCATAATTACGTGTCTGGTACACATCAAATCCCTTGTTTATTCCTTAAAATTTTACTAGTACTTAAGATTACACATGATTTTTACCACTAAAAGGTAAATTTTTGTTATGATTTTTTTTTCTTCCATATTAATTCCTCTACATATATTTTTTTACTTTTCCACATGAAATGGTATTTAGGTATTGAAAATTTGTAATAATTACATTTGCATTGAAATGAAACTTAATACTTTTTTTTAATATTTTATGCAGCTAGCTAGTTTTTTTAATAGATATTAAATAGATATTTGAGCTAGATAGTTTTTGTTATTAAATAATGCATATGTCAGTAAAATTAATTTATACTGTTTTTGAAACAGTATAAATTATATATTTTCATTAATAAATATAGTAAATAAAGACTTTTTGGAAATAAAATATATTTATTTTTGTGCATATAAACCTCTGATTGTAATAAAGCATAAAACAAAAATATACAGTTGATAGTTGACTAAAAGTATCAATCAATTTCTGAGGCAAGGAACAACCTACTTTTTCAGGACATAAAAGGCAGAACACATTCACCAGCAAAGGAAAATGCATCTGTCGATTCTTTTAATCAACCTTTTATGCTGTTAAACTAAGTGTTAATTTTGCAGATTATTTTGACAGCAATTTGTGCAAATATATGTATATATATATGTATATATATATATAAATATAAATTAGTAAATCCAAAGTTAGAATGTATGTAGTAACTCATAATACACTATTCCAAAATTTTCTACAAAGAAATAAAAGAAATTAAGACATAAAGAGAAATTAATAAAGCGTAATGCAGGTCATAAAGACAAAGACGATCAACAAATTTCAAAAATGAGGAATGCAAATAAGAAAACAAAAAAATCAAGCAAAAAAGCTTGCACATGGAAGAGATTTAGGCTTACGATAAGTTCATTTCGAAAAAATTCTCTTCGGGTCCATATATCCCTTCGAAATGAACACAAAAATGCTTGTTTCTGAAACACAAGATAGATTTTATCTATAAACTTGTGTTATATGGACGACAAGCATATAGATTGGAACAATAAAGGAAACATAAATACCTTGAAATACATTTCATTAGAGCAACCATGACAAGCAAAATATGGCTAGACCAATATATATTTATATATATTTATTTTAAGAATTTTAATTTACTTGTATTATAAATACCAGGGATTGATCATTTATTGAATATGGTCTGTAGAGCAAATGTGAAAATAAAATGGTCTGAAGGGAAAACTTGAAATCAAAATTGACTCTATGACAAGCTTGTGAAAATTATAAATAGGTATGAAATGCCCCTCTTTCCCTGTTCCATATATAAGGTAAGCAGTTGAAAAAAGAATTACATGTGGATTGGTGAGTCCTTTAACTACACCCATGTGTGTGTATGTGTATAAATATATATATTTTAGAAACATTATATATTATGTTGTGATAATTGTTTGAGATTCTGATATTTAAAAAACAGAATAAAAATTAAGATCATAATAAATAACTAACTGGGAGAATTTTAACTTTAAACATTTAGTTTTTGCTTTGAATATGGCTACTCTATGTGATCTTTATACACTGAAATATTCATTTGTGCATAATTTTACTCATGTGTCATTTAAGTATTAGATATTTTCCTTTGTATAATCTAATAAATAAATTTCACTCTTTAAAAAATTTCAAGTCTATATGTGTGCAAGTGTGTGACTATTCTTTTTTACTACTTAAAAATGAACTAGTATTTTTCTTTCAAAAAAATACCTCTGAAATTTAGTATCTTTTTCTCTGGAAAATTCATAGAACTTTTATTTGTGAATTTATTAGACACCCTGATAATTGTTCCCCTTTAAAACAAAAAGCTAAAATATAATAATAAGCTCTTTAACATCAAATATCTCACATGAGTAAATTTGTATTAAATATACCTATCTTGTATTAAATATTTGACATTTCTATTCGGTAAACTAACTTTTGTGCTGAGTTTTAAAATTCTTTTGAGTATATTGCATTAATAAGTAAGAAACCCTAAATATATTAGTGCAAATTTCATTTTTATATTTATTTTAAAATGAATATTGCCATTATAAATGAATATTCTTAAATTATAAATTATAAAGGAATTAAAAGAGTATCATAAATGTAAAGAAACACAAATTTATATAACATTTGTTTTATACATATTAAAAATTATTCATTGTGAAGGCCCAAAAAAGATGTCATATGGGTCCCCAAACATGTAAATCTGCTGCTGCTATTAAAATATTTCTGGTAAGCAACTATTTTGATATAAGCAAGAAAGTGCTTATTTGATCATCCATCACCATTCGTGGGCAATATTTTCCTAGTTATTGCTGCTTGTCAGCAAGGTGCAGAAATAATCTGTGTACACAAAACTCCTTAAAGCAAGGGTTTCAGAAATTTTCTGGTAGAACTATTTGTACTTCCAATTCAGTAGCAATCTGTGCCATTATTTTAACCCTGCCTATCGCTAACAATTGTAAGCACTCGGAATTATAGTTAAGCAGCTTCTGCCCTATAACAGGACATTGTATAAAAGTAATAAAGTTTAATTGACCTCTTTTTTTTATACATGTTCTCAGGAAATATTTATATATACATCGTATTTGTTATTAGTATATGTGCCACATCTCAAACACTCTACCAATCCATAAGAAGAAACACATCAACTTTCCATACCTGAGGAAACTTTACATTTGGATGGTGAAGAAGATGCGCAATATTCAAGACATCCACAATTTTTTTGCCTCAAAGGCTAAATGTGTATTTGCTTAGAGTGTGGATAATACATCTCACCTTTGCAAATGCATTTTTGGCTGTTTTATTCATCAAAGAAGCCGATGTCATCAAGAACTATTCAAGATACCCAATGTTTGCCTCAAAGGCTAGATGTGTATTTGCTTAAAGTGTGAATAATGCATTTCACCTTTGCAAGAACTGCAGTTAGGGGTACCATAAAAGTAAGTTTTCTCTTTTATCCAAAGCATGTATTAAAATTTTTATTATTATTCTAATTTTTTTTTATCCAGAAAACCTTTGTGAGTGCAATTTGGACTGTTTTGATTCAACAAAGAAGAAAATGTAAGCAGCACAAGAATATATAGGAAAATGTATTTCATATATTAAATTTAATGTGATCTCTACTTGGAGTCATACGTCGGTGTATTGGCACCCAGGGCAAACAGTAAAATTGGCGCCACCCTCCCCAATGGAGCAGGTGTCTGATTTTATTATATATTTATATACCGGTATAATAAAAATATTGCTATTATTATTGTAATGTGAAATTAGTGGCCTGTATATAATTTGCTTATTGTATTAAATAATAACAAAATGTTAATTTTTGTATATAAAATATTACTCATAGTATAACATTTTAATATGTCTATTTTTTAGTATAATTAAGTTAATAATTAATAAATAGTCAAGTAATATAATATTTTTAATATAATTAAGTTTCAATTTTAGATATGTTTTGAATTATGTTTTAAATTAATTTCACATTTTTAAATTTATAAAAAAGTTTACATCATGATGACATCCCCTCTCCAATTTAGAACCTAAGTAGGCTACTGCTCCTGCTGCCTTCCCTTCCCCCTCTTTGATCTGAATATGCTTTACTGGAACACAATAATATAGGAAATCTAGTAGTAGACCCTCCATGTCTCCTATAAAACTGCTTTTTCAGAAATTAACACTTTTATGTTTAACAAGAAACTTTTGTGTTTTATGTTTTGAGCTTCTATGCTGTTTTGGGGTGATTAAATTTAGTTGAGTATTAGTAATTAGTCTTACTTTTGTGTCAGATATTTTTCAATCTAATCCAACAATTTAGACTTGGGGATAAATTCTTACCTATTTCAGAGAAATTTATTTTCATTGAAAGAAATTGGTGTGTGTGTGTGGGGGGGGGGGATATGTCTATTCAATGCGAGACTAATGGTCATTTTGCCAATGGAGGGATGCCTTTTGTAGAGGACTTCAAAGGGAAAATCTGTATTGCATAGATTAAATTTAAGTCTATGTCATTTTAAAGGATTTCAAATATCCTCTTGTTGAAAATGTGTTTTAAGGACTTGAAAAGTACAAATGTTTTACTTTATAATTTTTAGCTTACCATTATTTTGGGGTGTTGATGATATATTTTTTTCCACAATCAATTATGATTGTGGAAACATTCATAATTCATAAGATAATTCAATCACAACATTTTGATTGAATTATCTGCTTTTAATAGTTTTTAAACTATGCTTTAGTTAAAAGCAAACCTGTAGTTAATAGTAATTATTATTAGGACCTGAAATTTGATGGCATTTGTATTTTGGGGCCTTTTTCTCTTTTTGGGCATTTTTTAATGAGTTTTTAGTACGTTTTTAGACGTTTTTGGAGATTTTTATTAAATATTTTAAGAGCATTATTATTTTTAGGTCATTTTTTGCCATTTTGTAAAATATATAAAATTTTCATAAGAATTATGCTTTCAATTTGCAACACTCAAAACCAGGTTTGTTACATGAACAAAGCCATAAAACTTCAAAACTTCTCATTCTGGCAATTCAGTTCAAGACACTTGTTTAGTGCTAATATTGAGGGAAGAGAATCTCCATTGTCCACATTTGAAATGAACTGTGGTGGAGGTAGTTAACAAAAAAATTCAAATTTAGAGGTTCTTATCTTGTACTGTTGCTGCTATTCCAAACGCTTTATGTACTACCTGACAGAACAGGTTTCGACTGGTTCTGACTCTCAGACTTTCTCCTGGACGTCTGGGGGCTTCTGAAAAAAATATCATTTTTCTTTTCTTCTGAGGTTTTATAGTGCATATTATAAAGCAAAGATAAAATTCTAATCTGTGAATTCTTTAATATTGAAGTGATTTAATTTATAATTTTAACAAAACATAATGCAAAGTGTTTGGGAACCGTTCAAGTTTTAAGGTCAGTTTTTTAATTCTTAAGGACATTTTTCATCTTTTTAAGGCAATTTTTAGGTCATCAACATCCCAGCCCTATAATGATTATTGGAGAAGGAGCTCAAAAACTATTTAATACCTTAAAACATTCTTAAATAAATTGTATCGTGCAAAGTTAGTGAGCACTTGTAAATACAGGGCATTTTAACCATAGGCAAATGCAATGGACTTGCAATGGTTAAGGGCCCTATTTCGATTTTCCATACCCCAGCAATATTTCTTATATTTATTAAATCATTTTTATTCTTATCTAACTGCACTTTTGATTTGAGAAGTGTTTTATTTTCTTTTGTGCAGAAAAGCATAAAGTAATGAAAAGTAAAAATTAAGACAATAATCAATAAAATGTTTGCAAGCCATTTAGAAACTAACTGAGATCATGCGCACTACAAGTATTTTTCATTAATAATTTTCTAATTAGTCAAATTAAATTATGATATATTGCTTCTCTACAACATTACGAGAAACTAAATCTTTCAGAAATGCTAAAGCTGCTTCAGTGCCTGAGTTTTTGAAAGTGAAGAAGTAAGTTTAAGGTTACAAATATTTCTGAATTTGTAATGCATTAATATATAAACGTGGACAAAATTTGCTTTTAAACTAAATATCTCCATAAATATGCAATTTATTTCAATGAAACTTTTATCAGGTAATAAGACTCAATCTAGACAGTATTTGATATAAGTTTTATCCGAGGAATGCATTTATACGCATAATACATTTTGATAAATCTACACCTTTTGAACATCCCTGAATGTGAAGTAACCATTTTTTTCTCTAATTATTCTTATATGCCTGTGCGCACAGTATCTCTCGAAAATATTGGGCAAGTCGGAGGAGGGGGGTACTTGGTTCCTTATTCCACTAACCAGTTTTACTTTTTGGATCCCTATTCTATTTTCGTTCATTTTAAATAGCTTTTCCGATTCCTCTCTTAATTATAATTCATTTTTTATTCTTCCAGATTGCATCTCGGCTCTCCAAGACCCCCTTTATTCAGAGCAGAGGCATAGGGTGTCTTGCTCTACTTTTCAGTCCTTTTTTGTTCTTTCAAGATGGTCCATTTTTCCTTTTTAATATTAAATGTACATTGTATATATTTGATTCGAAAAAACGTTATAAAAGTATAATTAATTTTAAAAATCTTACAAAACTAGTAGATATTTTTAAGGAGAGAGAAACCACTTACAAACGGCTCGTAGATTCCCCCTTCCCACACACATACACCGTAGAATATATAGAACCTGAAGAATATATAGGATATCTACGCCACATACACATTTTTTTACACGGTTTTATGAAAAAAAAAAGTTTCTCTTTAAATACCATAAAATTTGATTACACAAATTATTTTTTCTCGTCAGCAGACGTGGAATTATAGTGCTTCATATGTATTACCATATTTGTTGTTAATTCGCTGAAAATATTATAATTAAATATGAATTGATCAACTCCAATTATTTCCAACAGTATATAGTTCTAAGACAGCATCCGAAAATTCTGAAGTCGAAAAAATAACTGCTTTCAATTGTATCATTCTTCCGAATCACAAAAATCGTCTTCCCTAATATAAATAGCAGGTTCCCAGCCTCTATCATTGTGATGTGATTGCCAGTCCCCATCTTACCCGCCCAAGATATTTATTTACACCTGTCTTGTTTCAAGTTACAACCTATCTTTTCACTCTGTGACACAGCGTTTACAGCCGACGAAAATTGGATTCCTACTCGATGATCCCTACTCACACGCACACTTCTGCGCAACTTGGTTGCACTCGTGAGAGATGACAGAAGACGGATCATAAAAAGCGGGAGAAAAGATTTTGTGTGCAAGTGAATTTAGTTCGAGTTTCTTGAGTTTGTTGAATCTGCTTAATAAACACTACAGTGCACTCAGAGTATAATAAAAAACAAAGGCCCTTTATCTCTAAAATATAAAGAGTGTTACATTTCACTTTTGTTTATAGAAAATTACCTATTTTTTAATTTACCAATTTTAATATTTAAAGATTAAAACTAGAAATTTTAAAATTATTATATTTTAATTAAAATAATTTTATACTGTGGTGCATTGAGTATGAGTAAACTTTAGTTCCAGTAGCCAAGTCAAAATGGAATTTACCATTAAGAAGAAATACAATTTATAAAGCATAAATAGTTTCCAAGAATTTTAAAGTATTTTTAATTGAAAATTTCAATTACTTTTAATAGATATAATAAATAATTCTATTATATGTATATTACTTATATAAACAATAATTATTGATAATTAATATATTTTAAAATCAATAGAAGAATTCAACTAATTCTGCTATTGCCACAGATATTTTATCCCTTTAAAATGAAAACATATAATAATAATGGTGGATTACAAATAGTGACATAGAGATAATAATTGTAAAGAAGGTAAAATCACTGGCAGATCAGCAATTTAATAAGGCATATATTACTCTTCATTCGGGGGGGGGGGGGGAGCAGATATTCGCCGCCCTTCCCCGAACGAAGAGAATAAGTTTTATCTTACTAAAAGTATTTCCAGGCCTTCCGAAAGCCTCCTGGTGATCTAGAAGATTGAAAAAAAAAAAAAAAAAAGGCCAGAAATAGAATGAGCTCTAAGAAGCGCCGTGACATCTTGAAAACTGAGGAAAACTTAAAGAGGTTAGAAAATAAATTATTATGCAATACTAAATTCGTAACATTTTTAGGAGGTAGGGGGGGGGGGTGAGGGGATGTCCGTGTGGGGTGGTGATAACAGATTTCTGCGGTGTGAATTATCTATTTCAAGTTTTGATATTTTATTCTCTGGCAACAGAAACACTCAACGTTTCTCGAGATATGTATATAGATCAAGAGAATTCGCAGTGAACTGTATTTTCTGTAAATTATATACTATCTGTATCCAATCTTTCACATTTTTGCCATTTTCTCCATTGCATATTAATTCGTTTGTGTTTTCGAACGCTATTTCCTCTTTTATCTAACTGAATCGGGTTTAGAACAAGCAAATGTTGTTGTAATACTGTCTAGTCAACATTGTACTAGGCAATACCGACTATTTCTGTTAAATGATACAAAAAAAAAATGTTTTCTTTAAATAGGATTAAACCGGATATTTTTGCTAATAAGAGAAATACATGTATGTATACTCACGCAAAATATAACAACATTTCTGTAGGGATTAGAATAGAAAATTATTAATAACAGAAATAATTTTCTTTGCCTAGTATTTTCTTAATTATGTTGGCCCATGAGCATTCCAAACACGTCATTTGTTTCGAAAGCGTTATATATTTTTTAATGAAATAGAAAATAGTTTTTATATACATAAAAAATTAAATAATGATCATCAATCATACTACATTTCTTTGTGAGTCTTTATATATTTCTTACAGTGGTGCTTTCAAACTTTTCTTATATCGTCTGGTCACAAATCATGCTAACACCCGAGTGTACAAATCGCCTAACACCCATATGTGACTAATTTGCCACATTTTAGGAAATTTAGTCAATTAGTTTTTGAATTAGAGTGCAATATACATACATTGCACAGGCAGGCAGACACGTCACACTGAAAATAGTTTTTTCGTGTTCCCAAACCAAAATGTGTAGATTCGTCGAAAACTCGAATTGCGATTTTCAACATGATTCCAATACGTTCCCTATACATTACCATGTATTGCAGGGAAAGTAAAAATATTTCTTTTTATAAGCCAGCCTTAATTTAAAAATTTTCGTAAACGTTTTTGAGATATTTATTTTGTCAAGTTAGTAATTGGGCAGTCACTCAGATAAATTCGACGCATTAAGATGATTTGTGTTAATATATAATTTTGATACTATGTTACGTGTAGCTGACAATATCCTTTTCCCGCATGTACATTAGAAGAGACTCTTTGCATGAGTGCACGAAGCATGAAATCTTCCGAATCAAGATAGACATGGTCGTATGCAGAATTTTTTTCCAGGGGGTTCTAAAATTGATTGCATTCCAAATTTAGAAATTACTACCAACCTTGAATTGTTACAAAGTAAATTTGAATAGATGGTATAAGCATCACATTTTAAGAATTAGTGTGTATAGCACTTTTAAAAATGAGTGTGTACCACCTTTAAAAATTAGTCTCCCTTTCATAACAGAATTCTAACCATCCTGGAGACAGAGTAACTAAACTAAAAATTGGACATTCATAAACATACCAAATGCAATGATCCTAAGTTTTCCATTTAGGTTCAAGTTTAAATTGTTTTAATTAATATGCACGTGGAAGAAAACACACAGTTGTGGTTGAATGTTCTAATTCCAAAAAGCATTTTTTTAATTTTTTCTCTCGTATTGGCTTTTAATTAAATTAAAAATTTTCCCAGGGGGTGCTTTAGCATCCCCTGGTTTCCCCCCCCCCCTAAATACGCCCATGAAGATAGATGCAATCAAGTCAAGAGTTTTACTTTTACATTCTTTCAAGAATTACGAGAACTGGACGCACTCCCTTTTATGACCTTCAACCTCTAGCAACACTTCAACTTGACTTATGCCCTGAAGAGTAAAGAGAGTATTCTCTCCCTTTTGTGCCAGTGGAAGAGGATGCATATGAAGTGGTGACCTTCACAGACATCTGGCTGCGATAACAAGTTCGCTTGCTTATTTGGTCAAATTTTGAAATGAATGTTTATAGTTTTTGTTTTAAAATAATACTTTTCATAATGAAAAAATCAGCAGTAACTCCAGTTTGATGGAGACGAACAGTTGAAAAAATTAAAATATCGAAATTAAAACTACTTTTTCAAAACAGTTTAAAATGTTAAAATATCGACATTAGAACCATCTTTCACAATGTAGTTCAGAATATTAAATTCAGAATATTAGTTCAGAATACACGATTCCAATACTTTCCCAATACATTACCATGTATTGCAGGAAAAATAAATATCTAATGTTAGCAGCACATGACTTTCCCTGTAGACTCATATTTACATCCTCTTTATTACTTTCCCTGCAATACATGGTAATATATAGGGAAAATATTGGAATCATGCCGAAAATTACAACTCGAGTTTCCGACGAATCTACACGTTTCGAGACCTCTAGAATACGAAAAAACTATTTTTAGCGTGACGTCTGTGTGTGTGTGTCTGTCTGTGCAATGTATGTATCCACTCTAACTCTAAAGTTAATGGCCGAATTTCATAAAATTTGGTAGGTAAGTCACTTTGGTGTGACCTTGGTGCTGATTAGTTTTTAGTACGATTCGGGAAAAAAGAACCCGCATATTTTTGCGAAATGGCCCTAAAAATTGCCTGTATCCGCTCTAGCTGAAAAACTAATGGACCGAATTTCACAAAATTCGGTAGATAAGTCGCTTGTGGGCTACCCCGGTGCTGATTAGATTTTGGTACGATTCGAAAAACAATAACCTGCTTTTTTCTTGCGAAACGGCCGCAAAAAACGTCAAAATCTGAAATAAAAAATCTGATGTGGGCAGTACATGACTTTCCTTATATAATGCAATGAATTTACTACTTTTACAGTTAAAAAAAATGTTACCCTTATAGTAGGTACTTATATTCTTTCAAAGATATTGAATTTTCTTGAATTAGTCGTCATTTTCATAGATTTAGCATCATTTTTATACATTTTTGCGAGATTTTCGTTAATTTGGCAACATTTAAAAATGTCGCCAAGTTGGCGACATTCCGCTAAATTTGTCGCCAAAATCTCACCAAGCGTTATGAACGTAAAAATAAGTTATTCTTACAGCAGATAAATGACTATTGGCGGTCAAATACAAAAGTATTACTCAAAGTATCTTTTCTCGTGAATGGAACGCGTTAGATCCACGAGAATGATGTCACCCAATTTATCGCATGATATTACATATAAAAAGTTAATATGTTTTTTGTTAACAGTTAATATTTTTTTTTATTTTATGGGACTTTTTGACAAATTTATTTGAAAAATGCGCAATATCTCGAGAACGGTTCATGCTAGCGTTCTAAAATTTACGTCAATCGCTTTCTAAGCAAAAATTATATAAGAAATGTCTATTTGCGTAACTTTGTTAAATGTTTTGACTTTTCCAAATTTCACTCGAAAATTTAGGAGAGTTCTGAACATTCGATTGTGTTTAAAAACAATAAGCTTCCAATATTCATGGATTGTGATTTTTGTACCAAATTTCATTCGAATCGTTCCATTTGTTCATGAGATATCGTTTCCACAGACTCACTGACACACACATGCACATACACGCACAGACATCACCTTAAAAATGTTCGATTCGTGATCAGGGATGCTTGAAAGGTGCTCTCCCGTCAAAAACTCGAATTCGAATTTTCGACCCCGTCACAATACTTTCCTTATACGTTATGTATATAAGGAAAGTAAAAACTACATATGCTCAAATATATCCATTAAATACTTGGTTTATACGTAAATTTAACGATAAAAGAATAAGATAAACCCCATTACACTAGGACTTGCCGTTCTCAAGATATTTCAGTTTTTTCGTATTTTCTCTACGCCACTTTTGAAAATAAGTCCAGTTACCAAATGAGAACGAAAATGGAATTGAAAGTGAATTAAATTTAATTAAAATAAAGAGAACGTGGACATAAGTCTGTAGGGAAAGTCATGTGCTGCCCATATCAGATTTTTTCTTCAATAATTCATTAAATAGAGTTTAATTTTACAAAATAGCACCCATAATTATTTTAAATAACACTGAATTTGCACTTTTAATTCAATTTTCGTTTCATTTGGTTACTGGACTTACTAAAGGTAACGTCGCAAAAATACGAAAAAAAAAAACATAAAATATATCAAGAACGGCTAGTCCTAGAGTAATAGGATTGGTCTTATTCTTTTCATCATAAAAAATTACGTATAAAACAAGCATTTAATTGATACATTTGAGCATACGTTGTCTTATTTTATATTTTTGCGGGCCATTTCGTAAAAAAAGGCAAGTTTATCTTTTTTGAATCTTACCAAAATCTAATCAGTACCATGTGACTTATCCATCTTTATTAGATCTTAGCTGAGTAGACATGCAATTTTTGCGGGCTATTTTGCAAAAAAGGGCGGGTTCTTTTATCCTGAATCGTACCAAAATTTAATCAGCACCAGGGTCACCTACCAAATTTTTTAAAATAAGGTCAATTAGTTATTGAGTTAGAGTGGATACATTGCACAGATGTCACGCTAAAAATAGTTTTTTTAGTGTTCTACAGGCCTTAAAACGTGTAGATCTGTCGAAAACTTCTGTTGCGATTTTCGACACGATTCCAATACTTTCCGTATACATTATCATGTATTGCAGGAAAAGTAAAAATACAATTATATATATTTTGGGCTGTAATAATAAATTTGGAGGACGAAATTCATATCCATATAATAATCGCCTAACATGCTTTTATCGTCATAAAACACAAAACCCGCCTATAAGGGACATTCCCTTAAATATGGATACAGGTCCCATTGCATATATTGGCAATGTACTGCATATATCGGCGTGTACCATTGCAGATATCGGCATGTACCTGTTTTACGCTTATACGCTCGTCAGCATGGAATAGCCGGTAAGCCACAATTTTTGCGAGCTTCTATAGGAACTGACAATTTCAGTCCTTACACGTGGCCGGTATAAAGAACTTTGCCTGTGCAGCTTCGTGTGGCCTGAACTAAATTGTAAATGAATTTTATATTGTCCATCCACTCAAATTTATTCCTATCTATATAATAACTGTTTAAGGTGCTTTTGCCTTCACAAAACACGCCTGGGCATTTCCAAAAATATGAGAGACATTCCCATTGCAGATATCAGCATCCATGTACAGGTTTCACGCTTATTATGTGTTCGTCAGTTTGGAATAACCGATATCTTCAATGATAGCAAGAAACTTGCTGTAAGCAACAATTTTTGCGAGCTTCTATGGGAACTCACAATTTCAACCTTTAACGTGGCCGACATAAAGAACATTGCCTTTGTAGCTTCGTGTAGTCTGAACTAAATTGCAAACGAATTTTATGCCGGTCACGTGGATGGACTGAAATTATCAATTCCCATAACAGCTCGCAAAAATTGTAGCTTACAGCAAGTTTCTGGCTGCCATGGCAGATATCGGCTATTCCATGCTAACGAATGCATAAATGCAAAACCGGTATCTGCAAAAGCATGATTTTATCTTTCTAGACCCTCCAGAAGCCCTTCAGTGACTAAAAGACTGAATCTTTTCAAACATAGTATCGACCACGGGATAGAACTTAACGAAGCTGGATTTTCGCCGTCCCTTCCCGGACAAAGAAAATAATTTTTTTCCTTACTCAAAATCTTTTCAGTCCTTCCGAAAAAGTCCTGATGACCTAGAAGCTTGAATTTTTGCACACCTATTCTAACAGTTCCCGGCCACACACTTAGCTGCAGTAAACCTTCGGGTCTGTCGTGTGGTCTGGGTTTTCAACACTTCAACACCTATTCTAACGTTTACACCCCCCCCCCCTGTGGGGCAAAGAAGTTATTTTATTTTTGAAGTCCTTCAAGACCCCCCAGAGGTACTCCGGTGATCTAAAAGTTCGAAACTTTCCAAACTTATCGACCACGGGACAGAATCTATCTGGGTCAATTTTTGATAAACTGCTTTCGACACTAAACGTTATATATTGTTAAAGAAAATAAAATTTATTAGAAAATGTTTCAATTTAAATTTTTATATGTTTTTTTTTGTCTAAGTTAGGCTTATATACTAGTTGTATATATATAAAAAAAACTCTAGCAAATATTTTTAAAAATTATATATTTGTCACAATAAAATTATATATGATTTAATTTTCTACTATTTTCATATATTTTTTGTGAAATAAAAAATTTGGAGAAGTAAACAATGTTAAATAATAATTAAGTAAATATGTTTTGAAATTATATTACATCTTTGTAGTAACATAAATGGAGTTATAAATGATTTAATTTTCTACAACATATTCTACGCATTATCGACCACTCAAGTATAACAAAAAGAACGGAGATAGAATGAGCTCTGAGAAGCCCGTGACATCTTGAAAATTGAGAAAAACTTAGGTTAGAAAATAAATTATGCAACACAAAAGTTCGTAAAATTTTCAGATCCGTGTGGGGTGGTGATACAACACAATTTCAAAGAAACAAGACCAGGGTCAGTGGATCCTTTATAGTACAACCAAAATCATCTCTACTACGATGGTAATGCCTTCTGCAACGCAAGGAGGGAGGGGAATCGCGAAATTTCGGGCTTCTGACAAAAGACCCTTGCCAAGGTCAAGCTCTCCCCTTTCTGCATCTTGAAGAATTCCGTAGGATGAACTGAACAAGACAATTTGAACCTCTCTGCACTCTCTGGATGCATGGGTTGGGATCTGGCCTGAGTTTGTTCATTGCCTCGGATTTGAGATTGCGACATTCATTTTGTGAGTTCTTCACTAAAACAAGAAATACAATAGCCATGATGTTATGCAAATATAGGGATGAATTATTTTGATTTTTTTTTCACCCTCATTTATACACACGTTAAAAAATTTGTACCACAAAATTAAAAGTGCTTTGTTAGTAAAAGTTAGTGCTTTGTTAATAAAATAAAATTATTTATACACACGAGCAAAGTCAAAGTAACTTTGGAGTTTAATTAATATATAAAATATTATTTTGGTTCTTATAGGATATAATTATATCTGTGAATTCATTCCCCCAATAACACATATTAAAGAAACTATAAATAAAAATGTTTGCGAGAACGACTTATGTTATCTTCTTATAAATGATGGCTTTCGCCATTAGCTTTAAATAAAAATCACATATTAAATTCCTATTTTCGTAACACTTTTATATGTCTCTAGCAGTATACCCGTTCTTCGTACGGAATATATAATATGAAAAAAACTTCACAATCATGTGCAAATTCCTATAATATTCTAAATGGCATTGTTATTCCTAACATTCTATTAAAATATTTAATTTAATGCTCCTAAAAATATGTTTTAGAATCTCTGTTCTTGCTATACAAAATTACTTCACAGGAAGATCTGAAGAATGAAATATCCTGGTTCCGCATGTAAACAAATTTTCGAAACATATTAAATTAAATCCATATATGCCGAACTAAAAGCGCTAAAGTTGTATGAAAAGATATATCCGTACTACTTACATTCTCCAATATTAGAAGACATACCTGTATATTAGTAGATTACCCGTCTACAATATATGAGTTTCACAAATCTTTGCCAAAAAATAACAGATAACATAATAAATTGAAAATATCAAAAATCCCAGTGATCTTTAAGTCTGAAGACCGTAATTGATTCCAATGCCAAAATGAATGTGCTAAGATTATATACTTTTACTACTTATATTCTCATAGATTAAGAGATATACCCGTATATTAGTAGAAGACACCCGTACTACAATATATGAGTTTCAAAAATATTTGCCAAAATAGAACAGATAATTTAATAAATTGAAAATATCAATAATCCCCTTAATTTTTAAACTCGAAAGCTGTAATAAATACCAATATTAAAATGAAAGCTCTAAAATTGTACTACACTTACATTCTCGTATAGATTAGAAAGTATACCCATGCGTTAGCAGAAGATTGCACGTACTGCATAGCCTTTCTTCGTACGGAACATATAATATAAAGAAACATAAAATTCACAATCATTTGCAAATTCTTATACTATTTATTCAAAACATTCTATTAAAATATTTAAATTAATGCTCCTAAAAAAATTTAAGAATCGCTGTTCTCGTTATACAAAAGATACCTTTACAAGCAGATCTGAAAAATAAAACATCCGGGTTCCGTTTGTTAACAACGTTGCAAAAAATATGAAATTGAATCAACATATGTGAAAATAAAAGAGCTAAAATTGTATGGGAAGATATAACCATATTACTTATATTCTCATAGATTAGAATATGCCTGTGTACTAATAGAAAAATATTCAACCATTTTTGCCAAAAAATCAAACATTTTTGTCAAAATAAAACAGATGCATAATAAATTGAAAATATCAATAATTCTAATAATTTTTAAACCTGAAGGCCGTAATTGATATAATCCAGTTAAAAATGCGATTTCCACAAATTTATTTTATATACATTTCTTTATTATTTAAATTGGAAAAGATTTAATAAAAATAGTCTGCTATGTACATAATGCTATGTAATGCTATGTCTATGGAAGGTTTAACTCTACTGTTTTCCGGACAACCTCTGGTCATAAAAACTCGAAACACGGACTAAATTTTAGGTGGGACTAGTCCAAGGCTACCAAAAAAATTTCATGAAATTCGGTTTAGCCGTTCTCCCATGATGATAAGACAAACATACAGACAGATAGATTTTCAATTTTATTTATATAGATTATATTTTTGTATTGTTTATTTGATTTTCTAAAATAAATGTCCGAAAAACAGGGTACTTCTCCGTGATCCGTTCACTCCAAAAATTGATAGGTCTCTCATGTTCATCGATTGAAATATTCACCTCAAATTTCATTCGATTTGCTCCATTTATTCGTGAGATATAGTTGAAAACTCCATGTAGAAAATGTTGACTCCATCATGTAGAAAAGCAACTCGTGATAATTTTGAAGTAAGGATGTCCATTCATTTCGAATTTAAACTATTTATAAAGCATGCACTCAATTGATAATAGTGAGTTTATTTTATTTTTCCCGATTGTTCCATTTTAGATAAAAAAAAAAAAAAGCACATAAAAGAACGGTGCATGCCCACATCTTATAAAGAATAACATTCGCATTAAAGAGCGATATTATTATCGATTATATTACATATCTATTTCCTTAATGTTTTCATGTTGTTGTTGTTGAAACCCAGACCGTCCGACCTACCAGAAAGGTGTAAGGTAACTGTTTGGACGGTCGGGAAGCGCCACCCAATTTAGACCGGAACCTAATGTTTTCATGTGTAATTATGTCCCCTCCCCTCGTCGAAAAATAGGATCTAAAAAATAAGGGCTTTCCTTTGTCTCGTTCACCCCAACAGGCAATAGGCCTCTAGCGTTTACCAATTGAAATAATAATGACTACATTTTATTCGATATTATCAACTTGTTGTAAAGATATTGTTATCTACAGAGACATAGACACACAGATAAAAATGGCTGGTCCGTATTCAGGGATTCTCAAAACGTGTATATCCATCAAAATACAAGTGTTTGATTTTTTTAACTCATCCCAAATGTTTTTATATATTGTCATATACTATGTGCTGAAAGGAAAGTAAAAATATTCAGGTGCGATTAATTAATTTTCATTGAGGAAAGAGTAGGTATGGGTAGTGCCTAGTTAACGCATGGGCCTCCGAGGCTGCGGTCCTGGGCCCCCATATTTTAAGGGTCAAGAAGACTTTTCCTTGAATGAGAAAGAGGAGATACTGAAGTTCTTTTATACAGATGACACAGTAGGACAATAGCAAACGTTGAAAATGATTTTGAAAAGGAGTCGATTACCTATACGTAACCTTCTAATAATATGGTCTAACAAAACAGAATTTTTCTGGAAAAGTTTGTCTTCTACTGAAACAATCATCAGACCTTCAATATATATTGTTTGTAAAATTCGTAAATTGTCTTGTTTTATTCTATCAATTTGTTCCAGAGCGTTCTATCAATTTGCTTAGCGTTTCGTCGCTAAAATAATCATACAAAATTCCCTTCCATTTTATACATTTGTTCGAGAGATATCGTGCTCACGAATGCACATAGACAGACAGCATTGAAATAAAATCTAATGTGAGCACCACATGACTTTCCCTGCAGACTCAAATTCATTTTCTCTTTATTTCTTTAATAATTCTTTAAATTGAGTTTAATTGCACAAAATAACACTGAATTCAATTTTTGTTTTTATTTAGTAACTGGAAATTTAATTTTTTTCAAAAACGGCGTAACAGAAATGTAAAAAAAAAACCTCAAATATCTCAAGAACGGTTAGTCCTTGATTAATGGAGTTGGTCTTATTCTTTCCTCGTCAAAAATTACGCATAGAACTCGCATTTTATTGATACATTTGATCCTAGTCTTTTATTTCAGATTTTAGCGTTTTTTGTGAGGCATTTTGTAAAGAAATACAGGTTTTACTCCTCCGAGTCGTACCAAAATCTAATCAGCACCATAATAACTTACAAGTGACTTATCTACCAAATTTTATTAAATTTAACCAATTAATTTTTTAGCTAGAGTGGATACATCGATTTTTGCAGGCCATTTCGTAAAAAAAAAAAAAAAAAAAAGGCAGGTTCTTTCATACCGAACCGTACCAAAATCTAATCAGCACCATGGTCACCCACAAGAGATTTACCTACCAAGTGTACCATTACGCGGTAGCTCATTGGTTAGCGCGCGGGAATTGCATTCGATAGATCCGGGTTCGATTCCCTCCGCTGGAAAAAGAAAAAACTGCCGCCGTGTTCACGCGGAGTACGATCACGTTAAACATGTGGGTCCGTAAGTCCTCAGGGGTGCGGAACTAAACCTGTAGACCGAGAGGTAGGCCAGGTCCGCACTGCTGTCCCCAAGAGATTTACCTACCAAATTTTTATGAAATTTGGTCCATTAATTGTTTTTTAGTTGAGAGTGGATACATATATTGCACACACACACACACACAGACGTCACGCTAAAAATGGTTTTTTCGTGTTCTAGAGGTCCCAAAACGTGCATATCCGTCGAAAACTCGAGTTGCGATTTTCGACATGATTTCAATACTTTCTCTAAACATTACCATGTATTGCAGGGAAAGTAAAATACCATCAAAGAAGTTGAAACAAACAGATAACCAAACCAACAGGAGCAGACAACCACTCCTTTGAAATTAATTCAATTTTCATTCACATTTGGTACTGGACTTCTTTTCAACAGTTACGGAGCAAAGAACTAAAATATCTCGAGAACGGCAAGTCCTAGTGTAAAATAAAAACATTTCTCTAATAGTTAGTTTTTATAGTTAAATTTATTAGTTATTTTAATATTCATTTTTAAAAGTAACACTTCTTTTGTTGCTAATAATGCCCGCTTGTGCAGTACAAAATTTCGCTTAGAAAAACCATACTAGGGCCTACACTTTGTATCAATTAATTAGAATTATTACAATTTAGAATCAAATACGGAAACTAACAAATATATTTGGTAGAAAGAAAAATCATTAATAAATAATTATTAATTAATAGTAAACAGTGAGAAACGAACTCAGAGACACACTAGTCAGAACAGGACCTGTGATCGCTTTCCACGAACTAGCTTATAATCACACACTAATATATAGCATTTTGTGCTTATAATCATGTTCATGTACAACTGTAAATCCATTCATATTACTTCCAAATTTCTCTATCCTACTTCAGATAAGCGAGAGGTCAGTTTTGACTTCTAGGCAATACAGTACATGTGACCAAAGAATACCGTGAGGATGTGAAAGAACTCACCCCCCCCCCCCCCCCCCCCACACACACACACACACACACAAGAAAAAAAAAAAAGATAACCGCCTTATTTCCTGCATTCCTTATTCAAGGACACGGGTCGGTCCATTACCATCTTCAATATGAGTTGAGGTGGTAATAGGGTCTAACTTTGGGTCTGCCAGGAGAGTTTTTCTACAGCCAGGCGTACATTTGTTTACCCCCCGTGCTTTCTTTCTTTTTTTTTTTAGAATACTTAGTACTATATTTGACATACTACTTTTCAATTTTATGCAATTTTTCAAATAAATTTATTTGAAAAACATGCAATATTTCGGGAACGGTTCAAGCTAGCTTTCTAAAGCTTGAATCATTTGTTTTATAATAAAAATTGCGTATAAAATAATAATTTATTTAACAATATTGAATGTTTTGTTAAATAAAATATTGCTTTAATAATGTTTGTTAAATAATGTTTCAACTTTTTAAAAGTAAAATCAATTGAATTTATTGGAATAAAATTTTTAGGGTAGAGAAAAAATAATATTCTTCTTTAAATTAAAAATAAAAAATTGAAAATTTAGAAATATTATATAAAAAAAGTAATTATAATTTGCATGTTTTATATGTCAATATTATGTCGATAAAATCATTTTTTGAAAAAATCATTAAAAAATCAGAACTTTTAGTACTGTTAAATAAAATATCATTAGAATGCTTGAATAGTGTTAAATAAAATGCCATTTGAACCGTTCACTAGATATTGTATGATTTTCGAATAAATTTTGAAAATATCATTAAAATATCATTTCAAACATTAAAACGCTAGTATGAACCATTCTCGAGATATTGCAAGATTTTCGAATAGATTTATCAAAAAATCATTAAAAAATTAGACCTATGAATATTGTTTAATGAAAAATAATTTCAACCTACAAAATGCTAGCATGAACCGTTCTCGAGACATTGCACGATTTTCGAATGAATTTTTGAAAAAATCATTAAAAAAATCAGACCTTTGTATACAGTTAATTAAAATAAAATAATTTCAAACTTTAGAATGAACCATTTTCTGTATGATTTTCACATAAATTTTTGAAAAATTGATTAACATATTAGACTTTTAAATACTGTTAACTAAAAAATTATCTCAAATTTTAGAACGCTAACATAACTGTTCTTGAGATATTGCATGATTTTCGAATTTATTTTTGAAAAATTATTTCAAACTTTAGTGCTACCATGAACTATTCTTGAGATATTGCACATTTTTCAAATAAATTATATAAAATTAAAAAAATAGTGCATATTGTTATATAAGTTAAATTTCCATATGCAGTATTAGGCAACATTAGTCAGATCATTTCATTTACGAGAGAAGATATATATATATTTTTTTGTTATAGTTTTGTATTTAGAAGCTTAAAAATTTGCCAATAGTCAGTTATTTCAATTGATATTAATTAAATATCAATTTCATTTTGATGAGGATTTTGCACAAGTATGAATACATAAATCATTCGTTTGGACTAGTAAGTTGCCAAAAGCTCCCAATTTAAATTGCCGTGGTGATAAAATAATTTAATGCTGAAATCTTTGTGGATCTTGTACACCATGAGTTCGCTGTAATAGAAATAAAATCATTACATCAGGTAGGGTAAGTTAAAATCATGTGCTGCCCACATCATATTTTTCACATAATGTATCAGTGCTTAAATTTTAACAGGGATACGAACATTCATTCTTGATTTATATCCACACCTCACATACATACATACACATACAGAGGGCCATAACATATTTTCAAAAAGTATTTAAAATATGTTCAAGAGGTCTTAAAATGTGCTTATCCGTCAAAATTTCGAATTCTGAAAATTTTCAGGAAAACTATATATAATATAATATACCAGCATTGTTTTCTCAAAATTTTTAAAATTCGAAATTTTGGCAAATATACTAATGTTTTAAGATCCCCTGAACACATTTTGAATATTTTTGGAAAGATATATATAAATAAACCATACAAACCTAATCTATTTCATAATGTCCTGTTAATTACACCAAATGTTGAGAGAGAGAGAAAAAATGCTCTTAATGCAGATAGATCTCTAAAGTATTCATAAATTGAATAGGCAGTGACATTTTATTTGCATTGAATGTATGTTTGTATTTTTGAAATTTGACATTAATAAAAATATATATTCACAAAACGTTTTCTTTAAATTAAAATATTTAAATGTCATGGTTGTTAATTCTTTCTGAAAATAAATATTTAACTATATTTTTTTAATTATTCTTTTAATAAAAAAAAAAGTTAAAACTAAATCTGCGTTTTTCTATCTTGTTTATAAAGACTTGAAGTCAGAAATGCCCAATTTGCTTATCCTTATCATACGAATTAAAAATTAAAGAAAAGTAAAAATATATTTAGTTATATCAATTGATTTAAATACATTTTATTTTCTATAAATGTCCTTAAAAACATTAGCCATTTTTCATTTATTTGAGAAACTTTTAAGGAATAATGTTTATAAGAATACAAACTAAAGAATAAAGATTGATAAGAAGTATCTTTCTCTTTCAAATCAAAGGCAATAAAGATCCTTCTTTATCAAAATAAATAATACAGAGCACCAATATCAAAAGATGACTGTGTTCGAATTAATATTTCGTTTTTAAATTCTTTTTGATAGCAGTTACAGAATTTTTTTTAATATTTTTATAATACTGTTTAAGTTAAAGAAATGATTTTATTTCTATTAAATTTCAAATTTTTATATCTAATTGATTTAAATCAGTTATTTTTTTCTTAAATCTGTGTGATTTAAATCACTGCAACCCTCAATTGCTAGATTATGCAGTTCAAGCTCAATGTTCTATGAAAGTCATGTTAGATGTGTGGTAAAACTCACTTCGTAGGTCACCATAGAAGTTAAGGATGATTAGGGAGATTGCATCCCTTAATTGCCTTAATGCAACACCAAGAAAAATATCTAGAATGAAATGAACTGCATTTTATATATGGTTAGTTTGCTATATTTTATGATTAATCCCGAATTTCTGATTAGTTTCAATAATTGATTAATATGTATACTAGGTAAATGATGAATACAAACATTATCAAAGTAAATCCCCCTTCCCCTGTTATTTCTTCCTTTATCTGTCCTTGGCAGTGTAAAATTTCAGTATATAATAAGTTTTATTATTTTCTGTGTCGTACTTTATTTGGTCTTAACAAGTTTCAACAAAGTAGTTTGTAGGTCCAAAAGTCCACCTGGAAGGTGATGGGTTAGGGAAAGGATGGTATGGTCCTTGTGGTTGCCACCTCCATTGACGGCTGGTCTAAATTAGTTAGCATTGTCCCAGCAGTTCAAACAGTTACCCCTTCAAGTAAGTCTGACGATCTGGGTAAATTAAAGAAAAAGATGATCCACAGTTGCTAGTTATTGCACTGGGAATATGATTAAAACACAACTTTAGACTGTCTCACCTTCTATTTAGTTGGCTTTATGACTATAAAAAAATATCCATTAAATTCACAAAAACTTTTCTTTTTTTTTTAAATACATAATATTTTCTACTTCTTGTATACAGATCATAAAATAATAATTATATAAATCTTCCTCAGTTAAAGATCATTTTAGGTGCCAATTTTGTAGTACATTGCTGAATCTGATGTGCTCTCTCCATCTTCCAACCCTCTTCTTCTGACCATCTGTCAAAATTGCTTTTTAGGATTATTTTATTCAGATAATGAGTAAAAACTTTAGACTCACTTTAATACCTTCTACTGATAACTATAAAAAAAAAGGAGAAATGCATATTATGTTTGTCAACAAATTGAAACTGTTTATACTGCAATTGATCAGTATTATGAAGTGTTGCTTGAAGTTTAAGTTCCCTGTGATTGCCACAATTTATAAGGCTAGATCAACACTGGGTCTTTACGAAAATTTGAATTTTCTCAAACACCCTAGAATTTATGGTAACATTTCAATTCATAGACAATTGCATCAAACAAAATGCTCTCCTGTATGTAAAACAGCAGAGAAGGATGCACAGATCAGATATTGTTTTTTGATCTGAAATTTGAAAAATATATATATAAATACCACTTTAAAATATGATAACTGAAAACAGTTCAATTTTTAGAGAGTTTTGTTGAACAGGATGCTATCCTACCTTTTTATAAAAACATAAGAATAGAATCTAGAGACTATGTCATATTATATTGATGAAAAAATCAATATATAGCATTTCAGCCACACAATGGCATAGAGCAGCTAAAAATTGGCAGTTTATTTTCCTCACTGAAATGAGTTTCTTACACAGAAAAAATTAAAGTAAAATGACTTTTTCTTAAATTAGTTTTCAAAGGATAAAGTACTATCATTGTTTATTCCTTTTCTTATCTTTATCTCTTGTTGCCTCGTCTCCATTATATATCTTTACTGTTTTTATACAATAACCAATCAGCGAGCATACAATAATCAACCAGTGTGTACAAAATATAGTCAATTTAATTATAACCTCTAACAATGAATTTAGTTTTAAAAAATGCACACTTCCATGCTTGCTCATATTATAAGAGAGGAAGATAATCTGTAAAGTATAATTTGTAGATGCTACCTCAATGTCAGCTACAATCATCTCAGTTTCATATGTTAAAAAATTTGCTAGCTTATGATGGTAAAATAGCTGACAGAAAAATATTTGAACAGACTACATTTTGAGACAAAGTTAAATACTATTCCCTTTATTAAAAATTCTTATATCCAAAGAATTGATCTCACACTTTGCACCAATGATTATAATTAGGGCTCTGGGGTTAGAGTCAGAAAAAATATACCATATATGACTCTCCAAAATAAAATTATTTCAAAATAATTTTTCAATATTTCTAAATAGATTTTAAGTTATAAATTAAAAAATATCAAATGCTTAGCAATTAAAATCTATTGATGTGAAAAAGCCATTTTAATAAAATATAGATTAACATAAACATATTTTAATGAGATAAAAGTTATGCTTGTCTGAAATTAGGATAGAAATAAATACTTCTGAATTCATAATTAAATTACTGTATGGAGCTTTGATCATATAATCACTATAACAAACATTCTGCAGTTGTGTCAAATTTTGCAGTTGTGTCAAGTCAACACAAAAATGCAAAATTTTGTCGCAACCACAAAAAATTCGCAGATTTCATTAATTTTTACATTGATGATATAGAACATTTCATGAGAATTTATATATTTCATGTCAATGATTGTATTGGCTCCTTTTGGACAATGAATTGTAAAATAATATTTAAATTTTGAAACAATCATTACATAGATTACAGTACAATGGTATAATGCACATGGTCCATTCAGACAAACTATATCAAACAATAGAAAAAAAAAACAAATAACAAGTAGCTAATTATGTTTATTATTCATATTTATTTACATGACCTATGTAAATAACAACAAAACACAAGTAAATAACAAATGAAGAAATAAAAAATGTTTAATATATTCATGCAAAACTCCTTTAGACATATTTGTTAAAAATAAAAAATTACAGGGCTTTGTTTTAACTTTGAGATGTAAGCAGAGTTTAAACAATGTTCTTTTTTAACATTTTCTAAAAGAAATCTTATTTATTTTGCTAAACATGCTATTGTAGGTAAAATGCTAAAGCTCATGAATGACATGAATCCAACTTAAGTCCTGGGATCCTGGGTAGCATGAATATTTTGAGATAAAAGAATTAAAATAGTGCATAAAAGTCAAAATTGCATATTTTATAATTAGTTAAGATTGGTTGATGGAAAAAGAGAGGATATGTATGTACTTCGAACTTAGAAGACTGCAAATTATGATTAATCATTAATGTTAAGGATAACATGCATCGGGTAATTTCTGAAGGGAATCTGTACATTTTTCTAAAGCTTTTGGCTTACTGGGACATTAAATTAGTCTATGCTTTTATAACGAACACCTATTATTCATGACTGAAAAGATATTCCCACATTATAGTATGACTTTACATTTGAGATTTTAGTACGATTTGCATTTTAAATAGAATAGAAAATTTGCAAATTATAGTAATTGTAATAAATTTTACAGATGTATATCTTATATCTACTATTAAAAAAATTAAAACTGGCACTAAGGCTAGAGAAAATCTGAAAATGCTAAATTAATTCAAAAGATTTTAACTAAAATATTAAAGATTTTAATTTGCTAGTTTAACATGTGGAAATTTCAAATATACTCAAACAACTAAAACTAAATTTTGTCAGTTTTACCTGAACCTGATTTCTCAAATGGTTTAGAAACAATAAACACATATTATTAAAGCATACAAAATATTAACGAGCAGGTACTGAAATTTACTTACCCAAGAGAAATATAAAAATAAAACTTTTAAATTGAATATAAAAATAAAACTTGCAAATTGAATATATTCGCTTCTTGGCACAAACTTTTAAATATACAAATATATTTAAAACTTTTTAAATATACAAATGTTTAAAGTTTTGCTGGCCATTAAATCTCATAAAACGCGCATATACACTGTTTATGCTGCTGAAAAGATTCCGGAAGTGAAAAAGCATTGCTGCAAATTGAATACATTCGCTTCTTGGCACAAAGTCAGATCTCGTCAAACCTGCGATATTCAGAGCCATCTGTCGAAAAAAGGTAACTTTTTGGATCGGTTTATCTCCGTCTTAACAGATAGCTAAATGGAAACTGCTCATTTTTATGCTACAGAAAAAAATTGAAGGCTGTTTACCACTTCTGATTGTACGTGAAGTCCAAGAAAGCCTATTCCCAACATTTTACTTCAGTACAAGTGTGAAACTCACCAATCCAATAATGTGGTGGAAATGTATTTCGAAGTATAAAAGTTTTCAGGTTGAAAACAGTGCAGCTTTTAAATTAGCTGAACTAGCAATAATGCTGATATCCCAATCTGCTAGTTTGGTTTCTATAGAAAGAATATTTTCAAATTTTGAAATCATCCATTCTAAACTGTGAAATCATTTAGGACTAGAGAAAAAAAACTACTAAACTCCTTATGTGTTATCGAAAGCTAAGTGGGTGTAATGAACCCGAATATTAAAAACAAATTGTGCTATCTCTAAAATGTTAAAATAATTAAAGTTATAAATATTGTTTTGGTACTTTTCCATTTCGCCAAGCAGACTTTATTGGTGACAACACACAGTATACACATAAGAAAATGTTAATAAATGTTAGTTCTAAGAATTTTTTACTTTGGAGGCATAAACATTTTAATATCCTTTGAAATTTTTTCAAATGGGTTTTTCGTTTCTTTTCTCCACATAAATTCCGCAAGATAATTTTCTAGATGATGATGTGCCGTTCCTCTGTGTTTCTTATTTGGCCATTTGGCGCTACCCCATAGTCTTTCTATTTTTTGTGTGTGCGTTCCAGTGTCTGGATCGACAAAATTGTATTTATGGTTCACTTTGAAATGTTGGAAACGTTCCTCTTCCAGTTTTTCAATGCAATATGATTTCCACGAATCAGAATATATTATAGTTCCTTTTTCGATATTTTTCTTAATTGCTTCCCATATAATGCTCATGGATCGGTTTGGCACCTTCACAAGGAAACATTCGTTTGTTTCACGGCAAACTCCACCAAAGATCCACTGTTGTGATAGAATCCGTCCTGCATTGTTTTTGTGCTTTGTGAACATACTTTCATCCACTTCGACGATCATATCAGGTCCTCCTATTTTCCATTGTTGATGTTTAAGCAAAGAATCCACACAAACCTCGCGCATGTAGTCATTCCATTCCACAACTGTTCAGTGACTGATTTCCAACTGCTTTTCACACCATTTAACTAAAGTTAATTCTTCGCTCCAACTATATATAAACCTAACACACTTTAAGAAACTCAATTTCGATGACTCAAACTATGTGCCTTTCCAGATACTTCTTTTACTGCGACAAGTTGAAAGGTTGCAGCGCCATTGAATTTCGTTTCCGAAATACAATTTTATTTCATGATTATTATCACAAGTACCAATTTTAGACAAAATGCCTTTCGCTTGAAAGAATCTGACAGATTCTTCCTCTTTTCTGGGCAAATTCCAAATTTTCATTGGTTTTTCATCCATTTTTGACATATTAGGAAAAAGATGCGACTTATAAGAAATGGCCGCGACTTGTTTTGAAAATGTGGCGGTAAAAGGTTACCAGCGGGGATATTCCGTTTGGCATTGGTTGTAGTATTTTTGGTGACTTTATCGCCTGCGCCGACGAAATGGAAAAGTACCATTGCTTTTAATTTAAAACAAAATCAGAATACCTTGATATTTAAATTCAAATAAATGAAAAATTATTTTTAATTGTTGCTAGTATTTCAATATTTTAAAGGTATTTATGTACTTGTATTGTTGTAAGGATAATGTTTTAAAATTCCTTTTTTTTATAATGTTCAAATTTATATGGGTGATCGAAATTATAATGATTGACATGGTGGTTTTATTGTTTTTAAATCAAATTTCCCTTTTGTTTACAGCTTTTGACGATTTTATCCGGTTTAAACACGGATTAAACCAATGTTACGTCCAAAATCCAACCCTGAAATTAAAGGATACAGGACTTAATCTTTTAATTTGAATGCACACATAAAAAGGGAGGAATACATATAATGAACATACATGCCATTGATAATTACATTTACTGTTATGACTCAGCTACTTTAATGAATTAAAAATATGTGCATTTGAATTTTCAATCAAATAGCAAACATTTTCAATGCTCATTAAGTGGATTTAGGGTCAATAAAAAAAGAAGTGAAATTGTAAAGATCATGTCCTGCCAAGCTTTCATCTTGTCCTGTATGTTCCATTAGCATTGACACAGAGATACTGGAAGGAAGTGGTCAATACTCTTTTGAGTCAAGATAAGTAGAAGTGATTTTTTTCATAAAATTATGTTTAAGTATTCAGTTTTTAGAATTTTGTTTGTTGTACACTATATTATCAAAGGAATAAAAGACATATAGTATATAAAGTAGCTCGACAAATGTGCAAGAACATATAAGTTAGATACAAGCATCCATATTTAAAGTGTTAAAATTTCAAATATACTCCAACAACAATAAATACGTTTTACATGAATTTATTTGCTCGTTTTCTTTAATAGTTAAGAATTAAACATAAAAGAATAAATATATCATATTATGAATACATACAAAATATTAACAATTCAGGTACTGGAATTTACCAACCCATGAGCAATAGAAAGAGTTTAAAATATAGTGAGTGATGGGCACAACAAGCAAACTTATTTAAAGTGTTAAAATTTCAAATACACTTTAACAGCAGTCAATAAGTCAGCATGTCAATTTCCCATCAACAGTTATATAACATAAGACTTTCATTACATTACGAACACGCATTCTACGAATTTTATTAACATTTTGAATACGTATAATATATGATTTAAATTTTATGCTTATCAGCATGAGCACGCAATAAAATCATGAATTTTATTATCAATTTGAAAAAGTTTCTACATACCTTTATGATAGTCCACATTTCGAATTTAACAGCCGATAAAACCAAATTCTAATTGAATGCATTTCATAACATCCGGTTTCAGGATTAATCCGGAAGTGAGACTGTGGCTACCACACATTGAACATAATTGCTGTTTGGCGCAAGGTCGGATCTCGCCAAACCTGCGATATTCAGAGCCATCTATCGGAAAAAGGTAACTTTTCGGATCGATTTATTTCCGCCTTAAGTATCTAGGGGCTTTCCTTATAATCCTTAGGGTTTTGTTTTGTCTTGTCTCTAATAAGTCTATGGTAGTTTTACAGGCATATCCCCATACGGGTGCTGCATACAGCATTCCCGGGCGGATGACCGATTTATAAATTAGGAGTTTATTTTGATAACTTAGATGTCCGTTTCCTATCATTGGGTATAAGGCTCCTATGGTTATATACGCTTTTTTGATTATGTTCGTTACGTGCAGTTTCCAAGTTAGGTGGGAGTCTATCGTTACACCTAGGTATTTAGTAGATTTTTCCGCTTTTAGGGCATGGTTGTTTAAGTACAGAGGAGGTGGAGGTTTACGTTTTCTAGAGAAATAAATCCAATGACATTTATTGGGGTTTAATTTTATTCGCCATTTTTCCAGCCATGTTTGGAGTATGTCTAAGTGTTGTTGTAGCTGTCTGTGCATTACTGAGACGTAAGGGTGTTTTGCAAGTATCGCGCTGTCGTCTGCATAGAGTGCTAGCTCAGTGTCTGGGGTCATGGGAATGTCATTTAGATATATGTTAAAGAGTATCGGGCCTAGGATGGATCCCTGCGGTACACTACTTCTAATGAACTTGGGTGTAGATGTTATTTTTTACTTTGACTTGAAAGTATGAAATTAAAAGTTTGACAAGTGCGTCAGGGACTTTTAGAGTGATCAATTTGTAAGCTAATCCACAGTGCCACACATTCCTGATTTTGTCGTACCCTGGGCTTTTATGGTTTTTGATAATCTCTACTATCTCTTGCGGGGTGGCTGGGTTAATCTCAGCCGTGACCGGGAAGTTCCTGAAATTGTTTAGAGTTTGCCTAACCATTCTTAGGGTGTTCCGACACATTATATTATAAAAATCGTATTGATTTATTTAAAAAAAAAAATCCACTGAATACAATTTTAGCTAATTATTACATTCGTGTTTTTAAAGTTTGTGTATACATTTGTTTTAAAAAATCATAATGTTATAATACACAGATTTATATTCACTCCGTAGCATTCTGTTTTAAAACGCACCCTTTATAAAGCGCATCGCTATTCGAATGAACTTTGAAAAATAATCTAACTTCCACTGATAAGGTACACTTCGAAGTTAACTGCCTATAAAGCACGGGTGCTTTGGCACAGCGGTAAGACGCGCGGCTTCTAATCGGCTGGACCCAAGATCGAATCCAGCTCCTGACCAGTGAAACATTCATTTCTTTTGGGAAAAAAAATGCCGATAGATGGCAGCACTTCATCAAAATTCGCCAGAGGGCGCTTTAACTACATCCCGCTGATAAGATCTTTCAGTCTGTCGCTGACCAGCAGAGAGGGAGGACGTGTGCTAAGGAGCTCCAAGGCGCGACACGTCATTTCCAGATTGTTCGATTGCGACATCCGTTGAAACTTCTTCCTCAGGTCAAGGGTCAGTCAGCGATTGTGACATTCCCTCTCAAGAGTGAAACTCACTCCGTATGAGTCATCATGCCTCTCTGAAAGACTTCGCAATTGCCCTCTTGGCCTCTTTCGCAATACTAGGAAAGAGGCATCCGGTGCTGCACCACCTCACTAAACTTCCAAAAGAGGGGAGGGGGCACTGAGAGGCATCCTCCCTCCTGGGGGTCTCAAGACCCTCTGAGAGGAGGGTCCACTCCAAAGAGGGAAGACACTCCAAAGAGGATCCTCTCAAAGAGGGACCCTCCTCCCAAAGAGGGCCTCTCCTCCTGCTGCACTTGCTGCACCTCCCCGATCCGCCGCAGAACGCCCCTTTTATAACTACTTGTATTTGCTTGTAACGTTCTAGTATGTACAGTGAATACTTAATCATGAAAAAAAATATTAATTTTATAAATGCTTTGGAGACAATCAAAATAGTATGTTTTTATATTTTTACTTTCCTTATATACATAATGTACAAGGAAAATATTGTGACGGGGTCGAAAATTCGAATCAAACACTTTTGAAGTGATATCTGTGTATTTGTGAAAGTGTGTCTGTGGAGACGATAACTAACGAACAAATGGACCGATTCGAACGAAATTTGGTAAAAATCACAATCTGTAAACACTGGAAGCCTATTGTTTTTATACGCAATCGAATGTTCAGAACCCCCCTAAGTTTTCGAGTGAAATTTTGAAAAAATCAAAACCGCTAATAAAGTTACGCAAGTAAGACATTTCTTATGTAATATTTCATTAGAAAACGATTGACATAAATTTTAGAACGCTAACATGAACCGTTCTCGAGATATTGCACATTTTTCAAAAAAAATTCCTATTGAGAAACATGTTCACTTTTCATATGTAATACTATGCCATAAATTGGGTGACATCATTCTCGTGGATCTAGCTCGTTCCATTCATGAAAAGATACTATGAGTAATACTTTTGTATTTGAACGCCAATACTCATTTATCTGCTGTAAGAATAACTTATTTCTCCGTTCATAACGCTTGGCGAGATTTTGGCGGAATGTCACCAACTTGTCGACATTTTTAATTGTTGCTAAATTAACAAAAATCTCGCCAAATTGATAAAAATGATGCTAAATCATTGAAAATGACGACTCATTGACGAAAATTCAATATCTTGGAAAGAATATAAGTATCTACTATAAGAATAACATTTTTTTAACTGTAAAAGTAGTAAATTCATTGCATTATATAAGGAAAGTCATGTGTTGCCCACATCATTTTTTTTTTTAATGCAGCTTTAGCATATTTCTGCAAGTACAATAATTATATAAAAACACAAATTTCAAAGTGAAATCTTGCTATCTTTGCAACAAAGTCATCGATAAACCCACGCCAAAATACGATAACAACCCTACAATTGCATTGCAAGAAAAAATCCTATTTAACTATTATAAAACATTAATTTATTGAAAGTTCAGCTTCAAGAAACCAATTTCCAAATCTTCTTTTCAAGATCTTAACTGACATACATTTCAAGACAAAAGGGAGCATAAAATATGATACTTACTCTGCACAATTCAGGTGAATGTTCAGGAATCTATCCACTTCTTCGGCAGTTTATAGAGCCATATTTTCCTTTTCTCGGAATCTTGAGGAAATTTAAGTATTTCCAATTTCTTCCTCCAATGATTAATGCCATTTATTATACCACAGTCACCCATTTTACAGATAAAATTCGTATCAAATAGATAGTAACGTGCGCTCGCCATCGAAATAGCATAGGCAGACGGTAACTGGCAGTTGCGGCAGGAGCTTCAATGGCGGTTGCGCCACCCTGTCGATATAGGAGCCTTAGCCGCCCATTCTTTGTCGACCATTTGCCAGAGTTCGTCTTCTAAACGCGGCGATGGCAGCGCACGCAAGCGACGTTCCAGACGTTCGATTGGTGAAAGATCAGGGGGAATTGATAGCCAGGGAAGCACCTGGGTACCTTGCAGAGCATGTTGGCTGATGCATATCGTGTGTGGTCGGGCGTTATCCTGCTGGTAAATGGCATTGGGCACCCCTGGAGGAAGGGTAGTACCACCAGCCGCAGCACGTCATCCATTTATCATTTGGCCGTCATAATACCCTCAATACGAACCAGGGGTGACCAGCTGCCGTATGCGATGACGCCCCAAACCATGATGTCGCGCGGAGTGGCGTTCCACAGATGCGGCTGGATTGGACCTATCACCACTTCGGCGCCAGACTCGTACACTACGACTGTCATTGCTAAAACAGAAGCGTGACTCGTCTGAGAACACGGTCCTGTGTCATTCCGCCGTTCACGTGGCTCTATCGACACCATTGTAAACGGAAGCGTTTATGCTGTTGGGTCAGTGGCAGTTTTTTTAACGGGCGCCATAAGTGCAAGTCGCCGGCGACCAATCGGCAAATAATGGTCCTGGTCGATATGGGAGCATCAAAGGTGCCCTGCAAAAGGGCGACTGAAGTGGACTGCGGGGCCGCCAACGCTTGCAGACGGATGCGTCGGTCCACGCGTGCTGACGGCGCTCTGGCTCTACCGGCACTCCTCAAACGTGCCACATTCCCTTGCTCCAACCACAGAATAATATATATAATATTAGTTCCAACCATCTAATAGACTCACGTGTAAAGTCAGTGAAAAAATTGTCGCAGAAAAGCAGCAACAGTATAAAGAATTAATCGAATCCCTTAGCCAGGAAGACGTATCGCTGTGGCAATTCGCTAAAAGACTCAGAAAACCTCAAATTAAACTCCCGCCACTAATAGATGGGGCTAATATCGCGTACTCAGACGAAGAAAAGGCAGAGGCACTTGCTAGGCATTACGAAAAGCAATTTGAACCAAACCACTATCTAAATAACGAAATAATTTCGAATGTTTAAAAACAAATTGATTACGGATTTCCAATGAACACACAAATTGTGTTCAGTGGACACACAAATTGTGTTCAGTGAATACCATTCGACCATTCTGAGTGTTGTGTATCTAAAAACAAATGTATACACAAACTTTAAAAACACGAATGTAATAATTAGCTAAAATTGTATTCAGTGGATTTTTTTTTTTTTTTTTAAATAAATCAATACGATTTTTATAATAATAACGAAATAATTTCGAATGTTTAAAAACAAATTGATTACGGATTTCCAATGAACACACAAATTGTGTTCAGTGGACACACAAATTGTGTTCAGTGAATAGGATTCGACCATTCTGAGTGTTGTGTATCTAAAAACAAATGTATACACAAACTTTAAAAACACGAATGTAATAATTAGCTAAAATTGTATTCAGTGGATTTTTTTTTTTTTTTTTTTAAAATAAATCTAACTATCAATATAATTTTTTTTAAAAATGATTTGAATACACCCAAGTATAGTTACGCATTTTCAAAATGGTGTTAAGTGAATAGCATTCGACCATTCTGAGTGTTGTGTATCTAAAAACAAATGTATACACAAACTTTAAAAACATGAATGTAATACATAGCTGAAATTATGTTTTGTGAACAGGATTCGACCCTTTCAAGTGTTGTGTATCTAAAAACAAATGTATACACAAACTTTAAAAACATGAATGTAATACATAGCTGAAATTATGTTTTGTGAACAAGATTTCACCATTCTAAGTGTGTGTGTGATTTTTGAAAAATAAATCTAACAGTATATAAAAATAATAATGAAAATTAGAACTCACAGAACGACCTCTTCACTACCCACTGGTCAAACTCCAAATGAGTGAGACACTCTCATTACGCTATTAAACATTAGATCTTATCATCACCAGCATAAGGTGTTGCCACCTATTTTTTCTAATAATATATTTTTAATAGTTGGATACTTCAACGGTCTGATTTGCTACACGTAATCTAAAACACATCACTTTAATGATATTGTGCATCGAATATGATTCGGCCATTTTTAAAATGGTGGATGTAATTGAAATATCGAAGTTTAGAATTTAACAAACTAACGAATTTTCACCCCCATAAATTTTAGCATTCAGTTTAAATAAAACCCAATGAATATGATATCACCATTTTAACATCGTAATTTTACTACCATTATAGAACTTAGAAGTGAGTGTACATTATTTTTCCCTGACACAAACACTTTTAAAATCTATTGCAAGTTTGGTTCTCACAATATATATTCCAATGAACGAGAATCGTCCAAGCGAGCATTTACAATAATCGTCCAAACACCCAGATAACGATTGCTATGGTCAATATCAGCACTCTCTTTCTCAAACATTTGATAAGAAATGATAAGACTCACGAGTTCCAAATATGAAGTCTATGTTAGAATAGATAAAACCTTACCATTGTAATCCAATCTGAAAAATAAAGTTTTTCCACAGCATGTGGTTTTGAGTATGTCTAAAAACCAAGTGGCATATTTAAAACCTGAAAAATAAAGTTTTTCCACGTATACCAAACGAGGCTGTAAAAATCCTTTAAAGTGTTTATGTTTGATTCACTAAAAACACAATATTTTTAAAAAATAAAACACACATTTTATTAATCATAAAAATAGATATATACAGCAATTTTACAATTAAAATATTTACATTAAATGCAGCACAGATACCCAATTACTTGATTTTTATCACTCTAGCCGTCATTAAAAAAAAAAAAAAAAAATTAATGTTTATTATAAAATATTTTAAAATTAAGTTGTTTAAAAGAAATTAAATTATTTAAAAGAAATGCAAAAAAAAATTAAAATTTAAGAATTGAAATGAAAATTTAATTAAAACTGCTAAAGAATAAAAATCAAGTAAATGGGTACTTACAATATTCCCCGTTTGTACATCTTTACATCAATCCCACTGAAATGGTCCGGGCTTATATAATAACTCCATACATTTTCATGTATGGAGTTGCAAATTTTAGGTATGCTTATGTGGAATAGTACATCCTGCTTCACACTTCTCAACTTATCCTCAGCAGATGTATTCATGCAGGCGTGTCGTCTCTGTGAGCAGTGGTCCACCACACAACCCTCACAGTAAAATAACTTTTCACCTGCATGAAGTATTTCTGTCTGAACGCATTTTACGATGTGCGTTCGCAGCAACTCTCTGCAGTTTGGAGGCATGATTCCCTGTGGGATTTGTTTCTGTACAGCTAGGACTTTAGAAGGTAAAACCTTGCTGTACAGTACATGAATCACAGCCTCCGACACTGTGTCGTGAAGCCCCCTTAACACATTTATTTGTTCCATCGACAGTTGTACTGCCGATGGCTTTAAATGAAAAGGGCCATCACCGGACTGGTAGAGCTGCTGCATGTGACATTGCCCATTGGCGTTCAGAACGAGGAGTTGGTTGTTTGCCACAAAGCTAGTGGTTTTATACACATCGCTAAAGTTGTGTATTTTTGTCACAAATTCACACCATGTTGGAGGTGTCATGACCACCCCATGTCTCGTTGGCACAAGTTCTCCTCGTACGTCTGCATATTTGCGAATGTGCAGACGCACAGAATAGTTCCACATGTAAATGTTTATAAAGTATAAAAAACCCAACGAGAACGTATGGAGTGGCTCAACATCGATGAGAAGAGTGGCAGGTCTGTTAGTACCAGAAGCAGGAACAGGTGTGGTGGCAGGTCTGTTAGTACCAAAAGCAGGATCGGTGACAGGTATGGTGGCAGGCATGTTAGTACCAGAAGCAGAAGCAGGCATGGTGGCAGGCATGTTAGTACCAGAAGCAGAAGCAGGCATGGAGGTACCAGGCATGGTAGCAGGCATGTTGTTGACAAGTATGTTGGTACCAGGCATGGTAGCAGGCATGGTGTTGGCAAGCTTACCAGAAGCAGAAGTAGACATGGTAACAGCAGGAGCAGGAACAACTTTCACAATCATAGGCTCATCATCATCATCGGCGGTGGTGGCAGCCATTCCAAAAGCAGTACTATTAGTGATTGGGATGTAAGGTGGCGAATCTGGCCCAGCGTATGCAGCCTCAAGCCAGTCGCCATTCTCCAACAAACTTTGCGACATATTCAAATTGAAAAAAAAATTCTAACACCAGAAGCTCAAAACTTGGAAAAGTGTGGAAAGAACTTTTGTGCCGAGGCGTTATATACCCTGACTATCATCACACGATCACTTATCTGCAATCATGTGATGACAGATCACATGAGAACACTTATCGTATATCACATGGTGCTGGCTGATCACGTGGTCATAGGGTGATGTCAGATCATGTGAGAACACTTATTTATCATTATATGATTATGCCAGATCACGTGACAACACTTATCGCATATCACATGGTGATGACACCTTGTAAATATATCCCTCCCTACCATATAAGGTCATGGAATGCACCCTTCTCCCGCTTATCGACACATGGTTTGTGATAAGCTTTTACTGATAATGTCCACCCAATGAGTCATTCGGAGTTGAACGCTCGACAGAGTAGGTCGCTTATGTTGGTATGTATACATTTTTTTTTTTTTTATAATTTATAAGTGTGTTAGAAATAAAGACACATCATATTTCATTTACACATACTTTTATTTAAAGTTCAACCACTTTACATTTTTTCTAGTTCTTGTGGGTGTACTTTTGTAGGGATGGGCATATACATGCTTGTTCTTTACATAGTGTCGTGGAATGTTCATTTCATCTAATGCTGCTAGAAATGCTTCTTTGGCCACAACCTCGCTCTTCCTGTTGGTGAATATCAGATTAAAAAGGTCTACAATGTTGGATTTGGGAACAATGTCTCGATGATGTAGAATTTGCCCTCTGTCATTCCAATCCAATATATCTGGATGTCTTTTGATGAGTGAAATCATTTCATTGGCATATCTTTTTAATTTTGCAGGCACACTGTTTAATAGAACAGCATCATAGCTGTTTACAGAGTCTTTGGTAATCTTTTCAGATTTTTCCTTTTTAATTAATATTTTTTCTTCAGGGATATCCTGCTCCTCTTGGATCGACGCTTGAATGGGCGTGTTGAAAGAATTCATCTTTAGTTTCTTTTGCAAAAGTTCGTAATATAGTTTCACTTTATCGTCTTCGCCGAGAGAACTGTTTAAAATGCGAGCCATTTCCTTGTCGAAAGTGGTCATATGCTTCTCGCTGGGTACATGTTTGGAGAGAGACTCTTCGGGAATCAATGCATATTTTTTAGCGTGCTCCATTAAAAAGTGTTGAAATCACACTCAATGCTGCTGGAATCAATAAGTTTAAAAATCCACCTTTTTGAATGAGGAGTTTTCGTTTCTGGTACAGAGGTTTACGTCTCTGTGCCAATTCTCGCAACGTAGTCTTGTGTTTACGGAGCTTGACTTTTTGATGCTTCGTGAGAGGAATATTCCCTTTTAATGTGTTGAGACTACACTCGCAGAGAGCCTTTATACAAGAAGATGGAATTTTTTTCAGTAGATTCTTTCGTAATTTCGAGGGGCAAATTTGCAGCAGCTGCAACTGACTTAGTTGTTCTTGGGTGAGCGTCATCTTTACAAGTGAAGAAAAGACACCGGCACATTATGTTTTTATGCAAAAATGTGTCTCGCTTGGTAGACATATTGCGTCTGCCCCGGTAAAATATTAGTCCGCAATCGCATTTCTTCCGGTGTTTCACTCCGCAAATCTATAAACAGATATGAATAGGGTTTTTTAGTGGCGTCTTCATACACTTCTTGAAAATATCGAGTCTGCCTGGGATACAACTGTTTTCCCAAGTGCGTGATTTGACTCAAATCTCTTCGATTTTTACAGAGAAGGAGGTAGTGGGCGTTTAATGTAATTTCACGCATTTCTTTTCCTTTGTGAAAAAAATTTTGTGTGATAAACACGACACTCAGATTCAAGTGGTGACTTCCCTTTGTAAATAAATGCGTTAAGCGTTTATCGCTGCCACACTCGGACATTAGATCGTCTATAATAAAAAGCGTATTGGATTCCAAATACTCTCGATAATTCCCGGGTAGCCCTTCCACAAAAGTAACATCGGGAATTTCATCGTAAAGTGGTTGGTGGATTCCATAAAACCATACAATTTTATCGATGGGTGGTGAAAACATCTCCCGCTTGTGTTTTAACAAATCGCGAACAAAGAAACTTTTTCCGCAGCCCGTGGGACCTGAAATGACCATTGTGAAAGGATGTTGCATAGTCGGAAACTCCATGGTAAATGAGGACACAGGTTTGTTCACATCCATATTTATTGGTAAAAAGGTGTAGCAATCTTAAAATGCTTGGTTACAAAATTATAAATTTTTATGTCATTAGATAGTTCGTTGGGTACAAAAGATAACATAAAATCTTTCAGAGAAGTTCCGCGACATCTAGAATATAAATAATAAATACAATAGTGACCACAGACGGCCGTGACATTGCTTTGCAGGGGCATACAATTATAGTCCATGCATTGAAAAGATGATACGTAGTCTGATATAGCTCCGTCAAAAGTGTCGGGTGAGTGTCCATAAGAATCGAAAAATTCTACACAATCTCGAAAAGGCAAGTAAAAGGCTAACCAGTGGCTGCCAGGTTCTGTCGATGAGTCCACATTAGCCACGAAACAGGTGGGATATCGTTCAAACTTTTCAGGTAGATTGTCACTTGCAAAAACACCTAAAAAGGAATCACTCGTAAAAATGTTCTTGGATAGTGCTTTGTTCAACTGCTTGGTATCCATTTTTTTTTTAATTGGCAAAATCACACAGAATGTGACGAGACTTGTTAATTTCAATCACGTTTTCAAATTCCGCATACACCAAGATGGAAATGGTTTCTCGAAGAGCTTTAGAAAATTTCACTTCTACCCGTAAATTACCTTGTTGCTGTAAATTCATATGGGGACCATCACACATGTCGGGCGACAAATCAAAAGCATACAAAGTATATCCTGCTGCAAATTCGTCTCGGGTCAGGTGAATTCCCTTGTCTTGGTTAAATCCGGGGAACAGAGTGTGATACGCACGAATGTAGTTGTTGTCTTCAAAGTTTAATTCTAAAGGCTTGCTTGGAACTGGATTGCCGTCTACGTAAACACTTAAAAAGTTTACGTGTTGATGGTCTAGAAAAAATGGATTTAATGCATATTGTCCATTCATAGCAGCATTATTAAGGCATGCAATAACCACTCTTTTTGGCATAACACCCAAAAAGACATTATCTTGCATAAAAGACCAACTTCCTTTCGACACTGAATATGTTTTGCATAATACACGATCTATAGGATACTTTGCTAAATTCTTTTCCAAGGCTTGGACGTGTCCTAATAATACTCCGGGGCTTACTTTAACTTTTCGAACAAACATGGAAGCGTGCTCTAACAAAACTTTGTAGTCGGGTTTGGGGGCGTTGGACACTAAACAAAAATCAGATTTGCTTCGTGTCATTTTTATTTTCAAATCCACCAAATTCAACATGAGGCGATTTTGTTGAAATATATCGGAATGAATCTGTCCGATCATGTCCACAGTTCTACTTAATTTACTCATTTCATATCTTTTTTTCAATCCTTCGTTGGAGTTCTCTGATAGAGGGTCTATATCACTCAGATTCGTATCTTTAAAGAAACATTCACAGGTAAGTAAACTTTTCTTGGCATCTGCTCCATAATTTAAAAGTGTTTCTATGTAGGCTCTGTAGGGATAGGTGTTGGTGGCTGAAGAAATCACTCGCTCGTTTAAACTGACATCTACTTGTGAGAATAACGAATGCAAAAACAAGTTCACGGGAGCTACCGATTCTTTATCAGGTAAAGGGGTTCCGTCCGATTTCACAATTTTCGCTTTAACATGCAAGAATGAAGAACCCAAATCCATATATTCGTCTCCACTTCCCGATATGTTAAACTCTATGGGACCTCCATCTTGTATGTTAGACAGAGGGTGAAATTCTATAAAGTGGCCTTTTTCTATGGCCGTTTGGGTCGGTGGGGTCACAAATAAATCCAGTTCAGACTTGGTACAGGGAGTGGAATCTTTATGAATCAAGGTCGTCATTCTGGGGAGAAAATATCGCGTGCTTTCACCTTCTTAGCAGCTGGAGAAATGATTCGATTTTTGGAGAGTCTCCTCTTTTTATGGAATTTTTTTTTATGTCCTGAACCAATCATCGTTTTCATTTTACTCGCAGCCTTGTCTGTCAGATTACGTCCTGCCTCCTTCAAATGGCGTTGGGCAGCCGCTTTGAAATTCTCTCCTCTAGTTACGTCATTCAACACATTCACTCCACTATGCCACATTTGTCTTCCGACGGCTTTCGCCCCCGACTTTAAAAGTGGAACAGCCGCTCTGAAAAAGGACCGAAAAAGGCTTCCAAAGCCATAGCCTTTCTGAAAAGTGCTTCCTTGGTAGTAATCAAGGCCTTGACCTGTTTGGTTAACATAATAGTCTTCGAAGGATTTTTTACAGCATTCATAAGGAACATACATTATGAGAGGTACTTTTGGCGAAAGTGTAGTTTCACGTATGAGCGTCCGCGTTCGAATGGCGTCAATGCTCCTGTGTGCGTTCTTATAACGATTTCCAGAGTGTCGATCATTTTTCTACTCACGGGTAGGTAGTGAGGTCGATCGAATTTCATGGAAACCAATTCCCCATCATTTCCAGTGACTTTAACGATACGTAAAAGAGGCGCCACTACGTCGCCGACAATTTGCGGTTCTACAATGTCTGAATATACAAACAGTACGCGATAATGTGCGTTTACATCTGCTACGTAGATTCCTTCGCTCATCACTTCATGATCAGATTCTGAAGAAATCACCATGGGCTCGAAACCCAACACTTGGGCTAAGCCATCTTGTAAAATCACTCTTGCCTTGTTCTTTACTTTAATGCGAACTCGTTTCGTGATAGGACTATAGTTGAAGAATATCTTGTTTTGGTGTTCTTTAATGAATATAGCCTTTAAAACATCGGGAATGGTTTCGTAAAATCCAGGTGGGATTCTCCTTCCAATCATTTTCCCATCACCTAGATCAAATCCGATAAAATTGTTCTGAGCAGTGATATTCATCCAGGTATGTGGGTATAAAAACTCTGTGAGTCCTATCTCCCATACGCCCTTTAACTCTATGGGGACGGGCAATCTTGTAATAAAATGTGAAATTTTATTCTCCGGGAAAAAACTCATCGAGCTGTCGCTCGGTAGTGTCACGTAGAAACTTATCTTGGCGAATGATTTTTTAAATGTAGAGTTCCCCTCTTTTATAATGTGGATAAATGAGATGCAGGAATCCACTGGTTAAACTTGGCAGGGTATCCACGATATTTCACAAAATATTCCAAATGTTTTTTTCGATATCGTTTCTTTAAAACATGTTCGATCGGATATTCCTCTTTCATTCTCACTTTCTGCAATTCTTGCAAGTAAAAAGTTCCTTGAATCACTTCTCCTAGTAAATCTTTAATTCTGTAAACAGCTGGCTCTCTTTTAACACATCCTGTAACTTTAAAAAGTTCTTCAGACCAGTTTGTTTCGTATCCCTTTTCAAAGGTCATTTTTGCTTTGGATACTCGCACAACATCTCCCTCGCTTAAAATACATTTTGAGACACGAGTGGGAAAATTTCTATAAAGGGTATTCCACACTTGTGCTTCATTATTCTTATTCACTTCAACAGGGGCTTTCTTAATGCTAGAGTGAAAAGTGTGATTATAACTGTGTATGAGCGAATCCAACACATCCAAATAACGATATGTATTTTGACTGGTAAAGTATTTCCACATTTTCGATTTCAAGGTCCGATTAAAGCGCTCAATAACCGAGGCTTTTGTCGTGTTAAAAGTTGTAAAAAACTTCACTTTATTCTCTTTCAAATACCTCTGAAATTGTTTATTTTTAAATTCAATACCTTGGTCTGTCTGTAATGATTTGGGAATACGTTCTGCGAATATGGTTTGAAAAGCCTCTAAAATATCTACTCCACGCTTTTGCTTTAGTGGTATTGCCCATGCGTATTTGGATAAAATGTCAATACAGGTCAAAATATACCGGAAACCGTCATTATGATTTTTCAATGAAGACATGTCGGCTAAATCCGCTTGCCATTGATGGTCTATGCCGTGTACAATTACACGATTCGTTAAAAATTTTCGTTGAACTGACTTGTGCAGTGTGTATGCGTCTACACTCTCCAACCATGCCTTTATATTCTTCTTGCTGACTTTTCCACGAAGAGCGCGATATAAAGCATCTACTCCACCAAAGCTGGCAGGGTGTCGCGGGTCTTGATATGTTAAATCCATCAGCTTGCGGGGGAAATATTGACAGTATCATTCAAATGTAATAAAATATTTCTTGGTAGTGTCACTCCTAATAAGACTTCCGACACAATGTATACCACAAACAGTAAGAAAAAATATACACATGTAATGATAACCTCTTCACGCGAAGCCATCTTTCGAAATGAGACGTTCCTCTGTTTTATTCTTCTTATAAACACATGAAAATAATTTTTCAAATCTTAATATTCTATCTTTAAATCGATATGCATCAATCTCCCAGAATCCTTTCCGATCTTCATCGTGGGGTATGTACACAATGTGTACGTAATCCGAAAAAGTGACACACTTCATCTCGCTAAATTAAAAAAAAAATTATTGAATAAATAATAAAGTTCTCTGCCAGTAGAGGGCGCCGCTAGTCATCTGAGTGGTTTAAATATGGTAGAGAAGGTTAAATAGCAAACTGTTATTAAGCGTCTATGGAGTAGTTGGCAGAGCGTTCACCAACTGGTCCATGGATGCTTTTAGTTCCGGGGTCGAACCTCGACACGAAAACTAAATTTTACAACACATGAAAAAAAAAAAATTAAAGCATATATTAAAAAAAAAAATCGTATATACATCTGAAATTATATATCAATCTCATTCAAACTTGTTTATTTTGTATCAGACCCTTGAAGTATCCAGTTAGTAGAAATATATTATTATAAAAATAGTTGGCAACACCTCATACTGCTGACGTCATTATTTTGTATCAGACCGTTGAAGTATCCAACTATTAAAAATATATTATTAGAAAAAATAGGTGGCAACACCTTATGCTGGTGATGATAAGATCTAATGTTTAATAGCGTAATGAGAGTGTCTCACTCATTTGGAGTTTGACCAGTGGGTAGTGAAGAGGTCGTTCTGTGAGTTCTAATTTTCATTATTATTTTTATATACTGTTAGATTTATTTTTCAAAAATCACACACACACACACTTAGAATGGTGAAATCTTGTTCACAAAACATAATTTCAGCTATGTATTACATTCATGTTTTTAAAGTTTGTGTATACATTTGTTTTTAGATACACAACACTTGAAAGGGTCGAATCCTGTTCACAAAACATAATTTCAGCTATGTATTACATTCATGTTTTTAAAGTTTGTGTATACATTTGTTTTTAGATACACAACACTCAGAATGGTCGAATGCTATTCACTTAACACCATTTTGAAAATGCGTAACTATACTTGGGTGTATTCAAATCATTTTTAAAAAAAATTATATTGATAGTTAGATTTATTTAAAAAAAAAAAAAAAAAAAATCCACTGAATACAATTTTAGCTAATTATTACATTCGTGTTTTTAAAGTTTGTGTATACATTTGTTTTTAGATACACAACATTCAGAATGGTCGAATCCTATTCAGTCGAGGTTCGAAATTAAAAATGTCGACAAGTTGGTGACATTCCGCCAAAATCTCGCCAAGCGTTATGAACGGAGAAATAAGTTATTCTTACAGCAGATAAATGAGTATTGGCGTTCAAATACAAAAGTATTACTCATAGTATCTTTTCATGAATGGAACGAGCTAGATCCACGAGAATGATGTCACCCAATTTATGGCATAGTATTACATATGAAAAGTGAACATGTTTCTCAATAGGAATTTTTTTTGAAAAATGTGCAATATCTCGAGAACGGTTCATGTTAGCGTTCTAAAATTTATGTCAATCGTTTTCTAATGAAATATTACATAAGAAATGTCTTATTTGCGTAACTTTATTAGCGGTTTTGATTTTTTCAAAATTTCACTCGAAAACTTAGGGGGGTTCTGAACATTCGATTGCGTATAAAAACAATAGGCTTCCAGTGTTTACAGATTGTGATTTTTACCAAATTTCGTTCGAATCGGTCCATTTGTTCGTTAGTTATCGTCTCCACAGACACACTTTCACAAATACACAGATATCACTTCAAAAGTGTTTGATTCGAATTTTCGACCCCGTCACAATATTTTCCTTGTACATTATGTATATAAGGAAAGTAAAAATATAAAAACATACTATTTTGATTGTCTCCAAAGCATTTATAAAATTAATATTTTTTTTCATGATTAAGTATTCTCTGTACATACTAGAACGTTACAAGCAAATACATTTTTGATTGCCTATTTCTAATTTTAAGTTAGCATAGACTTATGCTGCCAGAGATTTTTAACATTTCTGCAGCTGCTATATTTTTTTTTTTGTTCCCTTTATTAATACTTTACAACATAGTTAAAAATTAGTTTTGGATTGAACCCAGGTTGAAAAATGAAATACATTGAACCCTGTGGGACCTAAATTTTCAAACATTTTTTAAGCGGATTTAAAATTCAGAAATTGCTTCGAAAGTTTTATAAAGTATTCAAATTATATCATAAGATACATAAAAAAAATTTCAGCAAAATATATTCAGTAGTTTTTTAAATAAAAATTAAAATAATAATTACACCCTTTATATGTAGAGATCACGTGACCATTATATGAAGAGATCATATGGCACCCACCTTGTGTCAAAATCGTGATTTTTAAAGTTCTTTTTGATTCATATTTATTTTTGCTTAAATTCTGTGCATCTACATATTGAAACAATGAAATTACAATATAGTTGAGTTTAAATGATCATCTAACTTTGATTATTTCTACAACGAAGCCTACTTTTCACTTATGGAGAATGTAAATACCAAAAGATGTAGAATGAGTTGCAAAATTATTTAACTCATAGAGTCTGCAATATAGCTGATATGAATGTAACATTCATTGATTTTACGTAGAGAAGCAAACGATTGTTTCGATGAGGTTTTAAACATAGTTAAATTACTGTACCTCCATGGTTTTAAGTTTTTAAATAAAATAAATTATTATAGTATTGTGATGAATGAAATGCTGCCTTTATTGAGAGAGCCAGGCATGTTATATTTCGATGACGTCATTTGAATAAATTTCATTTGTTTTCGATGAAGTTTTCAAATATAATAAATTATTGTAGTATTATGATAATTTTAAAAATATTACCCAGGAATGTATCGCATTTTAGAGATGTTTAAACCAGGCAATTTATATTTCAGTGCCGTCATTTGAATGAAGTTAATTTTTTTTCGATGAAGTTTCAAAGTATAATAAATTAATGTACTATTGTGATAATTTTAAAAATATTACCGAGGAATGTATTGCATTTTAGAGATGTTTAAATAAAATTGCATTGAAGTTGGAAAGTGTTTCATAATCAATGCTTTATGCATGATTGATCTTTCTTGTTACTATTAGAAAAGACTTGCAATTTACCTTACTCAATTTACCCATTTCTACATTTTTAACATATCTGACATCATCAGTCCAAATTTCAACTGCACGCTGTACAACCGGAAACCACATTTTCAAATTGGACTGGTGCTCGTTTAGGAGATCACAGTGTTGCTAGTTCCGCGGTTTTCCTGTTCAATTGGGCTAATTTTTTCAGAGTTGCGGTAAAGCATGACGGAAATTTTTCTAATTGCAGATTTTTAGGCTACTTTCAGAAAAGTTCGATGATTTATTTTGGGGGCAAATTTTGATGAACTTTTAGAAGGCCAGTACATTTTATCTTGGAGTTTCGATAAATTTATGAATTTTATTAGTTTTTGGCAACATTGCGCGAAAGCTCACACTAAACATTCGGGGCGCGGTAGCCCATTGGTTAGCGCGCTGGAGTTGCACTCGGTAGGCCCGGGTTCGATTCCAGCCACTGCCAAAACTGCCGCCGTGTTCATGCGGAGTACGATCACGTTAAACATGTGGGTCCGAAAGTCCTTCCGAGAGGTTGGTGGTAGGGGAAGGAGGGTACGGTCTCTGTGGATGCCTCCCCCACTGGGTTCCGGTCTAAATTGGGTGGCACTTCCCGACCGTCCAAACAGTTACCTTACACCTTTCTGGTAGGTCGGACGGTCTGGGTTTCAACAACAACACTAAACATTCGCCAATTTTTGGGCGTATATTTGGAAAAGACCCGGTAACACCGAGATATTGGGCAGTGAAACTCGAAAATAGGTAGAAAATGGAAAAGTGATAGCATCACTGGGGGAATTCGATCACTCGGGTTCTCCCTATGGAAAAAATCAGGTGGGATTTAGCAGCAAATTGCAGGAATCGCACTCTAGGGAGAACCTTGATTATGGTTCAATTTCGGGGGAAAATAAAGTGTTGATGAAAACTAAGTAGTTTTAAGGGCCCTTACAAAGGAAAGCTAAAAAGAAGGAGAATCGCGGGAACCCTGTTATCTATCACTAAGAGGGATAGAAATGGAGTAGAGAAAAACGGTAAAGAATTGAGTGAAAGAAAGACATATATCTTTCAGTAGTTCATGTTCCACCTTCTACAGACCTAACTTAGATTCCCTTAGCTTTAACACTCCTTGGGATATCGATTTTCCCTTGCTTTTTACATAAAACAAAAAAAAAAATCGACGCACCGCAAAATAATCCGATAGTAATGAAACTTACAAACACCTTTCGACCGAATGGTGGTGCATATAAGGAGTGAATCTCGCTTTCAGGAACAAAACGTGCATGCAGTAGATTTCGATTGCGTTTACGTACCTTGATTGCAACAATGCCTCGCCGGTGAATTCGCGGCCACTACGAGTATATGAATGAGTTTGAAAGAGGGCATGAGGTTGGATGGGCACACAGACGAATCGCTCGACATTTGGGTAGAAGCGAAGCAGCAATTAGACGATGTTAGCAGGGATAGGTCCGGAATGGCAGATTTCAGCAGCAAGCGGGCAGCCTAATGCGACGACAGAACGGGAAGATAGAGCGATTGTCAGAGCAGCTGTGACAGCACGAGATTCGTCGTTATCAACCATCCAACGTCCGACAAACATTGAAATGACCACCCGGACCATTAATAGAAGACTAAGGGAGCAGAATCTATACTCGCGGCGCCCATTACACCGCCTACTACTGACCAGTATGCACAGTCAACACCGATTGCAATGGTGCTGGGGCCGATCAACGTGGAATTGTTCGGATTGGGAACGAATTGTCTTCAGTGATGAGTTCCGACGAACAGGGCAGACGTGTCTGGAGACAGCCGGGACATCGTCAGGATCCTGCTCTTACTGTCACACGCCACAACAGGGAGCTATGGTCTGGGGTTCCATTTCGTTTGATAGTCTTCCGTGGCACCATCACAGCGGTATGCTGCCGACATTCTATGACTCGTTGTATTGCTATTCCTTTAGCGACACCCCCGGCCAACTTTTCAGCAAGACAATGGACACACGGCACGCCTCTCTATTGATTGTCTGCGTGCTTACGACACACTTCCTTGGTCAGCCAGATCTCTCGCATATTGAGCACATTTGGGCTGAGATGGGGCGTCGCCTGCGACCATCCCCAGAATGTAGACGAATTAGCTCGTCAATTGGAGGCCATTTGGAACAACATCCGGCAACTTTATGCATCAATGTCACATCGGGTAACAGTTCGTATCAAGGCCAGAGACGGGCCAACGCCATATTGACGTGTTTACTTTGGGTGATTTATTGTAAAGATCTACGCAATTGTTCTGAAATTCTAATCAGGCCCGGCTCTAGGTTTTTTGCCGCTCCTTCCTTGAAATTCATTTTTCTGTTAACCTTTATAAATGCAATAGAATAAAGAAACATTGCTATATTACCAATTTTTAGTTAATTTTGTTCCACGTGTTTCTCAAGTGAATGGATCTTTCGTAGGATTAAATCTTTTGATTTTTTCCGTTTTGAATTTAAAAAAATGTGAAATATCTCAAGAACGAAATATGTTAGCATCATATAAATGATGCTATTCAATTTTAGATTTAAAAAAAAAATCTGTTGTCTAATGCATGCATTTCCATATATATTAATACATTTTATTATTTAACTCATCATGAATGATGTGTCTGTCTGTTCTAACTTCTTTAGTGGCATTTCAGCATATTTTTGTATGTCCTAGAGAGCTGACATTTGGTACACAGAGTAGTTTAGTAGAACATTCTAATCTATTAAAGTTTGTTACATCTTCAAAAAATAGAACCGGTATTTTTTTCTACGAAATGGTCTGCAAAAATTCCTTTAATATAAAATAGTTACAAAAATACTTGATGCGCTGTACCGAAGATACGTCCGCAACGTAGAATACGTCTTATCACATGGGTGTTTGTAAATGAAGCAACGGTTTACATAAACATTTTATTTATTTTTACAAACTGCCAACAGTGGTCTAATAAGTTATAAAGTTATTTATTACTAAATGTTAATTAAGTACTAGAATTAAAGAAATAATATTTAGCAATTTGATTATTGCTTGATAATTTTTATCTTATTTCACGTTCGATCGCATTCATCTCGAGCGTGTCACCCCTTACAACATGAGTACATCCTCGTCCTAACATTTGGTACCACTGTCATCCCCTCCAACTATTACACGCCAAGCTACAATCTTTCAAAATCTATCTCACTCATTTTCGTCACACCGGATTTGCCGACATAGCCCTCATACCAGGTGGCGACAAAGACGTCATCATACATCAAAAGTGTCAAATATTCAACATCGCTATCTATCTCTCTCTCTCTCTATATATATATATACTGCCAAGTTTAACTGTATAAATTAAGCTCAATCTTTTTTGCATTTTGCAGTAGAACTAAAATGATTTTTTTTATTTAGAGTTCCCATTTTTCAGATATTTCTCATGATTTGCCTCCATTGAAGCTGTTATGAATAATATCTTTTAACCAAAAATCAAAGTTTTTATATTTATTCGTTTTTAGAAAACAATTACACAAATTAAAGCTTTCCTATAACTAGACATGGCTGAAAATCAATAGGAATTTATTGTTATCGATTTGATATGCTTCTATTATGTAATTCGCTTCATTATTTCGAGATATGTATCTCTACCTGTTGAAAAGTAAAATTTTCTAATATCTCTAGAACGACTAGTGATAACTACTAAACAATGTTATTCATTTCTTTCTGGTTAGAAGTACATACAAATCATTTATACCTTTAACAATAGTGAGTAGTAGTATATATAATGTAAAAAAAAGTGTATTTTAAATTAAATATGTACAATACCTCAAAACACACATTTTATTGTCCTGTAAATGGTGTAATTTAAAAAATGAAATATTACATATAAAATTAATAATTTTGTAACAAATTATAATCATTTAAAAAAAAAAAAAAATTAATTATCGAAATAAGAAAATGTGAAGATCCGAGCCTTCGAAAAAATTAAGAAGCTGACAATTATTGATTGTATACTAAATATATTTTGATTTGCTTAATTTGTTTGACATATATATCCCTGCATGTGAAAAAGTAAAATTTTCAATGAGAACTTCTAAACAATGGTATTCATTTATTTCCTGTTAAAAGTAATTGCAAAATGTGTAATAACTTAACAATATTGAGTGTATTTAATTTTTTTTTATTTTTCCTGTTTCAAATAAAAAATGCAAAATATCTCTAAAAATGTGCATATTAGCGTCCTATATAAATGATAATATTCGCTTTTAAGTGAAAATTCAATTAAAATATTTATTTTTGTAACATTTTTAAACATTATACTTTTCATGTTAAACTTAATTTTGATTTTAAATATTCAAAAAATTGATGGCTTTCTTCTGTCTCATTCACACGAAAATGAATGAATCTCTGATATTTATTGATTGAAGTATTACCGAATTGTATTCTATTTTATTGATTTGTTATAGAGATATCATTGCCAAAGACTGTGTTTCTTTCAGAAATACATTTGGGGGGGGGGGGGGGGAGAATACCGGACCAAATGTTAATAAATTCAGAAACTCACAAAATACTTTCGAAAACTCGGATCGAACGTTTTTGAGATGATGTCTGTATGTGAGTGTTCGTGAGTCTGTGCGATATATCTCGAAATAACAGAGTGTTTCGAATGCAATTTCGTATAAATATTAAAATCAGTGAATACAGGAACCCTATTGATTTTAAACGCAATTGAATGTTTAGAACACCCACAAATTTTCGAATGAAATTTTGAAAGAATTATTTAAAGATCAGAACTTTAAATAATGTTACACAAAGGATCATTTCCTATATACTTTTTAATTAGAAAACGAATGACATAAACTTTAAAATTCTAGCAGGAAGCGTTCTAAAGATATTGCAAATAACAATACATGTTACAAATAAATTTATATAAAAAAATATATATATATATATAAAAAATCCAATAAAAAATTAAAAAAATATATATATAATTATTGTGAAATTGTTCAATTTACATATGTAATAATATGCGATAAATTTGTTAACATTATTCTCTGGAATCTATAGTTCGTTCCATTCACGAGAGAAGATACTTTGAGTAATAGTTTTGCATTTTGACGCATAACAATTCAACAGCAGTCATTTATATGTAAGAAATGCTCTTCTCTTCGTCTGTTTTTGACACTTGGTGATAAATATGACGAACTTGTTCTAATTTGGAGAAATATGGCCATTATCGTAAAAATTGCAAAAATGACGCCAAATTAATAGATTCATTCTTAAAATATTATAATATATAGAACCTATTATTTATTGTGGATGCCCTCAATATTGATAATTGTCAATTTAGAGTTGTGTGAAATATAAGTTAATTGGATATTGCAAAATAGCTGTCATCGGGAAAAATGTCAAATGTACAATCCAGTATTAAAAACCTAGTACCGTGGATCTTATACATCATTTTTTCACTGAATAAAAGTTAAATTAATTGCATTATAGGGCAAGTTGTGAGCGACCACATCATACTTTTTGATTTATATAGTTACTGGGATCTTCAGTCTCAAAGAATTCCACTATTGGTTCTACAGAATTTTAAATCGCCCACAAATCAACGATGTACGGGAATAATACAAATGTATCGGATACAAATTTATTGCAATTCGCTTCAGAATCTACACAAACAGTATCAATGTCCAAACATTTTGCCAGCGAAACAATTTTCATTTTAGTATATGCTCGTGTAACATATACATCTTTTAAAAAAGTTGTCTTTAAAAGTTACAGTAATAATAGTTGAATATATTTTATTTTACAAAACCAAACCTAAATACCTATATAAAGGAATAATGAATGAATTGCAGATATAAGTTAAAATTATACATGTTATAAATGTAGCAATGTTACCTTTTAAAAACCGGATTCCTAAAAAAGAAAGCCAATCATAAATACAAAAAATAAAACTTTTATTGTCATGCAATATATGATGAATGATGGAATTCATTTTACTAATTAATCACAAATTTTCCTGCTATCAAATCGAATGCTAGAAAATTTTGTCCTCATATTAGGTGTAATTTATAAAAACACCCAAGCCTCATCAGGGATTCGTATGACAGATTAGTTACAAAATTAAGATTAGACAAAAGCTAAAATTAGCCGTATAACTAAAGTTAAAATGAGTCGATAGCCGTATAACGTGCTTTTCATTACGCTAATGGAATGATATTGTTATATTATAATACGATATGAACCCTATAAATTCAAAAAATGACAGCAGAAATTTATATATTAAATACATTATTTTAGTATTACACATCCTGTACTTCATTGAAAATAAGAAATACACGGTAATACCGTTTTCCTCTATTAAAACGTATAAATATTGTTCAATCAATTCCACTTACAGAGAAGGGATTTCTATTTAAGTTTCTTTTCAATTAATTATTTTGTTCTATCATTTCCAAATAGAAAAATCACGTTTATTGTATCTTAAACATGCAAGTACCCTAAATTCTACAATGGTCCACCGATGTCTCCTAAGATGTCTTTTGAGATTTGTCATCGTCCAGTTTTCTAATTACTTTCAATGCAGACACCTGTTTCAGCATAGATGTGAAAGAAGTCCTTTATGTGTCTGGGTGATTGAGGAAGATGATTTCCGGATTGGGAATAATTAACAAAGGATGGGTATCCTGGCAAGGCAATTCTGGGTGTAACCCCATCGTTTCAAGCAAAGTGCCCTCTCTCATTGGATTTTTTCATAGAATAGTTAATAAAAACCAGTTTCAACATGAAATCTTTTGCAGTTCACAGATAATGGTCAGTATGCTGTCCTAGACGTGCTGTTGAAGGCTGTACTGGACGCCCAGTACGCTAAAGTAATCAGTTGTTACTTGTGTTGCAAGATAAACTATTGGGGGCGACATACTGGAAGCGATCCCATTTAGCACTCTGGTCCTCTTTTCCAAGGGGAGAATGAATGATAGTCGCTTTCACTCTTTTATTGTCTGGGAACAAATGTTTAACATTTTTTCAGTGTTTTTCTTTTGTTTACATCTGCCCTTGTAAATGCTGTCGCTCGCACTCCAGACCTTCTTTTTTATTTTAGATCTAGAACTTCTTTTCTTTAAGAGATTGTTTTTTATTCAGATTTTTTTATTTAAGATTTTTTATTTAAGTTGAATGAAATTCCGCCCTTAAAATGTGGCGCCTCAAAGCAAGTACTTGTTTTGCTGGTGCCTTAAGCCGGTCCTGATTCTAATAATTTCTTTTTCTGTACACACACATTACACGTACCAAATTTTGTGTCATTTGGATAATTCTTTCTTGGTGCATCGACTTTTTTGTCTTAAAGAGTGTATATACACTGACATACAAGATTGAAAATTAAAAGAGAAATTTTCATTTACCACTACAAATTTTAACGCACATTTTTACACTTCAAGCAGTAAATATGTATTTTAGTGCATACCAAGCATTTAGGAAAATTCTGGTTTATAGGATAGCAAAATATGCCACTTGCAGCATGCCTGCAATATATCAGATAGTACGAATTAGAATTTTATGTAGTAGCCAAACATCCACATCTGCTGATTTAGATGCCACATAAATCAAAATTTACAACTTTGTCTAAATGAAAGAGATAATTATTATGTATCTGAGTGAAATCATGTTAGTGATTACAAGATCTTGCATTTCAAGGACTTTTAAGCACTTGAAAACAAACTTTTTTTTTAAATCACTTTTCAAGGATTTTAAGAACTAAGAACCATGTAGAAAGTTTTATTGACATGCAAAACTAAGTTGATGTTAAAGATAGTGTACTGGAAGATTTTTAAAATTCAGTCTTAAAAAGGGTAAGAATAAAAGTGTATATTTCTGTGGAGCTAGAGGGTTTATCTTTACATAACAAAATTCATTATCTTACGATTTTTTTACAACCATTGAAAATTAATAATAGGTGTGTATTAAAAAAAATCCTGAATAATGGAGAGGACTAAGATAAAAATGTAGAAAGAACAATGCACAAACACAACACCATCCCTTCTAACTACTCATTTTCATCTGATCAGAAGCGTAGGAAACTTTATTCCTCCAACACTTTATTGAAATTTTCAATAAAATAATTGTTATGAACTGAAGTAAACACAGCAATAAGAGGGTTGGTTTTGATGTTCTATAGTTGTTCTTTGTACATTGTTCTTATGTTAATTTCTAGCAATATGTTAAAATATTTCAATTTTCTCCCATTCAATGAAGACAAGAAAATAAAAACTATTTAACTATTAAAATTATTTTATTTAAATTACCAGAATCAACAAAAATTAGTTATACTTACCAAACTTTGTCTAAAACAAATAAAAATGAACAGCTGCATATAAGTACACATAAAATAATTATGAATATGGCATGTAGTAATGGAATGTGATTATATTAACCTTTATTTTCAAAAATGGACTTCAGGTCCTAACGGATAGGTATCAGGAGTTTTATGTTAGAAATGAAAAACTATCTTTTGTAATGCAATTCTTATATTAATTGAAATCGTGTACAATATTTTTTTTTAAATTCCACTTCAAAATAGTTGCTTTTTTTTAGCAATTTCATTTTTAAATGAAATATTAAATTGAAGAGAAGATTTGTATCTACATCTAAGAACCATACTTCTTCATGCAGTAATACGGTTTCTGGATAAATACAAGGTCTATTCAAAAAGTTCCAGAACTTAAACTAATGAACATCAAAACTATTTTTTAAAAAGTGACTTGTAGATGCCCCCCCCCCCCTCTCCTATCTATAATGAGACGTGCTTTTGCTTCATTGGCTTACAGCTTACTCTACATGCTACTGATCTTCATGTATACAAAAATAGGTAGTTATGTATAGTATCAAACTAAAAACCAGTGTGCAATTAAATCCGTAAGGGATGGGGAAAGGGGAGACATGAATTACAGATGGCAAAGTGATAGAAGCTTCGTCATGATTACTTTTAGTAATCATCTTGTTTAGTGCTTTGAAGTGATTACTCTTACGAACAAATAATCAAATGTTTAAAAGTTCATACTCGAACACAAACTGAAATTCCGAGTTTTTATTTTACAGTCTGAATCACAGCATTTTGTCTTCTGTAATGGGGGAAAAACATATTAATAAAAACAATGAAGCTATGAAATTTAATAGATACTTTTTGATAAGTCCCGATATATTTCGGAGCAATTTCTTAAAAAATTCAAGTAGATTTGTATTTATTAATGTTAAATTAAAACCGTAAGGGATGGGGGGAGAGGACACATGAATTACAGATGGAAAAGTGACAGAAGCTTCGCCATGACTAAGAGCAATTTTTACAATAATGTGTTGTAGTGACTGGAAAAATTATTGCCAAATTTAATGAAATAAAGAATGATATCCAGGGTTACAGATACGAAAAATTTAGCAATGAAATTTTCTGAGTTTTTTTTTTTAAAATGTTTGCAAACTTCCACATCACAACATTTTGCAGTATGCAATGATTTTATTTAGTGACATAAATTCAAATGTAGCAACACACAAAAAGTTTAAAATGAAAATTAGTCAATTTAATAACAACATGAGATTACATTTTACGAGGAATCTTAATTTTTTAAGACTAGAACACGACTAAAACAGTGCAATTTACCTGGAGATTTTGAGCTGAATTTAAATTTGGGGGGGGGGGGGGCACCTTTCTGGGACTATATTTTTAATTATATTGGAGAGGTTTGAGCAATCTTGGTGTGTTTGAACGTCAACAGTAACCGGTGCATGGGGAAAGTGGTTTACATGTAGTCAAGGGCTTTTGAAAGGTCAGTTGGTCATTGAAAATGGCTAGTAGCAGTATATAACATTTTATCCAGAGACAAATATTCAAATTTAGTAACTAGTAAAAAATTTAACATGGAATATTAGCCAATTTGATGATAAACTATGGAATTTTCAAAATTAAAATTTTGGTTCAAGTACAATAGAAATAGAAATCCTTATGAATAAACAAGGTGAATTTTTCCAAGACAAGATAAAAAAAAAAATGTGATCCCCCTCACCCCATGAAATTTTTAATTTTTTTTTAGAATTCCAGGATAACCTTGTTATTCCTGAGGTGCATGAACCATGCAAAAGACTACGTTTTCCACAACATATAAAGCAAAATAGTACAATACTATAGATAAAGGGTGTGTTTTCATATACGACAGAAAGTTCCAGAACTTTTTATACAAACCTTATAATTGAGGGTAAAATAATTAACTCATAAAAATATTTGAACATAGGGATAGATATTTAAGACCCACCCTGTTCAAATAAAAAAATTGTAGACATTGTATGTATTATTGATTTGGACAGACTAAATGTGAAATGTACAGTGCATAATGGAATGAGCAAAATTCACACTAGATTCATTTTCCATGATCCACTCCATGTATCCGGAGGAATCCAATGATCCAATAATTTCTCTGCAACTTAGTGATCCGAAGGAGCAACCTTAGGTAAACAGAAAAAAAATAACTTTTGTGATAGTTAAACAAGCAATAAATATTAAATTATCAAAGTGCAAAAAGAGCACGGTGTTAGCTCAATTTGATTTAAATGGTTAAATAATTATTTGTAAATTAATAAGAAATCTCACCATTGTAAAATAAAAAATAAATTACTTGCTAGTAATGCTTTTACATGCAACATTTTTATGAAACTTGAAGCATCATTGAAAGAATTGCTGTACTACTGTAATCGTGTGGATATTAGGAACTTAATGAGCTGCTAGGAGTCTATTTATGTTTTCATAGGGTGATACTTTTGCAAAGAATCTTATGTGAATCTTCTTCCGTGAAGAATTTCATGAAATACAAAATAATTTTATGTAAGTTAGAAAAGCATGGCAAAAACTTAATAATAATTTTTAAATAATTTCTTTTATAAAAATTGAACTAAAGTGCGTCATTTGTTTTTAATTTAAAAAATGGGGAGATTTTTAAATATGCTTTCTTGGAATGAAAATTAAATATTCTTATATTTAAAAAAATCTCTTTTATAAATGTTAAAATTGGCATGAAGAATCAAATATTTATAATCAACCATGAAAATTGTTTAACAAAATATAGGTTAATTTAAGCATTAAACTTAGGAATATATTTATATAGTCCATATCACACTGCAAAGTGAAGCCTATATGCCCACTCACTGTAACTCATCAAATCACTGTCCAGTCAAGAAAGCAATCTTATTGGTTGTCATGGTCAGACTACACTCATTCAACCAGTTTTAGGAAGCTTCACTGTTCTTGTGTGCTTTACTGAAATGGTCATACCTACTATATTGATGTCTGCCTAAATTAAACAGAGTATGTAATAATAGAAAAGTTTTTTTTCTTTTTGTAAAATTAAATTGATACATTAATTTAGCTCTCTCTGTGTGTTGTTGTTCTCTCTGTGTTGTTCTTTATTATATATTAACATGGAATCATAAGAATTAAAACTAATTTCATTTCAAGCAAATTTTTTTACTTTGGATAGATTTTGTTGCAGCACACAATGATTTTTATCAGAGTTCATAAACCATATACAACTACTATTTTTGTGAGTGCGACACCTTAAATATATTAAATTATTTATATTTCTTTTAAAAACTTGAAATTAAATGCAATTCAATTTTGTGGCATTACAAACTTCAACAATGTCTGATTGTGGGGGATACTATGCTTGCTGTTAAGAATCTAGATCAATGCAGAAAAAAATTTAAGGAGTTCTGTTTACTTTCAGACAGGCTGGGGGACAAACTTATTACGAACCCATAATTATAAATTGATAAAATATCCTTTTGAAACTATGAGTTAAAAAAATTATTTTAATAAAACAAACTCTTGTCTACATGAGATTTGACCAATCAAAGGCCAAATGCCATTAACTACAATGTATTTATACTACAAGCATTGAAAAAAGGATCATATAGCATATACAGGACGATTCAAAATTTCCTGTACAAACTTAGGTAGGGAACACTAAAACAAACCTTTTGCACTAATAAATGTATGTCCACATGTCACCTTCTAGCACTAGAGGACACTGTTGAATAGTGCGGCAATTGGCTATAATGGGACTTCGTAAGTGTAACATGGAGCATTTAAAAAATGCTAAGGTGGCCAATGTGCATCTAGCACATGGAGCTGCATATTAAAATGAGAGAGCTGCTGTAAGATTAACAGTATGATCTTACAGCATTACAGCAGCTCTTCTGTTTCTATTGGAAACTCCAAACACTAGGTGCATGCCAGCGCTACCCAAACCGTCTGATCTACTCATAGGTGTAAGTGTAAGGTATTTACTTGGGACAGTATTAAGAGAATCACCCAATTTTGACTGGAACCTAATGGGGGGTGGGTTGGCAACTACAGGGACCATACAATTATTCTATTATTCTCATAACCCATCATATTTAGTACAAACATCAAGATTTACAGATTTATCATGTTCATATATTGCGAAAATATGGAGATAGTTTTGAGCAGTATGGAAGACTGAACACTGGACTACCATATATGATCCTCCCACCATAATCACTTTGCTATCCTGGTCCAGACGCATGTCAGCCATCTCAGCATGTATGAAACTTTCTATTTCATATGCAAAGTCTGCGCTACAAATGACAATGGTGAAAACAGTCAATTTTTGCTCCACCCAACAGTGCCTTCTGATGTCTAAGGACATATATTCAATGATGAAAAAGGTTTCTTTTAGTGTTCCCTACCTTCCATTAAAACCAGGAAATTTTGAATCACTGTCCAATATTCGTGAAAAATGTTTCTTTTAGTGTTCCCTACCTTCCATTAAAACCAGGAAATTTTGAATCACTGTCCAATATTTGTGAAAAATGTTTCTTTTGTGTTCCCTACTTTCCATTAAAACCAGGAAACTTTGAATCACTCTGTATAGCTTGCTTGTCTGAGCTGAGGATCAAATTCTTGTTTTCTGCAAACAGGCTATATCTTTCCCATAGGCTACTGATATATCCACTAAGTTGGCCAAGTTACAGAAAGGTACTGCAATGCAGGTTGTCTTAGAAGGAAATTATAATATTTGCATAACCAAAACTGGATTCAATCTTTAACACCAGGGCTGTTGAGTTGGTATATAGTAAACAAACTTTGACTCCAAAATAAAATCACTTAAAAATAAGTTTATTTTAAAATATTTAATTTTTTAAATAGTTAAACTTACTAATTAACATTTGCAATTTATGTTGATAACTTCACCCAACTTCCCTTTATGTTGGTAAAGTTGGACTGTGGAGAGGGGTGGGGAGAGAAAGAGTCAAAGGTTTGAAATACTAATTTCACAGCTCTGTTTAAAACACAAATGGATTATGTTGAGTCAGCACAACCCTTTGTACTTGTATCTTAGACTTGCAATAAACCCAAACTTATTGTTAAGCAGAGTAGCTGAAGAAATTAACAATCCCATTTAACGTTCAAGATCTTAATTTTGCAAAATATTGGACAAAATGGTAAGCAATTTAACAAATATTTTGACTCTTTCATCAGCAACAGAGTTGGGCAGTATCGAAATCAAAAATACATGTATTTGTAATACATATTCAAAATACATTTGTATTCTAAACTGGGAAAAAAAAAAAAAAAAAAAAAAAAAAATATATTTTGTTAATGTATTAAAAACACATTTTCAGAGTATTTTGAATTTTTAAAATACTCATTAATATAAATATCATCTTTCAACTAGTGCCAATAAGGATGATAATAAATGGGATATTTAGCATCTGCAGTGGCCCATGAGAAAAATAGCCTTTGGTATAAACTTTACATGCCTAATGGAATTATATAATTATGTTGGTAGATGGCTCATTCCTATCTACATACAAAAGAGGAAACTTGAAATTGCATTTTTTGTGAAAACAGATGCTTAGGTAATGAATTCTACTACGCATTGCAATTTATTTTTAAGTAATTAAAAAAAAAAAGATACAATTCAATTAGTTATTGCTAAGATAAGTGAAAGATGGTTGATACTTCTAGTTGTGATGATATGTATCAAGGGAATTAATGAATTATGGCAGTATACAGTGTCATATTAGGTGGAAAATATTTTAAAGTGATTATATATATATATATATATATATATATATATATATATATATATAATATATATATTAATAATAATGCAAAAGTTAAGGCAAAATGCCAATTATGTATACCAAAATGTTTGGTTAGAAGTAGGACATTTAAAGTTACAACACATTTTAAAACACATCTAAAGGTAAGATTTTAGTTTTATACAGTAGTACCTTGATAAGAAAAAAGTAGAACATACCTTTTTTGTAAGTGAATAAGAAAACTTAAATTAATAAAGTTTTAATGTGAACTATTAATAAAACTATAAAGCATTTTGAAATCTTAATTAGGCAGCAAAAATTTAATTGAGAAGAATTTTTGTAGTGGCAAGGAATTAGAAGCTCAATAGGTAGCAGTAATAAACATTACACACACTCATGTCAAATACTTGTAAGGCTGCAGATAAAAATGTTGATTAAAAAAAAGTAAATAAATAAACATTAATAGAAAAATGCCAAAGTAGTTGAAATATTTTTTTCTTAATTACATTACATGAAAATTTGAATGTTTCACAAAACAATTAATTTTAACTTATCTGGCATATTTTGCTCTTAAGATGTAATAATTTACAAAAATCTGTATGAGACAAGATATAAAAGTGTCAAGAAATGAATTTTAATTATTAATTACCATGGTTTTTTTTTTTTTTTTTTTTGTAAAATATGTCTTTTCGTTTAGACTGCTAGTAATGATTTTGAGCTGCTAAATCAATTTATAAATTGCAGCAAAAGCTGGTAAAAATCAATTTTTTCTTTTCTGACAAACTATTTTTCCAGGCTAATGTGTAATTTAAGATCTATGAAGACTATGATACAAGAGATATTATTTAACCTGGCATGATCGAAACAATCGTCAATGACATTACATTCTAATCATTCTGAAATGTCAATGTTAATATTTAACAAATATAAGACTTGTTTACTTCCAATAAAATTCTTTCATAAGGGCGTGAATAAGGATTTCTGCAAAATTGCATTATCGCCTGTTTCATGAATGGTGTGTTGAATATACAGGCAATTGTGATTCTCATATTGTTTTGTTTCTGCGGAGTGCTTGGAATTTGATTCATGCGATTCTCTGATAGAAGCCATTTTAAATTGTGTTCAAATGTATTATTTATGTAATGGACATTTATTTAGAACCAAGGCAACATCAGGTAATTCGTTCTAGTGTATAAGTAAATGTTGCCTTAAATTAAAAATTCAATCCAATCCAATATAATGTTTAATTATTTAAAATGTATTTTGTATTTGAAATTTTTCATATTTGATAAGTATTTTGAATTTTATGCCCCAAAACGTATGTATTTTATCAAAAATATATTTTGCCCAACACTGATCCAGAGAAAAACTGCTGGAAACATGCTAGATTTTTAGAAATCAGATAATAATTCATTTTTGATCCTGTGTACAGACAGTTAGTTCAATGTATAATTGTTTACAAGAAAAAGAAGTTTAAGCAGCAGATTTTATTTTTGACTATTATGCTACAAGCAATGACTGAATTGAAACAGAAGCAGAGACCGATAATGACATTGCTACAGTTACTGATAATATGCCTGGTGAATCCAAAGAAACCAAAATTGATTTAAAAAGACGAAGGATAACATAAAAAATTACTGTGGAAAGCCTCCAAAATTTGTGACTATTTTGAATCCAATGGCAATAAGAAAAATGCTGCACATATGTGTTGTAAATTCACATGTTCAAAGTCATAGATTCTTTTAACGCAATTAAAAAGCAATATTTATATTTCAACCTTACGGTAACGATTTTTTATTCCACAATATGCAATCAGATAAATCACTTATTGTTTATCTCATAATTAAATTTTTATCGGTTATCATGAATATTTTCTCCAATCTCTTGCGACTTCTCTATATGTGGCTTCAGTGTATATACAAAAATTAACATGTCAACAAGTTTCAAAAGTAAAAAATAGCATTCTCATACCTGCCAACCTGGGAAAATTGGACTGTGTAAAATTTTGCACGAATGACATTTATAATGATTTTTTTTAAACTACACGTTCAAACAACATTTCTAATGAATTTAACTATGCACAAGTACCTGCATTAAATATCAGGCATAGTAGTGGTAGAATATGAAAATTTAAGACACCAATTTTATAAAATTTCAGAACAATAAATTATAAAACAAAAATATATAAAGGTTTTATCCGGTGAGAATTACTTTATAATGAAAACAAATATTTATGTTTGGCAAAACACAGGTTTTCACTAAAGAGAATAACAAATATTTCTCTTTAATTAAAAAAAAAAAAATAGCACTGAATTATATTCCTGCCAAGATGGTTTCCTTTTTATTTGCCTAAATCATTGCTTTAATACCACTTTTTGGAAAATATCCCTTCACAGAGTTCATACCCATTTTTTAAATAGAAAAATTTATATTATGCAAATATAATTAAAAAATTAACCATAATATGAAAATAAGCCAGTTTAGTCGATCTAATATGCAACATTTAAATGATGAAGACGGATGGGAAAAGATACTAACATACTCTAGGCAATTTACGCGAAGTAACTGAATTGCGCAATCGCACTGTTTATGCGACAATAATTATTAAATTAACCATAATAATTAATCAGAATATAAAAATAAGCTAGTTTAGTCAATCTGATATGCAACATTTACATGATGAAGATGGATGGAAAAAGATACTATTGTACTCTCGGCGATTCATGAAAACAAACTGAGTTGTGCAATCGCAGTGTTTATGCGAAATTAATGAACAAAATAACATTTTAGCGATTTATGCTGAATTAGACAACCTGTTAAGAAGTATATTTATTACTTTCGTAAAATACGCTATCGAGATCTTAATTTACATTACAGGCGGCCGTAAATCTCTGTTAATTTGATTGGCATTACCCTGCATTTTATTATGGACTTGCTACGATCCCGGGAATGGTAGATATCAGTGTTAAAAAAGCGGAAAATCGGCGTTCTCGAGGAATTATACCATGTCTGGTTAATTGATAAATTTCAAACAAAAAAAGCCGGAGAATTTCGCCGGAGATTGATTTCCTAGTAATGTTAAAAAATTCAAATAAATGTGGAAATGCATAAAATAAAGCAATATATGCGTAAAAGCGTAAAGAGCAGTTAAAATGCATAAATTTTACGCATAATAATCCAATCCAATATATATGTGTATACATCCAATATGGATGTTTACACACTTAATATTTAAATTAATTTATATACTTAATTAAAAGCACATACACAGAAACTTTTGCAAATTGTGTTATTGATAATGCTACATTCAAAATTATTTTCCACTGATCTGAGACCACAAAAATTTGATCGGCCAGAAGAAAACATTTTATGATCTGTGGGATTTGACGATATAATGACAAAAGAAAAAACACCTATGCTTTATTTATGGACACACATTGAAAATTTTGATTCCATTGTAGTATCACAATGGATGGAATCTGGTAAGAAATTTTTAAAAAGATTATCTTAAGCCTTGCAGCGAATGTAAATGGTTTACATTATATTTGAATAGAAATCAAATTTCTATCTGATGAAGGACGTGAGGTTCTGTGTGGAGGAGGCATCCCCAAAACAGCAAATAAATTTGTAATGTGCCACATTTTGCAAACCTACATAGTAGCATTTTTCAAAGTTTGTTCTGTGGAACACCAGAGTTTCACAATGTGATAGTTTTATGTAAATGATATATATATATAAACCAACATAAAATTTTGAATGTATAATTTGGGCTACAATGGATTTTTACTCATTTTAGGGTTCTACCATCAAGCTGAATTTAAAAAGGATCCCACGACCAAAACAGTTTGAAAAATAGGCAGATGGCAAAATTTTTCAAGCTGCAATGGCTTCATATTCACAGAAACCATCTATAGGGTCAACCCAAAATGAGGTTAATTTTTCCAGTGTAGATAACAGCATTCATCATGTCATGCTTTACTAATCTGTGGATGCTGTTACCTGCAATGGGAGTAGATCTTTAGAAACATCTTCAATGGGTAAGTTCTGTGACTCTGCAGCTTGAACTTAATGTTTGATAAATTTGATGTTGATTGCATTGAGCTGAATCTGTCAATATCTAGAGGTTTCGAAAATTGTTACGTAGTAAGTTGCATGCTGATATTGCAGGGTTTTTATTTCTATTTTTTAATTTCCAATGGTGGTCCACCACAAAGCCATAAAACAAATGAAGGAAAAATAAGTTATAAAATGGAGTGAAATTCTATAAATTCTAAAATCGCTGGGTGAAAAGGAAGACTAGATTTATACGGGATAAGATCAGAAAAAGGAACAAGGTTAGTATTAGGATAAATAAATTTATAGCGAATGGTGGAAAAGATTTTTATAAATAAACTTGAAAAAGTAAGCGGCATCATGGCCAAGGAATTCAATAAAGCTGAAATAGATGAATAAATGTTAAAAGCATGATTAAAAAGCAATAAAAGAGGCTTTTTTTAGAGGAAATTGGGTAAATTTCATAATTCTTATTCACCAATCAAAAATAAAATGTGTGGTCAACGATTTAACAGCCTAGAAGCAGTTGAAGATTATAAATCACATGTTTCACCTATACTAACTTCTGCATGGCATTACTATTTTCAAAATTGGTTTATTCGAATGAAAAAATGTACTGATGCTAAAGGCAAATATTTTGAAAAGCAATATTATTTCCCTACAAATATATTGTGTATTATTTTCTATAAACTTAAATATTAAGAACCAGCCTACGTAAATACTAAGGACTAGACAAGTTACACACCGTAAGTTTTCTTTTATACAATTGATGTGATACAAAGCAATACTACTATAAAACAACCCTTCATTTAATTAATATGTTTTAAAAACAACTTTTGTGTATATAACTTGTCATAATTATGACGATTGTAATTGATGCAAACAGATTCATAAGTGGGAAATATTTTACAATTAAATGAGATATACAGAGGATTGCGTACAAATGCAGTTTTTTACAAAACTGCTGCAAAATAGACTTTCATTTCATTAATAATATATTTGAAAAATAGTTTTTTATATAGAACACGAAAAAATGAAAAAAAAACTCTAGTTGATGCAAATAGATTGCAAGAGTGGGAGAAAGATAATCACTGGTCATATCCATCATGACATGGAAGGGAACAGATTTTTAGATCAAAGATAAAAAATTTGTGACTGTTTCCCATTTCATGACACTTTGGACGTTCGCAACAAATTCCATAACTTCAGATGGAAATCAGAATTTGTGAAACATTACTTCTCATTTGGTGTAATTCATCAATTTGTCGACATTTTTGTCACTTTGGCAACATATAAATCAATGTCCCACTAAATGTATCGCCAAGCGTTACTTATGGATGTACAAAGAAATGGGTTACACTTATAGTCTTTCAAAGATATTGACCTTTCATCAATTAATCATTATTTCATTGATTCAGAGTTAGTTTCATCAATTTGGCGAATTTTTATCAATTGGGTGGCATTTTCATCAATCAGGTAACATTTAAGAATTTTCCGAAAAACCAAAATTTAATCTAAACATTAATTATGAATGGAAAAATAGGTTATTCTTATAGTACTCTTTTGATTATTCTTTCCAAGATATTGAATTTTAGTTAATTAGGCATTATTTTCATTGATTTAGTGTCATTTTTATCAATTTGGTGACAATTTAGTTAATTTAGCAGTTATTCTTATAGCAGAAGACTATTGGTGTTCAAATACAAAAGTATTGCCCAAAGTATCTTTTCTCATGAGTGGAACGAGCTAGATCCACAAGAATGGCATCAAATCAATCGCATGATATTACATATGAAAAGTGAACATATTTCTAAACAGTTAATATTTTTTTTTTTATTTTATGTCGCTTTTTGACAAATTTATTTGAAAAATGTGCAATATCTATAGAACGGTTCATGCTAGCATTCTTAAGTTTATGTCAATCGTTTTTTAATGAAAAATTACATAAGAAATTACTATTTGTGTAACTTTATTAAAGGTTTTGATTTTTTTCATGAATTTTTCAAAATTTCACTCAAAAACTTAGGGGGTTACAAGCATCCGATTGCCTTTAAAAGCTATAGGCTTCCAGTATTCACAGATTGCAATTTTTGTACCAAAATTTCATACAAATCGCTACATTCATTTATTAGATATCGTCTCCATAGACTCACTGACACACACATCACCTCAAAAACATTTTTTGATTTGTGTTTAGGGATGCTTGAAACATGCTCTCCTGTCAAAATTTCAACCTTGTTACAATACTTTCCTTATACATTATACTATGTATATAATGAAAGTAAATACAAAAATCATATATTTTTTCCTTCGAATAATCTACCATTACAGTAAATGTAAAATCTATCTCATTGCAAAATATGTTCTATCATTTAACTTTTCAAATATTTAAGCATACAGCACTCCTCTATAGAACATTTTTGAAATATTGATTCTTCTTAGCAGTTTTAATAGATTGACCCATATACCAAATTACAAGTCTATCTCATGATAACGAAGGGGGTTTCTTCCTTATTCCAAAATTCAAGCATTTTGGAGTATGGCACCCCTAAAATAGTGAATATGGAAAAACTGAAACTACATACCCTTACACCAAATTTATGCCTCCCTCTTAATGAATATTTTTCTTGGAGGTTTTATCAAATAGTTGGAATTCAAAATTTATAAAAGTTATACCAAGGAGCACCTATTCGTGTTCTGAAGTACCCGTGTACCAAATTTCATGGTCGTACAACACTTATTAATGCAGACTTTGCACACAGACAGACATCTTAATTTAAAATGTAAAATATTGAAGACTTAATTCTGCAATTTTTGTAATTCCATATAACAATCATTTGTTGCTGGAATGATATAAATAAGGATGTTTAGAAACAACAAAAAAAAATCTTATGTGGGCAACACATGACTTTCTCTGCAGACTTATGCATGATTCAAATACTTTCCCATGTATTGCAGGAAAGTAAAAAATATGATACCAAATAAATGATATCGGATTACCAAAAACTGATATTAGGTTGCTATTACAGGGATCATAGCAGATTTTCTAAAAATTTTAGGAATTTTTTTCAAAATTTTAGGAGCTAATTTTTATTATTTCTATTATTAGTACTGTTTAATTACCGATCTTTTCATAAATTAAAGGAGAATTGATACAAAAAAACAAACATCATTGAAAGAAAAAGGTAATCTTTTGAATATTTTTCTTATTTTATTTTTCATTTTAATGCTCTGTAGACTTGAAAATTCAAATTATCACTTAGTATCCAGTGGCCACTTTATCACAGGTATTTTTTGTGTAAATATATACATACATACACACTATATATATGTATGTTAGAAAAATGTTAGTTTAGTTTTGAAACAACTTTATATAAACAGAAAAAGAAAAGCTTAATATAATTAACAAAACAGGAATCCAAAAAGCTCAAAATCACATTTAAAATTTTTAAAGAATTGTAAAATAAAATACGGCCATAAGAGCAAAAATCTAGCTGGTAAGTTAGTTTCATATTTTATTTTTCAATTTAATGCTCTGTAGACTTGAAAATTCAAATTAGCATTTAGTATCCAGTGGCCACTTTATCACAGGTATTTTTTGTGTAAATATATACATACACACTATATATACGTATGTTAGAAAAATGTATAGTAGTTATTGCATGTAACATACAAGGATTGCATGCACCCGCGCAGCCAGCGGGCTTAAAGCAAATAATGCTAATAAAAGCCAATTTATATTGGGAAAAGTGTTTATCTGTTAGCCTTGAACCCTCGTAGTGGGCTGAAATGCAATTGACAGCTCTTTCAAATCTATGCAGATTGCATGTGCCCGTGCAGCGTGTATATCGTTATTACATGCAGTAGAATTGTCGTTATTGCATATATCGTACGTGGATTGCATGCACCCGCTAATAAAAGACTATTCATTTTATACGCAGCAGCTGTATCATTACCCGTGTGCCCGCATTGCGGTCGGAAACGCGATTGACAGCTACTTAATGAGTTAGCCGTAACTTCTGTGCGTAGCTGAGGTATGTGATCGACTTCATAAACATGTATGTGTGCAACTTCATAAACTGCATCATTAGCCATGCATGTTGCTACATCGTTAGCTATAACTTGCACGCGTAGCTGAGGTTTGCGATTGACAGCTACTTCATGAACTGCACCATTAGTCATAACTTACACGCGTAACAGAAACGTGCGATCAACAGCCACTTGATGAACTATATCGTTAGTCATAACTTGCGCGCGTAGCTGAGATAGATAGCTACTTCATCAACTGTACTGTTAGCCATGACTTGGCCACATAGCTGAGATGTGCAATTGACAACTGCTATATCAACTGCACCGTTAGCCATGACTTGCGCGAGTAACGAAGGCGTGCGATCGACATCTACTACATGAACTGCACCGGTAACCACGATTTATGCGTATAGCTGAGGTATGCGATAGACAGCTACTTAATGAACTGAACCATTAGTTATGACTTGCGTGCATAACGGAGACGTGCGATCGACAGCTACTTCATGAACTACATCGTTAATCATAATTTGCGCGCGTACCTGAGATAGACAGCTACTTCATTAAATGTACAGTTAGCTGTGACTTGCCTGCATAGCTGAGGTGTGCGAATGACAGCTACTTCATCAACTGCACTGTTAGCCATGACTTCTGCGAGTAACGAAGGCATGCGATCGACATCTATTCCATGAAATGCACCGCTAGCCACAATGTATGCGTGTAGCTGAGGTGTGCAATAGACAGGTACTTCATGAACTAAACCATTAGTCATGACTTGAGCGCGTAACGGAGACATGCGATCGACAGCTACTTCATGAACTACATCATTAGCCGTAACTTGCATGCGTAGCTGAGGTACAAGATCAACACTTCATAAACTGCACACTTAGCTGTGACTTGCGCACGTAACGTAGGTGTGAGATCGACTGTTACTTTATGAACTGCCCCGTTATTTCTGGCTTGCGTCGCAGAGGTGCACGATCGACAGCTACTGCAAGAAAGGTATTGCAAATTTAAAAACTTTTTCAAAAACAATAGGGCTGATCGCCAAAGGCAGTAATTAAATAATATGAGGGAAATAAGTTATCCTATATTTCATCAAAGCTACTGCAATGCGTTAATCTAGACACAGCTATTTCCCTTCAATCATCCTCTGTTTTGATAGAATCAACAAAAACACATACACAAGTTCCTGCGGATCAAAAGAACTCTAGTCCAGAAAACTATATTTTTAAATATTGGTTTTTGAGCAAAAATTCTTACAGAGTTCAAATCTTTGGCACTTTTCATCCCAGATGCATACTAAATATGGAATAATTTGACAAAATTTTAAGTTAAATGAAAACTGTTTAAAAGTTTTATCTGTTGGAAGCGGGAATGTATTTAACATTCTTCACATTTCAGCTCTTTCATTGTTTTTAATTTATTTTTTATGGGGAGCGTGGCGATCCAATTGCGGGACCTCTCTACTATGCCGTATTTTATTTTATCCATTGCTCTTCTTCATAAACTGCTATGTGGTCCGGGCCCCTACGCAATGCATCCTTTTGAAGAGATATCCTTTAATATCATCAATGCCTAGAGAGGTTGCTAACAGCAGACAAAAATTCCTTCTCTACTCTCCTGTTTTGACATGATGTTGATCAAATATTACGTAATGAGGGGCGTAAGAGAATCATAATCAGACTAACTATATTTGTATTATTGGATTTAGACCTAAAATTCTTCAAAATTTTTGCACACAATTGATTCCCAACAAAGAATAGCTGAGCAAAATTTTAACTTTGCAAAGAAAGAGAAACTTCGTAATTTATCTAGTAAATATGAGGAAGCACAATATTCAACAATCGAACCCGTCTTTTTCTATTTTATTTCTTTGAGAGGTTAAAGGCTTCTAGGTTTGTTAACTTGCGCTGGAGATTCCTAAGATATCCTGTGGAGATTCCCACTCCCACAAACAAAAGAATCTCATCCAAATTCCGGCCGGAAATGATTACGTGGGTCGCCATTGGTCTTGCGATCGCATTTCACCGGACGGAGAGGATTTACCCATTGAGAATCTGCGATTTTGTCGTGATCGACACTTTTGTCATCTTTGACTCCGTAAAAGATGAGTGCTATTTTATACGTTTTAATTTCTGAAGTCTTTTTTAACATCGATTGCCGTACGAATGGAATGTATTCGGGCGATAGTAGAGTAAATTTGATGCCGCAGCAAAACATTACAAAATTTTAGGATGATGTAAAAATTTTAGGAATTCAAGGGAAGCTTCAAACTTTTAGGAATTTTAGGACGAATGCGATCCCTGCTATTATAACGTATTACAAATTCATAATTGCTGTAAAATTACGTATAAAACTTATTTCAGTCATAATTAACTAGGCATTTTTGTAAATATCAAAAAACTGAAGCATTCATAATACACATGTTCATAGATATTTTATACGTTCTTCTGAAAATCGTAAAAAAACATTCTTCTGAAAATCGTCGTTGCAAAATAATGAATAATTTACATTAATCTGAATGGAGTGAAAAAATATTTTTATAGGGAATAGGAAAAAATTGTATAAAATACAAAATTTTGGATTGTAATCACAGATATGAGTATAGAAATACACGAATAAAAAGAACCACACCATAAATTAAAACTTTTCTATCAACCGTACTTCTAATATGTTTGTGCATATTAGTTACATCCGAGCTAGTGAATTGTAGCAAGTATAATTTAATAATATTCTCTGCATTTCTGCAGCCGTGGTTATGCAATAATTCAATGAAAAATTGATGAGGCAGAAAACTGAAAAGAACAGCTATGTACGTCAATTTATGAATAAACAGAGAGAACACTTCGTGAATAGGAACACCGACAGTTAGAGATAAAAGGATGCTTTGCATATGAGCACTGGTATAAATAATTTACAAAAAAAGGTCATTAACTTGTAAAATAGGGGATAGTAGGAGGGGAGAGAATTTACTGCATAGAGGTTTGAAAAATTTGTCAGGGGCTGCACTGGTTATGAACCCATCTCCAATCTGATCACAACAAAAGGTGTAATTTATGTAACTAAACACACTGTAGCACATTGGGGGGGGGGGGGGGGGGGTATATGCTATACTACTAGAATACAGTTATTATACACTGAAGAATTTAAGTATGTAAGGAAAATTTTTAAAGAAAAGAACCACCGTTCCGATGTGAATACCAATTACAAGCTATCCGAGAACTTTTCAGTTTGCCAGTCGAAGATTGATCACTTGAGCTATCCAGGGATCACACTTTACTAATATCTTACAGGTTAAAGATCTCCATACCATTCTACCGATAAATAAATAACATAAGAGTGGGGCCATTGATTATAAACTTTAGAACAGTGTTGAATGACCTTTGACTTGAGTTTCTTTTTCATGCAGATGAACAAGATCCAACAAAGTTTTCCCTGGATTTCAGTGTACTTTTTTAGGCAAGTGAAGAAATAAAATATTGGTCTATCAGTTTTTTTGTTGGTTTTGGGAAAATACAGATATATTGGTGAAACCAATAATCAGTATCAGAGCACCCCTAGATACGAATGCTATACTACTAGAATACAGTTATTATACACTGAAGAATTTAAGTATGTAAGGAAAATTTTTAAAGAAAAGAACCACCGTTCCGATGTGAATACCAACTACAAGCTATCCGAGAACTTTTTGGTTTGCCAGTCAAAGCTTGATCACTTGAGCGATCACGCTTTACTAATATCTTACAGGTTAAAGATCTCCATACCATTCTAATGATAAATAAATAACATAAGAGTGGGGCCATTGATTATAAACTTTAGAACAGTGTTGAATGACCTTTGACTTGAGTTTCCTTTTCATGCAGATGAACAAGATCCAACAAAGTTTTCCCTGGATTTCAGTGTACCTTTTAGGCAAGTGGAGAAATAAAATATTGGTCTATCAGTTTTTTTTGTTGGTTTCGGGAAAATACAGATATATTGTGGTGAAACCAATAATCAGTATCGGGGCACCCCTAGATATGAATGGCTTTCAGCGATAAATTTAAAGAAGTTCCATCAGTTAATAAAGTTTGGTATGAGTTTTAAGATTGTATGATTTTGATGACATTGTCATCCAGTACAATTTAGATATTTTAGAAGTTTATGTACTTATTAAGCACGTATGCCACCTAATGATTGTATTTAAAACAAAAAACAATTTTTCAGAGTCTAAAGCTAAAACAAATAAAACAAGACGTATTTAACGATCTTATACCCTTAAATCCAGGAGACATACGAACTATGCTTCATTACTGCCTACCATCAAGCGTGAGACTGAGGAAATTGTAAAAAAGAGGAAATTATGCATGAAGAAAAATTATCTCCAAATTTGTAAATCCATTAAATGGGGATAACTGTAGCATATGTATATATTTTTTATGAAATTACATACAAAAGTTAGTTTAGTACTAAAATTCTATAATACTAGAGAACAGTACTATTAATACTTAGATACTACACCAGAACACATACTGAATTGCTCAATCTAACTACTATCCATGTGAAAATTATTAAAAAATATGAAAATAAGCTAGTTTAGTTAATCTAATGTGCAATAATCATGGGATGAAGATGGATGAAAAAATATAGTAGTCAACAATTTATAGCAATGCAGAATAAACTGAACTGCACAATTACACTATTTATGCAAAAATAATTTAAAAATTAACAATAATTAACCAAAATATGAAAATATATCAGTTTAATCAATCTAATGTAGATATTTATGGACTTTCGGGACTATCTGAGAACACATACTGAATTGCAAAATCGCATTATTTATGTAAAAATAATAAAAATAAATCTTAATAGTTAACCAAAATATGAATATAAGCTAGTTTAGTCAACCTACCGTACAATGATTTAGGGATAGGAAAGAATACTTTAATTTCATAATCACATAACAACAATCTTCCAAATAAAGGATTGGAGACAGAAAAAGATCGTATTTTGCATGAATTTTCTTTTCTTTCTAGAAATTATGAAATTAGGAGAGGAGGGGGTTGTTGTTGTTGTTGAGACCCAGACCGTCCGACCTACCAGAAAGGTGTAAGGTAACTGTATGGACGGCCGGGAAGTGCCACCCAATTTAGACCGGAACCCAGTGGGGGTGGCATCCACAGGGACCGTACCCTCCTTCCCCTACCACCAACCTCTCGGAAGGACTTACGGACCCACATGTTTAACGTGATCGTACTCCGCATGAACACGGCGGCATTTGTGGCAGCGTGCAAATCTAGCGCGCAAACCACGGGGATACCGCACCCGAGATGGCCAACAGCACGCGGCGTTCCGAGGTGGTCACCCACCAAGTACTAACCGCGCCCGATGCTGCTTCACTTCGGTGATCTAACGAGAACCGGTGTTTTCAGCACGGTACGGCCGTTGGCCAGGAGAGGAGGGGGTGTAAAAACCTGCTGAAAGCACAGATCCATAAAAAAGCAAAACACCCTGAATCCACAAAATAAGTAGCAAAGAGAAAATCCACAGAAAAGTGGCATACTTTTAAAATTAAGTAGTTTTTAATGGCACATTTCAAAAATTTTTAGGAGTTCATACTATATAGATTGACCATTAAAATTCTCTACTTCATATAAGTATTCCTTTTCAAAGAAAAATACTAGACAGAGTAAATCAATGCCTGTGTAATATTAATCTGAGATGAAAATTTTTTGATTTAAAATACCAATTATGCAAATAAATTACAAATGTCTTAATAATACCATACAATTGTATAATTAAGTGCTATACATTAATAACAAATTAGTATCATGTAAAACCAAGTTTAGTATTAGACCAATGTCCAATTCGTAGCATTTGCAGCAATGCTCATTTATTCAGTTTTTTTTACCTATAATTAACATATATAAAAATTCTGCACAAAAAGCACTTACAAAATTTTTATTAACTTTTGTTTAACATGTTATGAATTTAAAAAAAAATTAAATAAATTTCAACATAATCATTTGAAACCCTGATATATATATATATATTAAAAAAAAACATGTCAAGATTCAAAGAACTGCATGAGAATGTTAACTATAAGAATCATATTACTTCTACCATAATTAACTCTCAATATTTCGTTAATTATACAAATACTTCTTTGAAATTAATGAAAACATAAGCTAGTTTGCATATTCTGTAATAATTAGAAGATGGAGATAGTTGGAAAAATATGTTTGTGGACTTTCAGTAATGCATGAGAATGCAAAATGAATTGTGCAATGGTACGATGTGAAAAATTATTTAGTTTAGTAAAATATTTATTTATTTATATTTGCAATTTGGAAATATTAGTTTTAGAGCAAAAATTCTTGAAGAGTTCAAATTTGCAGAACTTTTTACTTCAAACTGATACCAAACAAAAAAATAATTGAGCAAACTTTTAACTTTGTAAAAGAAAAAAGAAACTTATAGAAAAATGAGAGTATGTTTTTCTTTTCTACTTTTAATCCACCAATGTATGGATTTTGTGGCAATAACAATAGTAACTTTTTTGCATTTCGGAACTGGAATGGCAAAAATATGGAGTTCTAAGGTCCTTGTAAACAAAATGTGAATTTAAGGAATTGAAAGCTCCACTTTTATCATAAAATGTTTTATCAATTTCTTTAAAAAGCACAATCCTCTGTGTTTAGATCTATACTCGGGGATGGGAGAACCAGGAAAAAATACTACAGGAGCTAGAGGTTAGGGACTACTTTTCATAGGGGTTAACATGGGAAAACTGAAATAAGCGGATGAAAGGAAAACATCCTCTTAAGAGGATATTTTCCCTCCAGATGCCTGTCCAAGCAATTAGTACACCCTAACTTCTAGTTTGTTTAGTTTTATAATTTTTTTTTATGTTTTTTGAAAAGCATAAATGCACAGAATTGGAATGTTTGTACTTCTTTAAATTAACTAGAGTGTTGTTGTTGTTGAAACCCAGACCGTCCGACCTACCAGAAAGGTGTAAGGTAACTGTTTGGACGGTCGGGAAGTGCCACCCAATTTGGACCGGAACCCAGTGGGGGAGGCATACACAGGGACCGTACCCTCCTTCCCCTACCACCAACCTCTCGGAAGGACTTTCGGACCCACATGTTTAACGTGATCGTACTCCGCATGAACACGGTGGCAATTTTGGCAGTGGCTGGAATCGAACCCGGGCCTACCGAGTGCAACTCCAGCGCGCTAACCAATGGGCTACCGCGCCCATTAACTAGAGTGTTACTCAACTCTACTTTCACATACCAAAATCCATTTTTAAACAGCTTGTGATTTATACTCATTTTGAACAATAATTATTTTTCGTGATATGGTAAGACAGATAGACAAACATCACCAATTTAGATGAAGAGAGAAATTGGTTATAAAATTAATAATTCCCATAAAGCAATAGGGTTTATTAAAGAAATTGAGCTTAATTTCACAAAATATTGAATTTCCATCAATTAAATGTTATTTTTATCAATTCGGTGACATTTTTGTTTATTTGACAATATTTTGTTCCATTTGGCGACATTAAAAATAGCTGCCAAATTTATTGCCAATTGTTGGATTGATAAATGCTACTGAAATATCATTACAGTATTATCTCTGAACAAAACATATGTAATTTAATTGAATTAGAGTAATTTTTTATTGATTTGGAGACATTTTCACCAATTTCACAACATTTAAATTACCCCGCAAAGTTGGTGATACCATACCAAATTATTCGCCAAACATTACAGAGATGAACGGAAGGAGAAATGAGTTATTCTTAAAGTGAACATTAAGTAGTTTGTTTTGTTTTCTGTCAATTTTGCAAGAAAAAATTTCAAAAACCTATATCATTGGCCCAAATGATCACAATTAAAGCATGATACCCTTCATTTTAAAGGGCTTAAAAAAAAAAAAATATCATTTGATACCATACTTGACAATGTACTCCAGGGGGTAACTCCTCCCCCCCCTCCGTCGGAGTATAATGTCACGAACACAAAATTGTATTCTGGCTTTTTTCACAATGAAAACTAACAAGTCTTATGATCATTGTGCCATAAATAACTCCTTTTATGCATGATTATTTTATATTTTATAATATACTGCTATGTTAAAAGAGTGTCAGATTTCAAATAAACTTCAAAGTTTTCATTCGAATTAAAAAAAATTCTATCTAGTTCTAGATATTTCTATATCATAACAAACAAAGCCTGATATAAAGTTCTTCGATTAGCGGTAGCTACCATGTGCACAAGAAATCGACCACAGATACCAGTTCAAAATAGTCAAAATGTGGTCAGGAAGTTTTATAACATATATTGGCATCAAAATCATGAAAATTCATGAGACTCATTCTCAAAAATTTTCATGAAAATTCAAAAACTTTCATGAAAACAGTACTTTATACTATAATGAATACATTATGTTTTGTGTGTGTGTGTGAGATGCATATTAAACATATTTCAAAGTATTTTAACCATTGTTTAAAAAAAAAAATCCTCTTTTCAGAATTTGTGCATGGCAAGAAACAATGGAAAAGAATCTTAAAAACTAAAGCTAAAAGTTAAGGACAATTTTCTATAAGTTAACATGGGAAAAATAAAATAAACAGTTGGTGGGAGAATAGCTTTTTAAATAATGTCCCAGGAAATGCTCAAAACTTACTCCAATGTGCGATATAATCATTCAGACTACATGTGATTCTACATTGTTGGAGTTCAGTTATCACAGAGGTTCTTAATAGTGTAAGGAAGTTGTGAAGGATTTGAAATGTGAACATAATTATGACCCTCTGTAGTATTTATTATGTTTAATCTACTTCACACACATTTCCAGCATGGCACATAAAACATTTGGATTTGCAACCCCTCACATGAATGAAATCTTTCAATGAGATCAAGATGAGAAAGCTTCATTAAAAATGCTACATGAAAAAGCAAGTTTTGCTTGTTAATATTTAAACTGAATCTTTCAGATAAATTAAATGGTGGGAATATTTGCAGTATGCTTAACCCTATTATATGTGAGAGCATGCAACTTTGGTTTATGGGTGATTTTTAATTCATACCTAAATCCTTCCACATGTGTCCTGCGAAACAATTTACGCATCATCCAGATATGCGAGCATCCTTTGTGGCATGTCTTTATCCTATCCAGCGACTTTTGCAATTAGTTATCCTCCCAGCATTTAGTTATGCTCCATCTTTAAGTTTCCACGAGCTCCTCAAAAGTGGAACTTATCCTCGTACAGCTTGCTCCTATGAGGAGGAAATCCAAATAGGATGACTATTCCTACTCCCTTTCATGGCAAGATCCAAATTGAGAAATAAAATCCAAGCTGCACAACACGATAATTCCAGTAGTGAATTTCGAGGGGATCCTTCTTTGTGTTATCCCGAGAATATCCTTTATTCTTTTATAAAAACAACCCTATCGGATTCCTGATTAAGATTCCTTCTTTCTCCGGCTTGTGTGCAATGACTGATCCATTTAAAAATTGAATGCTCCTTATGTTCCGCTCAATCCAAATCCTTTTTATCTCAATTTCCTACTGCATCGTGCTGTATTTCCAAGTTTGCATAAAATCTGAGAATAAGTGAAAGGTGAATTAGTTTATTTGAACAAAAAATATACAGAAAATCAACATATAAAATCATAATACATTATGACTTTTATTTTAAATCAAAGATATTTGAAATATTATCAATTAAAACTTAATGAAATGATATATCAAGCACTGTTTTAATCTATTCTGCAACATAAGTACTGCTAGTTAATACAATTCACTTTGAATATGATAATGAAACTAAACAATTTGGCAATATGCAGCGATTTGGCGATACAATCTCAGATGGATAATGGGCATACAGCTGAAGTGATAAAGGCTCCCTACTGTCAAGAAAGAATGTTCAAAAACCAGAAAATAACAATAGTAAGAGTTACCAGAAAAGGAACCGTCATAAAACAGATAGAGCCATTAAAAAAATTAAAGCATCATAATTTCAAATTTTCTACATGAGAATCTTTTAAAATGAATACAGATTATGCCAAGTATTAGAATGTTTAACTTTTCAATTTGCACATTAAATACAGGAGTTTTATGGTATGAACTGAATAAAACATGAAACATAGAATAATATCAATCCCCAATATGTGGAATGATGCCAGCTGCTTCAATGTTGGAGATCTTTAGATTTAGTATGTATACAATAAAATCTGGTTTTAAATTTTGCATGATTGCAGTAGTTATAGCAATCTCACTTTATGTTGCAACACATTCTTCCTTTACCGTCAGGTTTTTGTTCTTTATAATTTTGTGAAAAAGTGAGAGTAGATACAACAGAAAACTTCTAATAAATAAACTAACTTCCCTTTTTGAAAAATCCCCCCCCCTTTTTTAAATAACGCTTTTGGTTTTTATATTGTGAAAACAATCAAATTTTGAAATTTAAAACTTGTGAAAATGGATAGATTACTTGGCCACATAGTCTTTCCTTATTGCCCTATTTTATATATATATAAAATTAGCTATTAAGAGTGTAAATTTCCACAATTTTCAGCACAAATCAAAAGTAAACTAGTTTAGATTTAGCTTTAAATTAAGTTTTTCCTTTTATAAAAAATCATGCTAACATTAATATGAAGATTGACGTCTTGTAACAAAGCATATGCATTCAGAAAAAGTTTGAAAACATTAAATCAATGCAAAATATATGGAAACAAATTTGTCAATGCTATTTCTCAATAGGAAGTTCAATATCAACATATTACAAATACAAATCTTAAAATGAATTTTAAGAATATTTTCCTGTTTACATTATAAAATGCAGATATTTTTTGGCTCCATTTAAATGCCCAATTGAAACAAATGCAGATTTACTTAACATGGTAAAAAAAGATACTGCTGTCATACCAGCTGCTTGGGAAAATGCCATTCAAGTAAGAAACTGGCCATATCACTATTCCGCATACTACTATAGTTGAGTAGCATTGATATGTCTTTTGCCTTAAATTTTATAACATGCTTAAAAAATATGTAGCATAAGAAATTCACTATCAAACAGTATCAGAACTAAATAAGTGTAGTACCTCTATTTCAAGCACCTACTTACATGGAAAAATCTTCAAGATTAAAACAAGAATGTAAATTAATGTTTCAAACTTGTATAACTTGATTATTGCGCAACAATGCCCTACATAACTGAAAATTACATGTATGCATAGTATTTATATAAGGCAAAAGGATTTTTTTTTTTAAATTCATGACATTTATAAAAGTTTACATTTATTAATTACAAAATGATACCTATTTAAACAGTATTACGAACATCAACGAACATTCACTATTGCTAAAATATGAATTACTGAAACAATATGTTTTAAAAGTTTATACTTTAAGACGGCATCTCACAAGACCAAAGAAGTACATATTTTAAAGTCACATAAAGACTAATTTTTCAAACAATCACAATAACTCTTACTTTTAAAATATGCCTTGATAAACACAAATTTAAAAGACAAACTAAAAAATATCACGATATATACTTTGGTTTTTGAATTCTAAATAGTTACATATGCAAAGGATGAATAATATATATAACTGGAGTGAGTAATTTGATACAAAATAGTAAATTCTAATGTCAATTTTATGTGTCAGTTCAGTGAATGAATTTAGAGTTCTACATGAAGTATGTATGATAACAAGATGAAAAAAAAAATTATCCGAGCTCAGTAAAATAATCAGTACATACAATAAACAAAGAATAGTATCTAATGCAGATACCAGGTATGGAAATGACACATCTCGAGTGAGCAAGCTTATGTACGAGATCTTGAACGAGATCGTGATCTTAGTCGATTGGCAGGAGAATATGTTGGAGAGCCACGAGTTCTTCGCGGAGAGTAGCTCCGACTTCTAGATCTTGAGCGACTACCATAATCTTCCTTGACTCTAATGTATGCAACTTCACCCTAAGGAAAATAAAAAAAGTAATAGTTAAATGTCTACCAGCACTTGGAAATGAAGCTCTTGCTGGAGGTAAATTACAAACTTTTAAATGATGAACAAATATTCATGGACCTATCTTCTGGAGAAAGTCATAAGATCAGTGATGAAATGCCTGAAGTCTGTTTTGGAACACATTTTCAGAGTAGTTTCACATTATGAGAAATACAATAATTTGTGATGCGAATTCTCTTGGATCCAAGGAATTGCATTTTAAACTTCCTGTATAATTTTAGATATTTATAATCAAATTCTCTTTAACGGAACTATTTTTAATATATTTCAAGATTTTCTTACAATATTTTTTTTCATTTTTCAATCATTAAAAATTAAAAATTTTTAAACACCCGTATTCATATATGAATACTAGAACTAATTACCCAGGTCCAAAATAAGCACCTGCTACATAAATAATACATTTACAGATAATACCACTAATTCCCAAATAAGCACAGAGTTTCATGGACTGTTTTGACGGACATGCACAGAAAAGTCTACCAGGAAGAAAACTTGACTGCACTTCATTAATGTAATGTATAATAATTTTTTTTATTATTAAAATGCAAAGATATGTACACACACATTTTTGCCAAGATATTGAATTACATAAACTCCAACCTCTGAAAGAGGTTATAAGTAAGAAAATCAGTTTTCAGTATAACCACATTGACTTTCAGTAAGATTTTAAATAAGTATATTGAAAATATATATTTTAAAATTTTAGAATATGTCCTAAAACATAGTTTTGCTAACTTAATTGAGTTTAGTAAAACTGAACTGCACTATCTCCATATTTATGTGAAAATAATTATGAAATTAACCAAAATATAAAAATAAGCTAATTTAGTCAAGTTAATGTGCCTGTAATAATAATAATAATAATAATAATAATAAACTGAATTGCGCAATCATACTAATTGTGTGAAAATAATTATGAAATTAATCAAAATGTAAAAATAAGCTAATTTGGTTCAGTCAAGATAATGTGCAATAATAAAGGGATGGAAAAAGATAATTTTATCTCATCAACACCAGAGAATAAAATCTGAACTATGCAATTAAATTATTTATGCAAAAATAATTAAAAGACTGGCCTTTGCAATGAATAAAATATAAAAATCTGATATGGGCAGCACACGACTTTTCTTATATAATGCAATGAATTTACTACTTTTACAGTAAAAGAAAATAGGTTATTCTTATAGTGGATATCAGGGTTAGAAAAATCAAAAAATTTCTACATGCCCTCCGGGCATGTTGTCTAAATAAATAGATGCCCAAGATAAAATTTTACATGCCCAACATTTTTCTGATGACATTTTTCATTGTTGATAGCTCTGGCGCCCATGAAAATAAATATATTAAATATCATTATATACGTAGCCTATAATTAAATATCAAAATTAGAAAATTAGTTACTTTTAATGAAATAAATACATACCTGCCAACCTGGAAAAATTGGAATGTGTAAAATTTTGCGTGAATGACATTTCTAATGATTTTTTTTTAACTACATGCACAAACGACATTTCTAATGAATTTAACTATGTACAAGTACCTGCATTAAAAAAATATTGCATTAAATATCAGGCTTACTGGTAAAATATGAACATTCAGGACACCAATTTTATAAAATTTCAGAACAATAAATTATAAAGCAAAAAATATATAAAGGTTTTATCGGGTGAGAATTACTTTATAATGAAGACAAATATTTATGTTTGGCAAAACACAGGTTTTCACTAAAGAGAGTAACAAATATTGATCTTTAATAAAAAAAAATATATACATATATATATATATATATATATATATAGCACTGAATTATATTCCTGCCAAAATAGTTTCTCTTTTATTTGCCTAAATCATTGCTTTAATACCACTTTTTGGAAATATCCCTTCACAGAGTTCAAACCCATTTTTTAAATACAAAAATTTATATTATGCAAATATAATTAAAAAATTAACCTTAATAATTAACCATAATATGAAAATAAGCTAGTTTAGTCGATCTAATATGCAACATTTAAATGATGGAAATGGATGGAAAAAGATACTAACGTACTCTCGGCAATTCACACAAAGTAACGGAATTGCGTAATCGCACTGTTTATGTGAAAATAATTAAGAAATTAACCGTAATAATTACTCAGAATATGAAAATAAGCTAGTTTAGTCGATCTAATATGCAACATTTAAATGATGGAGATGGATGGAAAAAGATACTACCGCACGCTCAGCAATTCACACGAAGTAACTGAATTGCGTAATCGCACTGTTTATGCGAAAATAATTAAGAAATTAACAGTAATAATTAATTAGAATATGAAAATAAGCTAGTTTAGTAAATCAAAAATGCAATATTTAGAAGATTGAGATGGATGGAAAAAGATACTATTGTACTCTCGGCGATTTATGAGAACAAACTGAATTGCGCAATCGAAGTGTTTATGCGAAATTAATGAACAAAATAACATTTTAGCGATTTATGCTGAATTAGACTTGAAGAAGTATATTTATTACTTTCATAAAATAAGCGATCGAGATCTTAATTTACGTTACACGCGACCGTAAATCTCCGTTAATTTGATTGGCATTACCCTGCATTTTATTATGGATTTGCTACGATCCCAGAATGATAGATATCAGTGCTAAAAAAGCGGTGTTTCCGAGGAATTATACTATGTCTGGTTAATTGATAAATTTCAAACAAAAAAAGCCGGAGAATTTCGCCGGAGATTGATTTCCTAGTAATGTTAAAAAATTCAAATAAATGCGTAAAATATAGCAATATATGTGTAAAAGCATAAAGAGTAGTTAAAATGCGTAAAAGTTGGCAGGTATGTAAATATATCAAAAATGGGAATTGAATACTATTTATGCTAAAACAATTTTTTAAAAATAACCGTTTTGCGATGTATGCCAAATTAGACTAGACAGCTTTTGAAGAAGCATACTTATTGCTTCTATAAAAAAGTGATCGCGATCTTTATACATTATATGCCCATCGTCATGATTGACATTACCGTGCCTGTGGCCATAAATTTACATTGGCCTAGATAGAAGGGAATATTTTGTAAGAAACTATGTGCAAATTTTGTAATTAGTATGAGGATGTTTCCCATAGAAATTACAGAGATTCCATAGTAATCGGCATCTCTGCTTATCAACACCTGTGCACGTCCACAAATCTACCAAAGTTACACCAGAAACCAAGAGCAAATGAATAAGAGAAAGAGAGAGAGACGAGAATGAGGAGCTGCTTTGGCACTGTGCCAGAGGCTCTGCTTGTTTCTTTTAGTGACGTCACTGTCGCCCGTGAAACTTTGTTTTCTCCCCACAGTTATCAACTATTGCGCGGTGAAAGCCATTCATAGTCCATCGCTGAATAATTAAGACTTTTCTTTTTCACCCTTTTCTCTTATACGGCTTTGAATGTTGAACATAAAATATTTGCAGTAGAGTACTGGTTACTTGATTTCGACTACCAATTGACCTAATCAGGTTAATGTCGAATAAATTTTTATTACATGCCCGATCGGGCATGTAATAAAAATTAATACATGCCCGGTTGGAATTTTTATATGCCCCGGGCATGTCGGGCAATAGATTTTTCGAACCCTGGTGGATATATATATTCATTCTAAGATATTGACATTTTGTCAATTAGTCATCATTTTCATTGATTTAGCGACATTTTTGTTAATTTGCCAACATTTAAAAAAGTCGCCAAGTTGCCGACATTCCATCAAGCTCGTCGTCAAAATCTCGCCAAGCGATATGAACGGAGAAATAAGTTAATTTTATAGCAGATTGCCGTTCAAATACAAAAGTACTACTCAAAGTATTTTTTTCCGTGAATGGAACGAGCTAGATCCACGAGAATGATATCCCCAAATTTATCGCATGATATTACATATGAAAAGTGAACATATTTCTCAACAGTTAATATTTTTTTAATTTATGGAATTTTTTATAAATTTATTTATAAAATGTGCAATATTTCGAGAACAGTTCATGCTAGCATTCTAAAGTTTATGTCAATCGTTTTCTAAGGAAAAATTACATAAGAAATGTCTCTTTGTGCAATTTTTGTGTTTAAAAACAATAGGCTTCCAGTATTCAAGGATTGTAATTTTTGCACCAAATTTCATTCGAATTGCTCCATTTGTTCGTGAGATATCGTCTCCACCGACTCACTGATACACACACAGACATCACCTCAAAAATGTTCGATTCGTGGCCAGGCATGCTTGAAACGTGCTCTCATGTCGAAAACTCAAATTTAAATTTTCGACCCTGTCACAATACTTTCCTTATATATTATATGTATATAAGGAAAGTAAAAATAAGTTAGTTTAGTCAAGTTAATGTGCAACAATAGGGAGATAGATGAAAAACAATTGTTGTTGTTGTTGAAACCCAGACCGTCCGACTAACCAGAAAGGTGTAAGGTAACAGTTTGGACGGTCGGGAAGTGCCACCCAATTTAGACCGGAACCCAGTGGGGGAGGCATCCACAGGGACAGTACCCTTCTTCCCCTACCACCAACCTCTCGGAAGGACTTTCGGACCTACATGTTTAACGTGATCGTACTCCGCATGAACACGTCGGCAGTTTTGGCAGTGGCTGGAATCGAACCCGGGCCTACCGAGTGCAACTCCAGCGCGCTAACCAATGGGCTACCGCGCCCATGAAAAACAATTGTGTACTTTCAGCAATTGCCGGGGAAAAAAATTAATCATCTTTAATTTATGGAAAAATAATTTAAAAAATAACCAAAATATGAAAATACGCTAGTTTAAGTTTAGTCAAGCTAATGTGCAATAATAAAGAGTATATTCTCGGCAATGAGAATAAAAACTGATTTGCATAATTTAAGCAAAAAATAATTTGTCTATTTTTACTTGCACTATAAAAATAAAATAGTTGAAAATGGATATAAATTGATTATTTTGGATCCTCAGCAATGCAGGGAATATGAATTGAGTGGAATTGTATGAATTTCACAGAATTGTCCTTAATTTTGGGAGTAATGTCTGTAAAACTATAAGATTGTAAAAATTCCTACAAACTATAGAAAATCCACAAAAGTTGGTATCTCTGGAATTGTGCTAATCTTCTTTTTTGGACGTAGCAAAATAAGCATCAGATAACCTAAAATGGTAAATTTAGATGCATTTAAAAATAAATATAAAGGAATTGCCTTACGAAAACAATATTCCTTGATCTTTCTAATGGTGTCAAGATACAAATTATGTAATAATATTTTTGGTTGCTAAGGTACCGATGGATAAAAAATCACTCAAAATCGTGCTAGACGTATTTTTTCGGGCCCTGAAGTACCTCTGCACCAAATTTTGTTGCTGTCTGATACTTAAGGATCTTGTACATGATGCAAGTTGAAAAAATAGATCTACCAACTTATTATACGAACTTGCATCATGTAAACCAGAAGTTTGAAAGGTACAATTTCTTGACTGTAACTGACTAATTAGAATGCTTATTATGTATGACATCATAATTCTTTTATATATTTTATCATAGACTTTGCAGAAGTTGCATCTTTGACTATTTGAAGTTGCAACTTTGTGCATTTTTAATTGACTACATATGCATTTTTAATTTGAATTCCTTTTTAAAAGTTTTCTCCAGAATTCTACATAAAGAGACTTTATTTCTCTTTAATTTTATGGGGAGATATCAAAATTTATTTTTTCAATTTTATTTCATTGAAGTGTAATTTTGTTGGCATATAGTGTCGTAATATAATTAGGTATTTATTATTGAAAATAGAATAAATTTTTGATTTAGCATAAATTTATGTTTTGTTTATAATACTTATACATAAATGGTGTCAGTGGCACTTATATTGGAGAAATTATGCAATTATAATTTATATATTTAGAGAAATTTATGCCAAATTAACTAAATTATATTTAACAGATACTTATTTTCTTGATATGATTTTCTTTATTCTGTTCCAAAGCAATTGTCACAACTATTAATGGCAGAAACTTCCAACTGATACTTGACATCATACACATCCGAAATAAAGGTATTTATAAATTAAAAGTATAGCCCTTAAAGACAGCACTTCAGACAGAGTATAGCACTTCAAGTCAGAACTTGAATGGCCAATTTACTGATTTAACCTTTTGTATCTTGTACAGGAGCATTTAGATTTCCCACTATAGCTAATAGACAAATCTACTTTTATTATGCAAGATTAAAAATTAAGAATGTTAAAAAAAGAAAACATACCAAATATCTGATTTTATCAGATTACCGAAGATATGATACCAATTAGATAAATATGTACTCTTTTGATCCACCATAAATAAGCCTTTCGTCCTCTGTATAGGTGTAATAGTGCTCTTTTTGATATACTATCAGGATTTGAAATAGGACTTGAAATTTAGGGTAGACATTCCTCTTTAACAAATTTTTGAGGGCCAATACAACCTTTCACTTCATTAGTATGTCTGAAAAACAGCTTTCTTGTATATAACACGATGCAAATGTATTTCTCCCACATTAATTAGATAATCAATGGTCATCTTTCTCTCTTGGGACATTATCATGGAAATAATTACAATTTGCGAGAATGGATTACGTGATTGAAGGAAATGGATAGCCTTTCATTTCATTGATACATTTGACAAATAGTTTTTCTGTATAAGATACGAAATAATTACAAAATTTTTAGACTATGCAAACCGACTGCAAAAGAAAAATATATACGTTTACAATAGAACAAAATATAAGGAGAATCATGCATAAATGCCATCAAGATACTGGTGCAATATAGCCTTTCATTTCATTAATAATACATCTGAAAAATAGTTTTTTTATATATAACACAAAATTATTATAAAATTGTAGTCTATTCAAATTCGTTTCTCCCACATAAATTAGGTAACCATTGATAGTCTTTCTCTCTTGCAATATTGTGAGAATAACTGCCATTTACAAGCACCTGTGATTATGTGGCCACGGAGAAACAGATTTTCAGACAACAATAAAAAATATAAAAAAAAAAACCCCCTCAAAAGTTTTGTTTTTTATTTTGTGGCATTCATAACATATCTCCAATTTTATGACTTTTGTCACCTGGAGATAATTTTATGCAGATGAAAAAAATGTACATTTGCATAAAAAAAATTACAAATATTATAGAGATAAAAAATCAGACTACTTTGGCCCAAAAAAAGATTTCCGTAACAAATACAAGAAGATTAGAACACTTGGCAGTTATGTAACATAGATTATGAAGGAAGAAATAATTAGAAAAAAAACCAAACATTTCCATATGACTTCCATTCTAAGAAACTTTTCAATGACAGAAATTCACCATGTGCATGAAAAACTTGCACCTGTGGTACTGATAAGAAAAAACAATAATAAAACTTCAATAGTAACATCAGATGCTGCATTCCTAAAAATGATTATATTATTCAACTTTAATCTGATGGATTTTATAGCTATTTTAAAAAGAATTTGATTAATGAGATATTAAAAATATATTATACCTCATGTGATCTGAATCTTGAATCATCTAACTTTTTCACAGCATATTTCATGTCTTCATGTCGCAAAAATTCCACGACACCTGTGCCATCTTTATGAACATCAGCATAACAGACATCACCAGCCTCACGCATATGGTCTTTCAAATCTTGCCAACTACCGGTGGAGGGAAGACCTGCCAAAAATTAAAAATAAATTATTCTGTTTATAAAAGAAATATTCATGCAAGCCAGTAGGCCAATACTTGCATAACATTAATGAGTTTTTTTTTTTGTAAAATATAAAATGGCAGTATTTTTTATGTCAACAGTAAAAACATTGACACAGCAAATAATTTATTAATAATTGATCATATTTAGTTTATATATTAAACACATAACATTTTCACATCAATATTGTAGAAGAAATTCAGTTGTAAATGCAAAGAAATATTTCTCTGTTAATTTATCATACTGCTAAATGAACTGACTTATTTTGATCATAGACAACCAACTCTCGTTAATCCACACTACATTTTGGATGTAAACAGTTTACAACCAATTCAAGTGTACTCTGGGATATAAATATCATAACTGTATATAGAAACAGTTTTATTAGAGCAAGAAATAATGAATATTTATTGACTGTAATGAAAAAATTAAACTAAAATTCAAAAATCTTTAAATGATAATTAAACCTATGTTTAAAAATTAAAGACAGGCAGCGAAATTCATAAAATTACTTAATTTTGCTTGTATTGTAGAATAAGTTTTAATTAAATAACTCAGAATGTACCAATGTCTCATTTTTACACATTAAATATAGCAATGACCAATAATCTGCAAAATTCTATAAAACTTTTGGTCCCAAGCTGTGTGGATTAGATAGTATATATATATATATTCTAATGCCACTAATAAGCTCCTATTAAATAAATACTCTTACTCAATTTAATAAATTATGAAAGAAATAAAGAGAAAATGAATATGAGTCGGTAGGGAAAGTCATGTTCTGTTCACATCCCAACAGCAACACTGAATGTACTTATACATATAAAGCTCCTTATCGTTCTGCACAAATTGTGCGTTAATTCACAGTAAAGGTGACAATTTTGGAAGCTTGTTCTTCCTAGTACGTTTCCACCCGCCACTGAATTTAATTTAACTAATGGCTCATCCAAAACCATGTGACCCAAATGCCTTCTCGTTGGAGCCGAACAATAGATATGGGGAAGCTGCAAGGACTTTCTCCTCAGTTGCCACAGATCAAGCACTTGATGTGAATTTTGGTGACAGAATATTGTAAAAGAAAATTTCCACTCATGCAGTATTCCTAAAGTATGATTGATTATATAGATACTAAATAAAATAGAATTACATTTGCTTAAGAATACAAATATAAACACATGTATATATAAAATTAAAAAATATTATAAAATAAACAAATAAATCAACTCATAACCATTCAAGGATTCAAAGAATTCATGTTAGACAGACATATTTATGTATTTTATATCATTATCATAAAAGTTAATACAGAATAGTTAGATTTAAAAACATTTCTTTCCTTTCTTACAACCGTTCATTTAATTCGATCTTGTTTTCTGTTTATCAGTGTGATTCAAATCTGTAAGGCTAAACCTGAAAATAAGTACTCATCTCAGGTCGATTAAATAAATAAAGTAACTAACCGGCCACCACACTCCTCATTAAAAAAACAAACAATTGAGAGCAGAAATGTGAAGAACGTTAGAAAAACACATTCCCTCGAACATGAGTCTTTCAGATTTCCTTTCAAATGTCAACAGCAGAGATGAATGATTAAAACTCTATTCGTCTAAAGCATGTTTTTTTTTTAAATCACGGATTTCAGTTACCCCCCCCCCCCCCTCATTCTCTAACCCTGGTCAGCAGACATTTTTTATATCACAAAAATTAAAACTGCTGCTTGTGAAAATAAAATTTGCTAATCCTTCCTTAAAGAAACCAAGCATATAAAAGTAACATACTTAATAATTTATTTCTTACACCTGTAATAAAAGGTAAATTACTTATGACACAAAAAGGGTTTAGTAAATTTTATTTATTTTTAATTTATTATTTCTTTTGTGCATTGTTTGAAATTTATGATTCACAAAAATATTTTTTTTAATCTATATATCTATATAAATAAAATTGAAAATCTGTCTGTCTGTTTGTCCCATCATCACGGGAGAATGGCTGAACCAAATTGGATGAAATTTTGTGGGTAGACTAGAAATAATCTCACTTAAAATTTAGTCCATGTTTGGAGTTTCTACGATCAGTGGTTCTCGAGATATTAGCAAAAAACTATATTTTCGTTTGTCTCATCATCACGGGAGAACGGCTGAATCGAATTTAATGAAATTTTGTGGATAGCCTTGAAACAGCCCCCCATAAATTTAACCCAAGTTTTGAGTATCTAAGACCAGGGGTTGTCGAGATATTAATGAAAAACGAAACTTTTTCCTAGGAGTTCTACTCTCTAACTCTGGTTTATCCAAACGAAAAGCTTGAAAATCATTTGAAAGTGAATTAAAACTGTATATCTGAGTCTGATGGGAGATTTTATGCACTAATTAGTCACTTTTTAAAAACATGAATTGTTTGAAATATGATTTAAATGAGAAATCTATCTCCATGGTATAAGTATTTTCTTTAATGTATAAAGGAAACAAAATGGATATTTAATTTCGCAGTTTATGAGGAAGATTCTATCTTATATCATGTTGCTCAGAAACACAATTAAATTAATTCTGTCTGTCAATTTTAATTATTACTTTCTAATAATAAATAAATGGATATAAAAATATATTTTAGAAAAGAACGATTTGATTTTTCTTATAGCATTTTTGACTGGATGATATTAATTACGGTCTTCAGATTTAAACGTTATAATTATTGATATTTTCGGGGATTATTGTTTCAGGGATTATTGATATTTTTAAGTTATTATGCCATTGTTTTATTATGACAAAAAATGTTTAAGCTCATATATTGTACGTTGTACGAGTAATCTTCTACAAATACATGGGAATATCTCCTAATCTACAAGAATATAAGTAGTACAGGTATATTGGCATATGTTTTGATATATATTGGCATATATTTGAATCAATTACGACTTTCTGGTATAAAGAGTACAGAGATTATTGATATTTTCAATTTATTACGTCATCTTTTTTATTTTGACAAAGCATTGAGACAGACTCATATTGTAATACAGGTAATCTTCTACTAACACACTGGCATATTTTCTAATCTGCGGCACTATAAGTAGTACGGGGTTGCATATATTGATTCAATTCCCTTTTTTTTTGTACATTTGCTTACAAAAAGGGCCAGGATGTTTTATTCTTCCGATCCGCCCGTGAAGATAATTTTGCATAGTGAGAACAGATATTGTAAAACTTCTCTTTAGGAGCAATAAATTTAATATTTTAACAGAATTTGCACATGATTGCGAATTATAAGTTTCTTTATATTATATACTCCGTACGAAGAACGGGTATGCTGCTAGTATATATATATATATATATAAATAATGAAATACAATCCCATGAAGTATAAAATGATCATTTTTATGTTGTCTGGGATTCGGCCATTTTCCCCCACGAACATGTTCGATTGTTGTTTCGGGCGTGCAGAGTCTCTGGGAGCGTTTTCATGAATTCAAAGCTAGCTTCTAACCCGGAAATAGGGGTCGCAATCCCCCTTGACCTTTATGCAACCCTGTAAACACAATCATTCCACATATATTTTTCATTTTAAATCTTATATATATATATATATATATATATATAATATATATAAAATTGAAAATCTAGCTGTTTGTCCCCTCATCACAGGAGAACGGCTGAACCGAATTTAATGAAATTTTGTGGGTAGCCTGGAAATAGTCCCATTTAAAATTTAGTCCATGTTTGGAGTTTCTACGACCAGTGGTTCTCGAGATATTAGTAAAAAACAAAATTTTCGTTTGTCTCATTATCACGGGAGAACGGCTGAACCGAATTTGATGAAGTTTTGTGGATAGCCTTGAAATAACCCCCCTATAAATTTAGCTCAAGTTTCGAGTATCTAAGACCGTGGGTTGTCGAGATATTAATGAAAAACAAAACTTTTTCCTAGGAGTTCTACTCTAACTTCGTGGTTTATCCAAACAGAAAGCTTGAATATCATTTGAAAGTGAATTAAAATTTAATCTCTGAGTTTGATGGGAGATTTTTTGCACCAATTAGTCACTTTAAGAAAACATGAATTGTTTGAAACATGATTTAAATGGGAAATCTATCTCCATGGTTTATTTTAAACAAGCTTTTACTGAACAATGAAAAGTATAAAGAAATCAAAATGGTTATTTAATTTCACAGTTTATGAAGAAGATTCTATCTTATATCATGTTACTCAGAACTGCAATTAAATTAAATCTGTCTGTTAATTTTAATAATTTTTTCGATTTGAATAATAAATAAATGGATGTAAAAATATATTTTAGAAAAGAACGATTTGATTTTTCTTATAGCATTTTTGACTGGATAACATCAATTACGGTCGTCAGGTTTAAACATTATTATTACTGATATTTTCGGGGATTATTGATTCAGGGTTGATTATTGATATTTTCAAGTTATTATGTAATTGTTTTATTATGACAAAAATTGTTTAAACTCATATATTGCACGTTGTATAAGTAATCTTCTACAAATACACGGGTATATCTTTTAATCTACGAGAATATAAGTAGTACAGGTGAATTGGCATATGTTTTGATATATATTGGAATCAATTACGACCTTCTGGTATAAAGAGTACGGGGATTATTGATATTTTCAATTTATTACATCATCTCTTTTATTTTGGCAAATATTTTTGAGACTTATAATGTAATATGGGTAATCTTCTACTAACACTGGCATATTTTTCAATCTGCGACAATATAAGTAGTACAGGGTTGCATATATTGATTCAATTCCTTTTTTTTTTTGTCAATTTGCTTACAAATGGGGCTAGAATGTTTTATTCTTCAGATCTGCCTGTGATGATAATTTCGCATAGTGAGAACAGATATTTTTAAATTTCTCTTTAGGAGCAATAAATTTAATATTTTAACAGAATTTGCACATCATTGCGAATTACAAGTTTCTTTATATTATATACTCCGTACGAAGAACGGGTATGCCGCCTGTGTTATAGATAAAATTAAAATATAATTATTTTATAACTTTTCAAAAGCACAAGGTACTCAAAGGAAATATTACTGCAACTGCTGACTTCAATATATAAATATATATGTGCGAGTATTAGTAATTGTTTTCCATAGAATATTTTTATATATTTCTAAATTTAAGCCCCTTTTTTAACCATATTATTTAATATATGCATATATATATATAGTATTTCGACTTGTTCATTCAGGTGCTTCTAGATAATTTAAGTTGTTGAGATTGATCATGTATACACGTGGTAGTAAAAGAAGGGTTCATGCCGCATGGTAATACAAATTTTCTTAATGTTTCCCATCTTCATTTATTGATGCCTGTAGTCTGAGTTTGAGTATTTATAGTAATGTACTATTGCTCAATCTGAAACAGGCATTTGATTGGGTTAGTTAGAGTTAAATACTCAGACCTGAAGAGGAATTTAATTCTGACTAATCATCGAATTTGGGCCGGTGCTGTTCTTTTCTCTTATACGCATTATGGCCGTGATTTTGCTTCTATGGTGATGATAATATTACTTGAACTTTTTTACGATTACATTTTTCTAATATATATATGACTGTATCTCAAATGTAAGAACAAGCTCAAAATTTTATGGAAAACACACATCTCTAGTTATAAGGGACTTAAAAGTGGAAATATATTTAAATAAGAGCATATAAACTATTTAAAATATGTACAAATTAAATTTAAATTATACAAAATAATATTAAAACCCAAGAATTACCTGAAACTAATACTCTGTACTGAGATCGCCTTGCTGGAGGGCCTCTACCTCTACCTCGAGGAGTACCCATCCCTCTTCCTGGTCCATTTCCACGAGGAAATTCAACCCTGAGTCTATAACCATCATAATCATATCCATCTCTAGCTTGGACAGCATCTTCTGCATCCCTGTAATGTTAAAATGATAAAATAGTATTGTTGAGGTTTGCAATTTTTAATAGAGTACTCAAACTCAATTTTGAGAAAATCACTAAAAGTTGCAATTCGAGAAAGAACGCTAAAATTTGCAATTTTATTTAAAAGTGCTAAAATATTCGATTTTATTTAAAAGTACTGTAATACATTATGTAATTCAAAAGCATTAACCCTTTCGAGGCGATTGGCACGCCCGCGTGTCGGCTGTGAACTTGCATTCAAGGACTAACGGCACGCACTCACGATGGAGAAAACTTTACCGTAAACGGCAAGTGGTACGCATGCATGCCTTCACATGGGAAGTTTTAATTTGTCTACTAGATGGCGTTAAATGTCCGTGGAACTAACTTCAACGTATTTTGCAGATACATGACCGTGGCATAAGGAGGATCCAATGAATTATTACTCCATTTGGAGCAGTGAAACATAATTTAGTAATATAAACAGATAGAGCAATTCTTGCAGCATCAACAATTTTATAATTGAGTTTCGGATTTTTTTTTTATTTCAGCTTTATGATTTCGTTGGTGAATCATAGGAATATAAGAGGGTATTTTTTTTTTTTTGGGGGGGGGGGGGGAGTTAGAGGCAGTGAAATTATTCGTTTATTTCGGATAAAAGATTGGGAGCAACTAACGAGTATTTTGTATTCAGATTTGTATAAAAAATATACATCAAACAGAAAATAAATATTTCTGTTATTCCTGAAAATAGTAGATTTCTGTGTTGAATAGGTGATTTTTAGTGAATTTATTTCGAGAGTTAGGCTTAGCGTAAAAAAATTGTCGTCTCCTGGAAACAGTTCGGAAGCGAAGCGCTCCGTACTTTGGGCCGCAGCAGTTCAGGAATGCCGCCGTCGTGAAAGGGTTAAAATCTGCCATTTAAAATTTACAGTAATTTATTTAAAAGTGCAAAGCCAGGATATTGATTTATATTTTTTGATTAGGACATTGATTTATATCTTGTTATAATTTTTATCACCTCTTTACAAAAAAATCCCGAATTTTTGCATTTTTTTTCCCAAAAATTCTGAATTTTTAATTCTATGTTATTTTATCACTCTTTCTTTAAAAAAAAAAGTGCAAATTTTTTGCCCTTGTAGAAAAATTGAAAATGTTTGTACACAAGGGTATGCAGTAAACCCTTTGACAATGGTGCATTGCTGTCTGCGGAATGGGGTTGAAATACACTGATCACAGGGGATGGAGATTTTTGCATAGCTACGTCTAACTTTATTTTTTTAAAAGTAGTATTTCTATTTTATACCTTTTTTTAAATTCATTTACATTTAACATCCTAAATTTATTTGCATCTCCATTAAGTATAATTATTAAATTTAAAATAAATAAAAAATAAAATAAATCATTCAAAAAGCAAATTAATATAGTAAATGGCTACTTAATTTGGTTTATGTTTATCTACATAAATTGATAATTGATAATTAATTTTTGATATGTGATAATAACGGCTTCATGTTATGTTATAGAGAATCTTGCATTTACATTACATATAAATACAAACCCAAGTTGCTTAAAATATCATTACAAATTAGAATTACAATTTATTCAAGTGAATTTTTGCTATTTTAGTCTCTTCTGTAATGTAACTGATAAATAATTTTATCAAAATTGAAACTGAGCAGTCAAATTCAAACATTGCCAAATCATTTTTCTTTTTAAAGTGCAAAGGATACTTTGCCAGAATATCTAGCCATTCTTTTTTAAGTTGTTGTCACACCTGGTCTTGCAAACTACAACAGAGTAGATACTGATAGATAACAAAACAGTTACAGACAGGTGTACCCACCTTGTGACAAAAGACTCAGCAAGCCAAGCCAAGACGAAACATTTCGGGGCACCTGTGCCATAGGCACTTATCCCCACATCGAATAATGAGAATGTCCAATTTTAGTAATGTTTGTCATACTGTAGGTTTTCCATATTCCTATGAAGGACGTATGTTGCAGGTTTTCTCTATGCTAGTGCAGTGTTATTGTTGATGCTGATGTTGGTGACGCTGTCTTGGCATTGGCAGACTGCCTAGAGGAGGTAAGAGGGAGAGGGGCGAAGGGAAAGCTTAGACATGGAGATACCATAGTCCAGGTAAGTTTAAGTAAAAACAGATAAGAGAGCCTAAGTATGAATTAATCACGAAAAAATATAACACTAATAATATACGCGAGTGGATTGCAAGCGGGCTGGCGTCAGGAGAAGATAGCTAATGAGCAATGGTGCCATGTCAGTGGGTTTTGATCTAATGACGAGTAGGATCAGAAGTGGCACCATCTATCGCCATCATTCAGATCGAATTCAGCCTAGGTGACACCAGATTGGGGAGACACAAATCTCTGCTTCTTCCAGGGGACTTTTAAAAGACTCAATAAAGTAATCTTCTCCTCAGAAATCATAAAAAAAAATTAGAAAGGTTGACTACAATGGGGCCACACAGAAAAATTCTTTGGTTATCTTATTTGACACATTTTAATGGATACAAAGGAACACCTATGGCACCCTCAGTATCTTCTCTATTATCTTAAGTAAATGGGTTACTGATAGAAGTTGGAAATAGTTAGCTGAAAGTAGCCGATAATAATTTCCTGACTGTCTTAAACCATTTACACCCAAGGCTGGTATGATTCAGAAGTAGCCATTTTAGAGTTACTTCTACTTGGATGTGTTCCTGTAATATGAGTGTTCTTTATAGATGTTTATTTTACTTTACATTTTGCATTATTATAGAAGAATGAGTTTTTATACTAAAAAGAGAAGTCCTGTTTGGGATTTCTTTGAGATTTTAGATGAGGATGCAATGAAGGCTAGATGCAAGCTTTGTAAAGTTTGTGTTTCTAGAGTTGGCATTGGAAGAAAAGCTATAATTACATTAAATAACCATCTGAAAATGAAATATCCACATCAACTGAAAGAAAATATAAGTTCAAGCAATGTGGAAGCTGAAGTGTTTGATGCAGATCAAGACAGTCCATGCAGTAGTCGTGGTGTAAAAGGAAAACAGCAAATTTTACAGGCTTGTTTTCAGAAGAAAAAACAAAACAAAACAAAAAAAAACTGTGGGATATCAAAGATGCAAGATCAGTAGATTTACAATATACCATAAGTGAAATGATTGCTATTGACAATCAACCAAACCATTCAGCATTGTAAATGATATTGGTTTTAAAAATATTATGAAAAAAGCCCATGTATGAGACACTCATCTTGAGAACCAATTACACCTATGAGCCACCTCTGGTCGCCTAAACAGCAGCTCATATGTTAGGATGAGTTGGGCGGCCTGGGTCTTCAACTTATGAGCCACCTGCTGCTCATACACAGGTTAGGGTGAGTTGGGCAATCTGGGTTTTTTTAGCTATGAGCCACCAGTCTCGAAAGGGATAAAAATGTTTGGAGACCAATGCCCAACATAACAGATTAAGCAAATTCCATCCATTCCACTCTGATAATAAAACTAACAAATAAAGTAGTAAAATGTATTTAATACATTAAATTGATTTTTTTTTCTATGCTTCAGCGATTTTTAAGTGCTCTGCTGTTAACAGTGTAAATTATTAAAGCTGAAATTTCTTGTACCTTAGTTTGAAATCTGGGAAGGTCAATAGAATCAGTGTAGCTAATGATGATGTGAAATGTTCAAACAACTTATTATATTGAAAAAATAAGGACAAGATTCTGCACTTCCACCATGACGAACGCGAATCCACCATGTCAGAAGAATATATATATATATATAATTTCGCACTTATAAATACACATATCCCTGTGGATGCCTCCCCCCACTGGGTTCCGGTCTAAATTGGGTGGCTCTTCCCGGCCGTCCAAACATTTATCTTACATCTTTCTGGTAGAAGTCCTTTCGAGATGTTGGTGGTAGGGGAAGGAGGGTACGGTCCCTGTGGATGCCTCCCCAATGGGTTCCGATCTAAATTGGGTGGCACTTCCCGGCCGTCCAAACAGTTATCTTACACCTTTCTGGTAGGTCGGACGGTCTGGGTCTCAACCTCTCTGGTAGGTCCCAGGTCTCAACAACAACATATTGAGTATAGGCATAAAAACCGGTATGGACAATAATAGTAAAATGACATATTAACTTTCAAAATCATACATAGTAAAAATACAAAATTTGAGTTAATAGAAAATATACTCTTATTTATAAAAATTGTGCAGTACAGCATAAAATACTAACCTGGGATCTTCGAATTCAACGAAAGCAAAAGGTGGTCCCCTTCTATTTTTAAGATCGATAAACGTAATCTTACCAAATTTATAAAATAAATCTTCTATATCTTTAGTACGAATATCAGGAGGTAAGTTACCAACATAAATTCGACAATCATTATTTCTGTACGACATTTTAAAATTATATAAACAGACTTTGAACCGCTAAAACTGAAAATGGCGTTTAAGAACTTTACAGTGTGGTTAAAGTGATAAGATAATGGGATTGTTATCTGCGGAAACCATGGATTTAGGAAAGAATTAGAGGGATAACACAACTCCGATAATAAAAAGCTAGATTGATTGAGCACTGGACTCTAGTTCCGCGCACGGATTGGGTTAAAAATATCACATGATATATTTGGTTTTTAGTTGGTTCTCAGAGGTGTCCAAATTACGAGCGAATAAATAGCACCAGGCCCACTCCGATTCGACAAACACAAGGCTTACTGGAAAGACAGGCTCGGGCGCAAAATAGATGAGTTTCATGTAACGTCACGTTCGCGATTCCATTGCACAGCGGCCATGTTCTTTGTAACATCGGTCTATATCCGTATAGTACAGGTGATATTTAGAAATTTACAATCATTTAGTGCATAATTTTAGTAGGATATATCAAGATTTATCTTCTCTTAGGATTATTTAGCACAACTATACATAATGTGTTTTGATGACATAATTTCATATTGCCGCTACAAGCATATATGCACAATATTTGATTTTGGACGTTTACTAAAGGAATTGGGTAAGTTACATTTAAAATTACTTTGTTGATATCTACCCTTGTATTATGTAATCATATCTGGGCCATCAAAGTTTATTTGTTTAATTGAGCTATTTTTATTTCATGCACTTAAAACACCCATATTGCAAGTCTTATTAGTAATATATATTGAGTTGTAAACTTGTACAGTAATATAGCAGCTGGCTCATTTATATATAACAGAGGTCGGTTGTTCTGTTGCTACATTAGTTATTATTGAATATATGCAGGAGAAAACAGGCATAATTATGTATAACATAAGTTAACTCTGTAGAAGTGATCGATTTGTTTTTTTCTTGGGTACATATTTCCATTGAATATCTCTATTAATATTCTTATAGTTATTGATATACCACTTATTTGTTCTTAGAATGCTTCTCCAAACTGTAATAAACCAAATCACACAATAACTTGTAAAAAGTTTGCATATTCAGCTTTATTAATGCAATTTTTTCTTCGATTAGAAATGACAAACAGATTATGCAACGTCATTTATATTAAACTGGTGAGTGAAAAGCTCTTTTGGCAAGTAAACTCTGAAGTGAAATTTCTTGCCCTGCATATAGATTATGAAACTAGGAAAAGTGAAAAAATCTGCTTTTAGTGAGCATTTTGTATCGCAAAGTGCAGTCGGTCAAGTTCATTTATAATCTTCGGACTTTTTTCTATATTTTTAAATCAATATATTAAAATAGAAAAGCATATGTATTTTCTGATGAAAACGCATTTAGTATTTTAAAAAAAATTAGGTAATATGGAAATTTTTTAAAATTGCTGTGTAAAATTGTTTATACAAGCATCTTTGCATATCTGAATATATGTGATGTCGTACAAAGGATGTAAAAGTTTGAGCTTTGAGTTTGACACATAAGGAAAGTATTGTGACTGGAATCAAATATTTGAATAATTTTCTTCTGATTTACACACTTTCAGCATCACTGAATCATACATAACAACTGGAAGACACTCCCATTACAGATATCAGTATCTATGGACCAGTTTTACTCTTATTATATTGTCAGACACCTATTTACAATTCAACCTCGTGCCCCTCCCCCCTATTATTATCCCTGAGGGTTTCAGACAAATAAAAGTTGTCGTTAATAGGGATCCTGTTTTTAACTGTAGAGAGGATTCATGTGACATCATGAGATTGTTTTATTTGTACAAGCAATCACTGGACGTACATTAGATTTATAACAGAAGATACTATTTCTTCAAGTATTTTTGTGGGATTTTATTTTAATAAAAAGCTGTTTTATTTAGAACCTAGGTGTACATCAATATATATTGATGTATGCCTAGCTAGAACTAACTAGAAAGCATAAAGACGTGTGGTTGTCTCGCTTTCATCATGAATCAGAAAATTAAAAACAGTAGCGTTATAATAGACTATATCATCTCATATAATTCATCTCATAATAATTCGAATAAATTTTATTAATACAATTTTAAATATATTTACTTTTATGTTCATTATACATGATCCAGAAAGTTACCGATAAATTTTCATTTCTTTTTTTTATTTTAATCTTCATATTGTTTACATTAAGAAAGTGTCTTTACAATGTATTGTTTGAATATCTGAAATAATAGTACCTCAAAATAATGCTAAAATTTATTATTCAAAATTATGAAAGTGTGAACTCTTAGTCTTATATGTTATAATAATGTTAATGTTTACGAATTATAATTTAAATACAAAAAATTCTCTGAAAAGAAGTAAATTTTAAAATGTTTCTTTTGAGCTTTCCTCATTTTTACATAAGTTTTTCTAAACTCTTGTGTAGCGTAAGCATTCGTGTTTTATTTTAAAATTTCCTTATATTTCTTGAGGAGGCATTGTGAATATAACTTAGTTTTACATTAAATATAGAAATGTGCAGGTAAAAAAAAATAAATGGGATTGTCACTTTATATACACATGCCTAGAAATGATCTATTCAATAACGCTTCTTTAAAAAAAATCATGACAGCATTAGTATACACAGGAGTTTCTTCTAGACAGTTATCGGTAACATGCAGTGGTATAAAAATAAAAAGCAAGTAGATATGTTCTTACGTTTTCAAGAAGTAATAAGATCATATCAAGGAGTCTTGATATTCAAACATTATATTTCATAACACTATTGTTCTGTTTTAAAAATCTCGAGAAATGATTCTAATTAAAGGTGAAATATTGGAAAAACTTTATGCATAAGCAATTCACCATTGAATGAAATAAAAATGCATTCAGCACATCTATCGTCTGTAGCATACCACATGTTATATGGTTTGTATTTTTACAGAGCATATTAAACGAGATCTTGTAGAGATCAAAAATAAGTTTTAACATATTGCTGACTGACTATTTCAAGCCAAAGCTATTCTGGGTAGAGGGCTATGTTTCAGCAGCAGGGACGTATTCAAAATTCTCGGGAAAATTGGTAATCACTCGGAAAAAATCCAAATAATAAGAGTGGGTTTTATTTATTATAAATTTCACTTTAAAAACTTTTTTTTACTTTAATTTTCTAAATGTCCACTACAAAATCACAGTTTTTCTTTGGTGAAACAAAATCTTTGACGTCCATGTCGAAGCAAAGCCATCTCTTTACGGTGTCATAAATCCCCTTCAAATGCAAATGGCTGGGGGCGAACGAGGGTGGTCCCGAAAGTCCCCAATCTTTGTCGGTATTTTTATTGAGGAAATTGGGAGACGCAGATCTGTCACCCGGCGGGTGCAAATCATTTGTAGAACACATTTTCGCGGACAAAACCATCGAAGACCAATTAGATTCTGATAAGAGCTCTTTGGACAAAACCTCTTTTCCTCACTACATGCAGTCGGAAAAGCAGCAGGAGAAAAATACTGAAACTGTAGATGGATGAAATACATTGTCCTGGGATTTGGAAAGCAAGCCCAGTGTGTATTCACTTAAAAGTGTCTTTAATTGGGCAAATAATTTATGACTCTCAGGAAAATGTCTGTAAAAAGCATGGGATCTTCATTCAGTCAAGCCCAGATTCCTTCATTTCTTCGCAGAGTAGATTAACTGTAGATTCTTATACTGTAGCATCCTTAGCTGTGTGTTAGATGTCTTGTGACACTTTAATTAAATGCATACTAATAAATTATATTATCTATGGGTTTAAATTCTTCTTATTGAAAGACCCCTCTCCCTCTTAAATACTAGAATTTAACCGATATTTCGTGAGTGTGTATAATATTTTAGAATGTGTCTTAAATTGTACATCTCCATCTGATTAGCTTTTGTGAAAAATAAGCATAATACCATATAGTAAGTAAATGTAAAGTTCCATATAGTACCATGAAGGTAATGATATAGTATCCAAACAATCCATTTCAATCTTATAATTGTCAAAAAACTTCATTTAATTCAATTATATTTAAACATTTTGAAAATTTCATGGGATGAATTATATAATTTCTGTAAATTAGGAGACTATTGTTCCAAAAATCAACAAAGATTTAGGTCTAGATAGGTATAGCTGTCTTTTTTTAGACAATGGGATACGTGTATTGCATGTGATGTCAAAAGCCCCGTTCACATGCAAGGCCGTATTTTCCAGCCATGAAACATTGGGGTGAGAAAGGGGGTATTTTCCGGGATCCATTCTAGACCCGTTCACATGTGCAACCCCCATTACTCCCGCTTAAAGGGCTAGGACCAATTTTTCTTAAATGCTTTTGACATTCATTTTTGGTAAACAATATATCTTTTTCTTTTCTTTTTTTAATTGCTTTTTTAAAAAACGTATTATTTTTAATTCATTATCCCATGTTATTATTTTATCTATTTAATATGACAAATGTGCGGAAATGAGAAACAAAATATATATAAATTAAATCGAAATAATGTATATATAAATTAAACTTGGATCTTTATAAACTAAACATCAAATTAAAAATAATATGCCAAAATTAAATTTAATATATTTTTAAAACTATAAATATATGCTTATTGTAATATATATATATATATATATATATATATATATATATATATATATATATATATAAATGTTTTATTCCATGAAACTGTTTAAAGAATTCATTCTTAAAAGTCGAAAAAGAAAGTTTTTCTCATTTAATCTTCGTTTTTAAGCTAAATTATGACGTATAAACTTGAATTAGTGGAAAAAGTGTAACACCATTTTAAGAAACTTTATTCAAGACAAATCGATATAAGAAGTTGACATAGAGAAAAAAATATGCATATTTATACCGAATACATTTTAATTATTACAAAATCGGTATAACTCATTTTTTATTAAAAACACATAAGACCTTACTGCATGGCCCTGATACAAAAAATCTCATATACCACTAATACCGCAATTAAAAATAATGTTTTTAATATAGCAGTATAAAAAATACTTATGATGGACATGTTTTATTGATATGTAAAATAGGTGGTCCTCTAAGTAATCCAAAAATAAAATTAATAAAATAAAATCGTCTTTATATGTAGTTAGTATCTAAAATATATAAAAATAATTTATATTTCTGATACTAGCAATCATTCTTTTTTTTTTTTAAGGGGGGGGGGAGAGCATTTTGTAAGCTAATTTACACAGTTCAGTTTATTGCAAAATGTATGTATGTAAAGTTATTTTGAATGCCTGAAACATTTTACTTTGTTATTGATATACATAATTATAAAATGCAATTCTCTACTGATCATAATATTGGCATCATAATCACATCATCTCAAGTTATGGAACATATCGCATTGATATGTAAAAGCTTAGAATACAAAACTAAAATAATCAAACTTGAAATATAATGTATAAATAATTTATTTACAATAATTAACAACATATATTCATTTAAATATAAACACATTATACTCCTTTTTAACAATATAAAATAAAAGAGTATTAAGATAGATTTATCTAATATACATTCTCCGTATATAAAACTAAGAAAATCTTTGTATCATTTGTTAAAAACTACTTAGATAAATCCAGAAAATTTGCCCAAGAAACAGAACATTATATTTTAAAGTTGCTGCTTCAAAGGAAAATCAGCTGACTTACGACTTCTAACTAACACTTAATTGTATACGTTTTGTAATTAAGAAACAAACATTTCTATAAAAATTATCCTGAAATCGAGGAACAAATATTTCTAATTCATGAATAACAGTTAGCTCAAATAAACAAAATGTACATACCCGCATCAGTCTTTTTCAGTAGGATTCTCCGTTCATTAAATTCTGATGTATAATAAGAATCAATCCGTTTAATTCGTAAATAAGTCCGTGTAATGAATGCAAAATAATCTATGTAACAAGCTATAAATTCATCATTATTGTACAATCTTCAGATAGAATTTGTAAACAAGGTCCACGCGGTATCTCAGTATCCGCCATGTTTTTCAAGAAATCGCAGTTGCGCGAATGGAATTGTGGGTAAAAATCCCCAATCTACCCCCTTCGTTCCCTCAAATAAGAAGGAAGGAAATCATACCTCCTTTCAACCCTCTTTCGAACCGGTATTTTCCCCGCTTGGACATGTGAACGGTGACACAGTCGAAATGCGGCTATGATACCGGCTTTAAATTGTGCATGTGAACGGGGCTTAAGTAGGCCAGCTTCTGTATGCGTAGTTTATTTAATACATTTCGTGTTCAACGTGAAAATAAAGTATAATCGTGAAAGGTAAGGTAGTACTTTTAAATTATTTAAAAGCATGCATAAGAATCGGTTATATATATTTCTCATATTTATTATTATTTAGTTTTATTGCTTTGTTTAATTTTGTTATAAAATACCTATGCTTTTTAAAAATATCTTTTAACAATCCATAGCTAACACAAATAAATTTTTTGCGACAAAATAAAATCGCAAATTGAGAATGAAACATTGAACTATATAAAAAATCAGCAGTGGCTCCAATAGGGTCAGAAAGGGCCGAAAATTAATTCTGCCCCAACCCGACAATACCAGTGCTTAAAGACCATTGAGTCTAGGTGTGAATCGGCCGGAAATAATTTGTATTCATATGTTTTAGAAATATGAATGCGTGAAATACTTCTACGAAGAATTGAGATAAAAATTTTTTTTTTTTAAATATTTATCTTTACATAGCTGAAATAAAGACAATAATTTCATGTATTCAATTAAAACTAATTTGAAAAGGTTTCAAAATTAAATATGTTCGACTCAGCTGTACTTTTTAAAAGTCCGAGTCCGGCCCGACACAGTGTTATAAAACTCGGGCAGGGCCCTAGCCGAAATGATTTTACGTAAATACCATTTTCCTATGTAGTTTATTTTCTTTGACCTTTCCAAAACAATTTTAAATATTAAAATATCGAAAATAGAACTACTTTTTCAAAATAGCTCAAAATATTCAAACATCGAAATTAGAACCACCTTTTCAAAATAGTTTAAAATATCGAAATTAGAACGAACGACCTGTTCAATATATTAAAATATCGAAATTGTTGCCCCTATATTTCAAAAACTAAAAATCCGATCCAAAATCCAATTATATACTCTTATATGGTTTTCAAAGGGCTACAGATTACCTAATATAGTTTATAGCTACCTCTCTTAGTTTTCGAGAAATAAGAATTTATAAACTTAGTTACTTTATTTAAAAAAACGGGAAATTTTCAATCTTTTTCAACTTAATAAAACGACTCCTCGAAAATTATATTAGATCTTTAAAAACAAATTATTAATCTGGAACCTGGATTTCCTACTAAACATTCTTGTCGCTTATTGTTTATCTTTTATAATTTAGAAGAAAGTTCAAGTGAAAGCAAAGGGAGACTAAAACTGCTCTGACAAAATCTTTATAGTTTATCGAAAAAAAAAATGCTAATATACTAAAATGCTGAAATTATTTTTATATATACGTAAATGGTACTATATTTCCGACAAAATAAGTAAAGGTTAAGTTGATATTTTTATGTATTAAGTTCGGAGATATAAGCGTCCAAAATGTTTATATTTTTCGTAATGTCTCGATTCCCGCCAACCATATATACCCGAATCATGCATGTTTTTCACATTAAAATTTATACAATGCTTTATTTCATGTTGTGATTATTTTTGAGGAGAATATTATATATCAAATAATTGCGGGGGAAAAAAAAACAATTCAAGGCTTTTTTTTTTTTTTTTCCTGATGATGTATTTTTTTTCTAAATTGAGAAGTAAAAGAAATTACATAAAAGTATGTAAGTGTGAAAACGGGTTTAATATTTTAATTCATGTTTGCAACTAGTTATTTAAAAAATTCATTATATTAAAAAGTTAGGCTTCCTAACACCTGAAAGACGCTACTAATGTATAAAACACAGAACTCAGGAAAAATTTTAGGGATGATAGCAACAAATAATTTCTACAAATATAAGAATTGAAAGTTATTGTGTTTAACTTATTACTGCATATAGTGCAAAAATTGAAATAGGAAAAATACGAAAAATTGAAAGTTTGATTAACTTAAAGTTATTAATTTTATAACTTAAATAAAGTTAATTAACTCTTAAATTGCAGTATTTATTTAAATTATAAATACTAACAGAACCCACCAAAGAGAGGTTTTTCAAAAGATAGGACAGAGCTTTCATTGCAGATTCCGACATCGATACTAGAGTTATCCTAGTTCTGGGAACGTCCCCTTCAGGCGGGTTCTGTAAACATTAACGCTTAGTTTTGACCATAGACCATAGACAAATCGTGCGGTTTGACCGCAATCTTTGTAAAATTTAATGCCAACTGCGTAATAAGACTGAATTTGTCTGTCTCTATAAAAGTTCACGAATTTGTGGATTATAGCAATATTTTGTGTTTCCATTCCACATCAGGTATATGTGCAGAGCGCTGAAAAGCGCAAAAGCCATCCACATATACTGTTATTTTCAATAGGAACGCATTTTTTATGGAAAATAATTGGCTGATATATTACCAGAAAAAATGAAAGTTATTTTATATTTGTATTTTAAACTATTTGTGATTGAATAATTTAAAGAATTTACAACTATTTAAATGCAGTCGTCATTTGTATGAAATTTTATATGTTTTGAGTTGGAATAAACATGTTTTATTAATTCCTTCGTATAAATTAAATGAAAGGAAATATTTATATTTAGAAAGTTGAATAAATATTATAATAGCGTGGAAAATCAAAATTCAGTATTGCAATCATGCCGAAAATCGCAACTCGAGTTTTCGACGGATCTACACATTTTGGGACCTCTAGAATACGAAAAAACTATTTTTAGCCTGACGTTTGTGTGTGTCTGTGCGTCTGTCTGTCTGTGTGTGTGGCTGTGAGTCTGTCTGTGCAATGTATGTATCCACTCTAACTCAAAAACTAATGAACCAAATTTTATAAAATTTGGTAAATAAGCAGTGGCGGCTCGTGAGCGACATGTAGAGGGAGGCGCTCATCTATGTATTTATGTATATATATCCCTCAGTTTGAGCTAACTACGTCGTTCAGACTTCGAGTTCGTCGTTTATCCGGCACTGATAAATTGGTTCCGGCGTTACCTCGAAACAGCCGTATGCCAAATTATTATTCTACTTGCGTTGATATACGTTGTGCAAGTTTCTTTAAAATGAATAAGAGCCTATCGCAACCATGGAAATAATTTAAATACATTTCTAAATAAATTTGTATCAAATTTGTAAAAATTAAATACTCTCAGTGGTATGCATGTGCAGTATTTTTTTATTATTAGCGCAAATATTTTTACACCCAAAATACATACAATTTTTCTCATATACACTCTATGGTTAATAGTTTTGTACCTGATCGTCCTTGTAACCCAAACAGTAACATAATTAGAGAGCGAAAACCAATTAAATCTACGGCCGTTTATATGTAAAAGCAAAGAAACTATTTTTAATACAAGAATTAATTTGGAATTTACAGAAAATTCTTATGCGTTATGCTTATCTCTATTCGTCTTTAAAATGATACTAGCGAGTTCTGCTTGCTAGCAGTCACTATATATAGCAATCAGCCTTTATAACAATAAGTAGTTAACTCGTTGCGCGGGTGAAACAAAAGTGGATCAAAGTTTAGAGTGAGCAGATCGAGTGGGTCCATTGTAAAGTAGAAAATACAGTGTGAAAATTGCATCAAAATCGGATCAAGAGTCACTAAGATAGATAAAAATGTAAATATGAAAAAGAGGAGGGTCTCCCCTCTTCCACCACAGTTGTTTAATATTACATAATAACAGACGATATTTGTGTTTCGACGTGTGTGTGTAAGGTCTGTAGCGGAAAACGTAAACATCGTAAGGCCTTGAAATGTCGTACATGGATATTTCAGGAACCAAGGCGATGCATTTTTTGTAAAACCGAAATATGAAATTGAGGCTACTTAAAGCAAAAGTTGCGCCCAGGGGGTTGATATAATAAGGTTGTATATCTAAGTGATTGCCACCAGCAAAATCTAAATCGTTCAATTAGAAGGAGACTTAAGAAATTTGGGGGGGGGGGGGGCTAACCGAGCTGAAAATTACGCCCAGGGAGTTGACACAATAAATATGTATATCCAATTCACATATACAAATAGTGCCAGGACTATAACCACCAGCGGAATCAAAATTGCTCAATTAGGAGCCGAGATGTGAAATTAGAGGAGGACTACTTAAAGTAAATGTTGCGCCCAGGGGATTGATACGAAAAAGATGTACATTCAGGTGGTACAAAGACTGTAGCCACCATAAGATTCAAAATCGCTCAATTTAGGAACCGAGATGTAAAACTTTGCGGGTTAGTTAAACTAAAAGTTACGCTCAGGGGGGTTTGAATAAAAAAATATACATGTCCAGGCAATGCACGTATAGAGAGTGTAGAGACTATGACCACCAGTAGATTCAAAATCGCTTAATTAGAAAGCCAGATGAGAAATTTTAGGACTATCTCAAGTAAAATTTATGCCTAGGAAGTGTCGGTGCAATATTGGTCTTCAATGAAATTAGAAGCAAAACCAGGGAGATTGAGTAGTGGCCGGTGAAGGGGGGGGGGGAGATTTTAAGGAAAACAACGTCAGATCAAAGAATCAAGTATCTGGTTGAAATTGTTTTTTAACATTCTTTAACAAATATTTATAATGTTTTCAATCTTTAATGTTAAATAGCTGAAAAAGTAAGACAGCTGAGTATGTCAAAGAGACCCACCCCCTCAGATAACACATTTCTGAAAGTGTCACTAAAAATATCCACGGGTATGCCACAAATACAATTCACGTGGCTTTTAAACAATTAAGAGGTGAAACGCATTGAAACTCGTCACAAATAAAGCATAGAACTACCCTAAATCAGAAATGATCCCCTTTCCGAAGGACAGAACCACCCTACATCAGAAATTATCCCCCACCGGGCGCTTAGGGAGTGAAACATTTTCAGTAATATGGATGGGTGGGTCAAAACTAAACTGAGTGCCCCAAACAATGCATTTTTCTACCGAAGGCGAAGAACAGAAACCCCCAAAATACCATAAATAACCACCATTTATTCAATTAAGTAAAAAGCACAAAATATGTATCGCAACTTTTTTGAATTTCTATTTTCTGTATCTAATACTAAACTATTTCGTCCTGAACCAAAACTGAAAGGACTAGGTCAATAGCATCAATAAAATAAATCAGAATTACATAAATACAGTAATTTATTTTCAAATATGTATTCAAACATCCAAATTTATTATTTTAAAAAGAAGCGACAGAGAAAACACACATTTATCAAGGAAAATTCAAGGCCAAATTAGCGAAACTTAGCCAATTCGAGTCAATCGTTCACAGTATTTGTTTCTTCTTGGCATTTCTCCGATTTGAGCCGCGAAAGCTGCCGCGGCTCACATCGAATTGGAATATTGCAATGTCTGTTTTTTTTAACTCTAATTTCTATTGCCGTTATATTAACATATCATTCGTTCTATCAGCCCAGAGGCAATGTAGGGACGCGGCCCCATTAAGAATCCCTCGTCTTTCCCAGTAATGCAGTATTTTTCCCTATAGATTTAATATGGTATGAAAAGAGGATAAGAGACTCTTTCAAAGCTTTAGTGCTGCCATCTAGTGACAATTTCATCACTTATTTCCAATAATTCGAATTTTAATTGGAATAAAATGCAGATAATTTCCTTAAAAATTGTAATTAACCTATATAAATAAAATAATTTGAAGTGCTTATTCAAGGTGGTCCGCGCGGCCCCCCTGAATGGCCGCCCCTGTAAATAAGTCACTTGTGGGTTACTCTGGTGCTGGTTAGATTTTGGTACGATTTGAAAAAAAAATAACCTGCCTTTTTTTTTGCGAAATGGCCCGCAAAAATCATCAAAATTTAAAATAAAAAACTACGCATGTTCAAATATATCAATTTAATACTTGTTTTATACGTAATGTTTAACGATGAAAAGACTAAGACCAACCCCATTGCACTGGGACTAGCCGTTCTCGAGATATTGCTTTTTTTTTATTTTGAAGAACTGAAGAATGCAAAGTGAATTAAGTCGCGAAATTTAACGAATATGCAATAAAAAGGCAAATTTGATATAATATCAGAAAAGTATCCATGTTATTTTCAGCAATTAAACTCAATTTAATTCACAATGAAACAGAAAATGACAAAATGAATTTGAATCTGCAGGGAAAGTCAGGTGCTGTTCACATCAGATTTTTTAAATTACTGTAATTAAACCTCTTTGCACAATAATTATCATATTAGAAAATTTTCACCAGTTGATATCATTACAGAAAGCACTTGTGCTGTGCATATTTTTAAAAGCTTTTTTTTATAGAATACAATTTAAAATTTATTACATCCTACAAATTTTTATTAGAAAGTTAAATAATTTATATAAAGTTAACTTCCAGAGTTTTCAAATGCAATAAGTTAAAGAAAGAACAAGCAGAATTATGTCAGATAAGCTTTCAGGAGAAATGCTTTTCCATCGGACTTTCTAAAGGAAAGGAAATAACATCTTAGCTTACATGCTTGTCTTATAATTTTATAATAACTAGCACAAAAATCATTGTAACAGAATCGAACGAGTAAACATGAGCGGTTTTAGTGATATGAAACATTAAGCGATGGAAGCCTTTCCATAAAATGTATTATTCTATACTGTAAAGGCAACCAATCCATTAGCTTTCCTGTTGAGTGCCGAGACTACTGTTTGATAATTCCATTGTGGTAAGACTAATCTAGACAAAAATGGGATTCAGCTCTTATTGCAAATAACAATGATAGTCCACTGCGCGGGCGCACATCCACTCTCTACGCGGGAGTAATACGCCCTCGATAAACGCCCAAATGATTGCGGTGTGTGGGTTTGAATATGAGGGCGCGCATTTAATCCGCATATGCAAAACGTACGCCCTAAATAAGCGCTTAAACACACCTTCTCCCATTGCGCTGCGACACCTTCAGGATTGAACGAAAAGCAGGGAGGAAATGATCGGGATTATGGTTGTTGGTATCTGATTCAAATGATTTTTTCACAAAATGCTTTTAATGACAAAGAATTGTATTTTATTTTGAAAACTCTAAATCATATCTTTAAAATTCAAGAAATAAGAAAACTTCTCAATTTAAATCACTTCATGTCTTTCGTCTGCTTTGTTTCCGTGAATGGCGAAAAGTAAAATTAGACAATTAAATGCTATCTCCGAATATTTTCGTGCTATAGAAGAGATTTATCGAGCGAATTCTTATAACAATTTGCGTGTTTAAAAAATCCAAATTATCTGTAAAATTCTGAAAGTTAGAATTTTTGATTTTATCACCCAAATCGTGCCGTACCAATTATTTGTACCGTCTGACATATGTCTCTTATTCTTCAAATAATTGTCTACTGGGATAAATTGGTTTAAAAACGGCGAAATTTCGACTTTAAATATTCATAACCTTTAAAATGATTGGAATTAAAAAAAAAAAATCTCGGCGAGGTTCATATTTGCATAAGCTGAGATACCACCTCTATACAGATTTTCACAGCTGTTGAAAGCTTGGATTTTCCGCTACGCGGTATACACACACAGAAATAGACATCTTCTTGCAAAATACTATAAATAGCAATAATACAAATTTTACTCGACCGTTTGATATTAAATTGTGTATAAATTAGAATGTTACACTAAAATGTTAACTACGTCGAAATGTTTTTGTAAACCTATTATTAATCGAGAAAATATGTTAATTAATTGAGTGCTCAATCAATCAAAATTTGCATTTGTTATAATTCTGATTAATTTGTTAGTTGTACATTTTGTAGGCACATTTCATAAATTATATTTTTATTAATAAATAATCATTATTTTATTTATAATTACTATTATTTTATTTTCAGAATCAAATTTTTCCTTCCCGTTCAAATCCCCCCCCCCCCCCCCCAAAAAAAAAATAAAAATAAATATATTATTTAAATTTAAACAGAGTTATTTCAAAATAATAAACCAACATTGATAGTTGCGAAATATTGTATTCAGATTTTTTGTGGCCATCATTTGGTATTTGAATAGTCACAACCTCATTACTAAAGCTGCCCATGGTCCCCACAAGGGGGTGGCTAGCACGGCTACACCCAGGGGGCCCGGCGGAGCCGGGCGCCTTTCAGGGTTTTTTTCTGTTTGGCTAATTGACAGCTGCTTAAAAATAAATAAATAAGGAGGCACTGTTTTTTGTGATTTTGAGAAATTTGAAAAATAACAACTGTAATATGATTTTTTTTTTATCAAAGAGGGTCCCAATTCGTAGCTATATCCTTAACCGTCACTGTCCTTAAAAATATGGCGTGACAAAAAAGATCAATCACAATCGCCGTACCATCGCATCGTTTCCATTTTTCCAGGAAGAAGAAACACTACTTGTACTCAGGGGCGCTGACAAAATTTCCGGGCCCCTATGCGAAATCTTGGGACCCTGTGTAACTTACGGTAGCGGCTCCTTACGCCCTCATATATTATTAATGTTCAGTTGTCCATGAATTTTTGGATGTTCGTTTTTTTTTTCTAGGTCTGCCATAAAGGGAGGGGATAAGTGGAACTAATATTCAAGGGCCCGCAGTCCATAGGGGGCCCTTAAAGAATTTTAGCCAGGGGGCCCGTCCTAAGATGTGGGGGCCATGAAGCTGCCACTATAAGTAGGAAATAAAAAAATGATAAAATTGATCTTATATATTAAATATCGATGAAGAAGCCAGTAAAATTCATCAAAATAATGAATAACATAAATTTTTATTTTGAAAATCAGCTGTTCATAAAATAGTGATGCTTTATGATATTTAAATCACTTCTGATTCTATTTGCGACACTTAATATGCACTAGTTTCCAGTAATAATTTACCGATACTAAAAATGTTTATGTTCAATTCAAAAAAGATTTTTTTTTTACATTTCGTGGACTTCCCTTCTCTGCAATTGGTTTATTTAATTTCACGTTCCTTCGAAGTATTTATTTCTCGGAGACTTTGAGCGAAGTTGAAGAATTTTTATAAAGCAGCAAAGTCCGCGTACTTCGTGCGATACGCTCGTCCAAGTACACCACTGCCATGCATGGGAAACAGGAACCGGCGGACATGAACTGCCACCAGTCCTCCCATCCACTCCTAATATCCACAGTCACATGCGAATCATACAGCCCTCCAATTCAATATTGCTATCTCTTATACGACTCCCTATCAAAACATACATACTATATCGACTCCTAACCTAACGCAATGAATTTACGCTCCCCTATAATCTTAGCAAACCAATTTATCAAGTTTAATACCTCAAACTTTCCATTTCAAGTTTTTAATTGGTCTGGCCATACCATGGAAGAAAAGAGATTACATTTATGGGCCACATAATTCAGCTCCAACCAATCTATCTATAAACAAAGTTTGTATAATTGCATTATTTACAAAGTGATTTTGAAGATAAAACAGAAAACAAGTCTCTCTAACTCCATGGCTTAGATATTCATATTCTGAATTTTTAAATTGGGATGACCTCTCAAAATTAACTTTCCTAGTCAGCTGAATCATGGAGGTGGTTTCACCTCTAACTCCATGAGCTGAATACAGTTTTCCTTATATTTCTTCAAGCATGGAGTTCTCATAACCATGCAAATGCATCATGTTGGGGCAACACCTGGGGTTATAAACACAAAAATAGCAAAAAGGGCCAAACTTTGAGAGGTTATTTTCCCAGATCCAAGGATTAATTTGGAAAACGATTTTCAGATTTGGATTCAGCAGGGTAAGCAGAAGTTTTTTCAGCCTTCGGGGTTGCATTTGGTGCTCTCACATACTGACATTGAGCTTTTAGAAACGTGATTAAGAATTCGTTCCAATCACTGCTGAAAAAACATTGAAGCTATACACACTCTTTTGCAAAAAATTATATGCACCCATGAAATATTGAATAACCTACAGCCGCGAAGCTCGGCATGTATGTGTCGTTTAAGGAAATATGCAAATGATTAGAATTTGGGATCAGTTAAAAACGTTTTTATTAAGAAATGGTGACAAGAAGCTGACATTTTAGTAAGTGGTAATCGGCTATAAAAGTCGATATTCGGTGCGGTATAGGATCAGTTAAGTTGCTTATGTCCCTCTGCGGAAGATTCTGCCACAAATGTTGCAACTGATCAGCTAATTCGGCGGTATTCAGGGAAGGCTGCAATTACTGTCACAGCATGTCCCAGACGTTCTCTATTGGTGATAGATCTGGGACCTGGATGGCCATAGGAGGGTATTAAATCTTTGACGACATTGTTGAGAAAGTTGTGCAGTATATATTCGAGCTTTGTGTTGTTGGTAAATGGAACCTGGGCGACTTGGCAGCATAGGCAGAACAATCGGCTGCAGAATACCGTCGACGTACAAGCGAGTCGTCAGATTGGCTTGCAACAACTAGAGGAGATCTTTCTTCTTTCGACGCAGACCGTACAACCTACCCGAAGGTGTAAGGTATCTGTTTGGATGGTCGGAATATTCACATTCAATTTAGACTAGAATCCAGTGGGGGACACAACCACAGGTACCGTACCCTTCTCCTACCACCAACCTCTCGTAACCCACATATTTAGATCTTAGATAAGCGTCCCGCTTTACAGAATCGCACCTTCAAGCACGGATGCTTTTCGCCAACTCCGAAAGGAACCACGGCCGAACAATGTTAAAGTGTAATATGCACTCACTCCAGTTGTATATTATAGATCACTGTTATACGAAGTTTTTTGGCCTCGGAACCCCTTTTGGAAATTTAATTTAATACCGGGACCCCAAAATGAGAAAAAGTCCAAATTGTGTGCATCAAAATTCTTTAATTTTCCGTAAATTTACACAAAACTATAACGCACGTTGAAAAACTCTGCATTGCTCAATGTTAATTTCAAACCAAATTTATATGCATACAATCCACACACCTGGAAAAAAAAAATAAGGAAAATAAGCGATCCTTCCTCTAAGACAGGGGTCGCCAAACTTTTTTGATCATCGACCCCTATATAATTTAAAAAACCAAACTTTTTTGATCATCGACCCCTATATAATTTAAAAAACCTTAATATTTATTAAATAATGAGTAATTATAAATAAGTAGAAATAATAAGTAAAGTAACTACAGATTTATTGCTTCTTAATCAATGAGATAGGTGTGCCTGGTGTATTTTTGCAAGGTTCGCTATATTTGGTTCAAAATTAGTCAATTTTAATCTTAAATCCCCTCGAAGCTCCACATTTAATTTATTTCTGTACTTGGTTAAGATTGAATTTACGTGACTGAAACCGGCTTCAACCATATAGGAACTTGGAAATGCTAGCATAAACGGTTGAGCTATTTCACAAAGTTTTACATATTTTTGCATTATATTTATATTTGTCCAAAATTTGCTTATTGTTAAATTTCTAAGAAGCGTCTTTGCTTCAAGATCCGATAATAAACAGCTTAACAGTGGAGATTCAACATATGAGTATGACTAATAAACCAGAAGTGCAGAGTTCGTGCCACTGCGCGCTGGTACGTCAATACTTGTTTCACCCGAATAAATATTCGTTGATTAATTTATGTTCTATAAAGAAACTGATATTAAGTCAATTATAAAAAAATTCACAAATTTTACGATCATCGCGATTACGTATGTGTGATTTTCGTATTAAGAACTGTTTTTTCTTCGACCCCCAATCGACCCCCTGGCTCAGATCGACCCCCGCTTTTGTTAAATAGACCCCTGGGGGTCTATATAGACCACTTTGGCGACCTCTGCTCTAAGAGAAAGCTCAGGCATGTGCAACCATCGGAGAGAAACCGCAGACCTCCGCACTTCATTAAGGGAGATGCATTTGTTGCTTTGATGCGTTTTTTAAAAATGAAATGTAGTAATTAAAAAAAAATTGTTAGAATGCGATGATACACACAACTTTCTATAGAATTCAAACTGTAGAACTGAGCTATTCTTCCTGTTTTGGATGCAGCGAAATAAATATCAGATAACCTGAAAAATACAATTTAAATGTATTTAAGAATATGTGTATATCCACATGCAGGTAGATTTTCTGGTGGATCATTTTGAAATTTTTTTTACGTCCGTGTCTGAACGATTTTCAGAAAACAAATATCCAGAAAATGAAGAAGCGGCAATCCCTTATGAGCACTACAAATCATATCATATTAATTTCCTTTGGACAATGTATGTATGCTATTATGCACATCCCGTGTTTTACAAGGCTAATTCTTGACCTAGAAACGCGTATTTATTTATTTATTTTTTATTTATCTATTTTTTTTTTCTTGAGAAACTTATTTGGAATGTGTAAAGTGCATTCGAAAATTAGAAAAAAATAATAAGGTTTTAATTATTTACAAAAACCTAATAAAAGACCCAACTTCAACAAAAGAAAATTCATGTTCCGAAATTTACACAGTCAATTCTTGGCATAGAAACTCGTGAGTTTTTAAATGTTAGGCAATCATTTGGGAATATGTCAAGTGCATTCGTAAAAAAAATCCCAAAACGTACGAAATTTAATACTTTTTCAAATATATTTAAAATTCTGCTAATTCTTGCCCTAGATACTTGCTTTGTTTTAAATGGTAGCTAAAGGTCTGGGCATTTGCACAATACATCCGACAATTAAAAAAAATGTACAATTATTTATTAAAAAAAAAAACAACCAAAAACAGTCTCAAAACCAAAAATTTGGTTTTGAGACTTTTTTTTAATTGGGGCATGGGACATATGCACAAAACATTCGAAAATTAAAACAAATAATTGCCGTGTAGACTTCGAACTGCACAAATGTCACTAGAACAGCAATGCACGCGTCCCAAAACAAAAGTTAACTCACTTGTTTATACAGTCAGAAATTTTCAATATTAGTCGGAAAAATTCCCTTCACCCCCCCCCCCCAGTCAAGATTGGCCACTTACGTCCCTGTTACGTCCCTGTCTTAAGTGTTGTTTTGGCTAGAAATCTTAAAAGATATCTGCATCCCGGAAATCAGCTAGGGTAGTAACTGTTTTTGTAAAGTATAGCAAATTAATTGCATGTAAAAATGTAGTATTGCATATATTTCACATATAATGGATTATTTATTGCTGTTTGGCATGGCGTTAAAAATCACTTGTATTATATAAAGTATTCTATTGAGTTTTCTCTGTGATATATGAAGTTTCAATTGCATGCTTTTGAATAAAAGTAATTGAATTTGTTGATTTGAATGCGTTGTTCTGCAATGAAATCATGAGTTTGTCCAGTACCATTCTGTGTATACTATCTTTACATTTCAGTAATAGAAGTTACTGTTTGAATTTTAACATAAACTGCACACTTGCTTCATATAAAGTCATGCGTATTTTAAAGTAAGAGTAACATTTGAATCTGACCCTGTAATGAGTTTATTGAATATCATTCTATGTATCTTTCTTAACCCTACTTTATTCTCCTCAAGCACCCCTTCCCCTATAACAGTATTTATTTTTTATTTCAATTGTATTTCATACTGTAGAATATAATAGAATAAGGTTTTAATGATAAATTTTGACAATGTGTTTTAGGACATCTTGAACACGTTCCGTTTCGACTATATTTATATTGATGTCTTGTTTGTCTGTGGTCAATTTCTTGTGTACGCAATAGAATCTATAAATATTAATGGATTTTCACGATACTTTATATCCAACTTTGTTATTAAAATAACTAGAACTAGATAGAATTTTTTTAAATCAAGCAAAAACTGAAATTTTATATTTTCTTAACATGGCACTATAGGACAAAATTTGACATAATTATGCATAAAAGAGGTTGTTTATAGCTCAATGATCACGAAACTTAACAGTTTCAATCATTGTATTGAGAAATAGCTGTGATGCAATTTTTGTGTTCTTGACGTCATTAGTCCCTCTTAGCGGTAATTTTCCCCCGCAGGGTTCATTGCCAAGTGTGGCATTAATCGAAAGATTCTCTCCCAATGGGATACATAATCAAACTTAGTATCAACCGAAAGATTTTTTCAAGTCCATAAAATGAAAGGTAACATGCTTTAATTATGATCATTTGAACCATTTTCAAATTTTTTCTTGCAAAATATGCAAACAAAAAACAAACTACGTAAAAATGGATTCTGGTATGAAATGTCGACTTGAGCAACACTGAAGTTAATTTTTATCCATGAATTTGGGTTTGTTAAGTAGCATTTTGTGGAACTTTTCATTTCAGTAGTAAGAGTATTTATGTTGGGATTGATTTCAATTTCAAGGTACACAGTCTGTTTTCATCATACATTACAGTTTCGGGAGTCGGTTCTTACCGTCACTCTGTTACGAATGACATTCCCAGTTATACTCTTGGGCCCAAACGCGCACAGTCGTCAGGGGCAGATCCAGCTTGCACGAGGTCCCTGGCTTAAAATATTGTTGGAGCTCTTGCATCAAATTGATTTATGTTTATTAGTAAAAAGGGGTTGCAACTGATACATGCATATAGTCAACAATATGCAACTTGATGATATAGACCTAAACCATTTAAATTAAATTGAAATTTGTCATTTTACAGAAGTTTAATTACCAAAATATATAATCTATGTTCTACTTAATATCCGAAATGAAAAGTGTTAAATTTTGATTTTTTCCACAATTATTTATTACTTGCAGAGGCGCTTTATATAAATATACATATATTTTACTCTGATATTCTTCTGTATTTAGATCTATTTACATGTGAGACGATTACAATGAGCATGCTAAAAATTAATGAAAAAATGTATGATTTTGCTTTAGTAAAACCTGAAATGCGTAAAAATACATTTATATTTCAATAGAAAATAACTAAGATCTAAAGGGGTTTAAAGTATACTAGTTATTTATTCAGAAACAATTTAAATACATAATTGTTGTCATTGTACTTTCAGAATTATTGTATTTCTTAAATTGCAATTGCTGAAACTTAAATAAACTAGTCTAATTACAGCCCAGTTTTTACTAGTAACACAAACACAACTAATATAAATCAAGAACTTGCCTTTTCAAGCCGTCTTAAAACCACAAATTATCACCACATAAAGTGTTTATTGGAGAACTAAAAAAAATATTTCATTTTTAAAGGGTGTATTTGATACATACGTATATCAAAAGCACTGAATATATGAGCAACTAAACGTTATGCTTGATTTTCAGTAAGTGCAGTCGAGCAAATATATAAATTAGAATGTAATGTAAAATTATAGTATATTTTTCGAATTACATAATTTGGTGTCCATGGCTGCAGCTCCCCCCCTCCTTCTCCAATCCACCACTGAGAGTTATAGAAAATTAAATGATCCCTAAAGAGTTAGCTTCTTGTGAAATGTTGGTAACTTTTTTTTTCCTATGTTCTTTTAGTTAAATTCTTTAAGGACATGCTCATCCTGTGGAATAAATAACACTCTTTATATTTATATCCAGTGTGGCAATTAAGTAGTTGTACATAAAAACTAAGTATCTTCATATATGTATGCAAAATTGCATATTTACGGAAGTTATACTAAATTTGGTGTCAAAAGCCCTTTTGACAAAGAAACTTATTTTATAGAGCAAAATAATGCCAAATATGGGAAAACGAGTTACTTCTTAAACAATTTAAATAATTTTTGAACCCCTACGGTGTCTAAAGTTTTTTAAATTACAAGGTTTGATTGAATTTCTATATTTCTGAATTTCAATAGATTGTATTTCTAATAACTTCTTACTTTTAAAGATACAGAAGTTTTTAATTTTTGTTTGTATTTCATTAAAAATTTTTATGTAACTCAAACTAAACATTATTGAAATTTGAAGTTGGCAACGTGGTAGGGCTGAATTTGTCAGTTCCCATAGAACAGAGGTCCAGAGCATATTGCTCACGAGCACCACAATGCATTTAGTCCCCATTAGAGAAGTATAAAATGTCGCTTAAGAGGAGCGCTAAAAACAAAATTTTCAGAAATGTTATTTTTTGTTATATAAATTATTTATTGACCAACATTCATAAAATTGCCTTACTGTTTAGTCAACGACTGGTAGCAGTATCTCAAGTTCAAACTTCACGCTTTTACTGGTAACTAACAATTTGTTGATTTAATTAAAACAATTATTAGAGAAATATGCTGTATTTCTGATGCATTTTACTTTTATCCATCATCCTTCCTTTGTAATACGAAATTAAATAATTTGAGTTAAAATGCTAGTTTCAAGGATAAGTTTAATAATATTACGTACAATTTAATGCAATGTTAAAATGATGCATTGATTTTTTAAATTGTATTTAAAATTCATATTTTCAGAATGAAATGATACTTTACAGCACGAGTTTGCAAATTCATTGCTTCACAGGTGTGAATAATACACAGGGGAGGTGTGGCATGCTTTCAAATCAGGGCCTGAAATGTACCAGAGCAAACAAAAATGATGCTGCGGTTCATGAAACATATTGGAATTCCATTGTGGTTATGTTATATGATTTGTAAACTGGGACTGCTTGCCATGCTAAGCAGTCATTTGGCCTTGTGCAATAAAGCAACTTCTTTATCGGAGCTCTACAAGAACACATTATTCCCTACAAGAACACATCTACAATCTATGTGAGACTATTGTGCGGTAGTTGAGCGTTCAAGGCAAGCATTTCCTTGTGCTTGCTCGGCTGTCGGGTTCAAGTCCCACCTGTAGGTATGGATGTTGTGTTGTTGGAGGCAGCGTGGGGCAACATCATGTGATAGCAACGGGGTTCACATGGTATTTGGAAGAATCCACCACAAGCAGGAAAGAGATGGACATATTTTTCAAAATATCCAATTCAGCATGAAATCAAACTTGTCATAAAACTGGAAAATATTTATAACTTGAGGAAAAACATAGCAGTAAATAGAAAATTGTAATGGAGCTGAAGATATTTTTCAAATTATACAGCTTGGCACAAAATTATAAATTTCCTTAACAAACTTGAAATTTCAATATAGAAAAAGATCACAACTTGAAGAAAATCCTAATTGTAATTGTCTACCACAAGCAGTTGATATCATTGGAGGATTATACTTGCAAATTTTGTTACTTTTCTTAAAAAACGTGCATATACAAGAAAAATTCAGTACATAGGATATCTTATTTATAATACTATTTATCATAACTCTTTTTTTCCAGTTTTTTAGCATGGCATATCAAATAGTAAACAATCAATTATGTATGCAATATACAAGGTAATTAATTTTTTTACATGCATGCATATACTTACTTGCCATACTTCGTATAAACAGCATAACTTTCACATTCTGAGGGATGAGAATATCCTTGAAGATCTTTAACCAACCCCCCTAAAGAACTACTAAAACTTTGAAACTCAAACTTTGAACCCCCTAAAAAAACTAGAAATGTTACTGACATTTTAGAACGCTTTAGCAATTGTTATATTAAGCATATGATAAGTGCGAAACCGATTCATATAAGCACATGATAAGTGCGAAACCGATTCATACAAGCACATGATAAGTGCGAAACCGATTCATACAAGCACACGATAAGTGCGAAACCGATTCATACAAGCACACGATAAATGCGAAACCGATTCATACAAGCACAGGATAAGTGCGAAACCGATTCATACAAGCACATGATAAGTGCGAAACCGATTCATACAAGCACACGATAAATGCGAAACCGATTCTTACAAGCACAGGATAAGGGCGAAACCGATTCATACAAGCACGTGATAAGTGCGAAACCGATTCATGCAATTTATTTGCGGTAGAAGTGTATTCCAAATAGACTCAAGAAGAAACAAAGATTAAATCACTGTTTTATATACGTTGATATCGTGACAAGATAGTTTTATTTCTGAGCTTAAACACGATATTCCTCGATTTTTAAACTCATCCATTAACCTTTTCAATATATTTAATATCCAGCCTGAGAAACGGTTTTCAAATGAGAAACATGAAAGAACATGTTATGGGTTCTGATTAAAGAAGGGCACTTTGACTGTGTCACGACGCATGGGATGTTTCAGGTTTGGTAAAGGGGTTTGTGACCTTTTAATTCGGTGGAATAATGACATACACAGTCTACTACATAAATTCGACACAATAATTTCTTTTAAAAGAAGTTCGCACTGCATAAGAGGGCACCATTAGCAATATAAAAATTATGGGACGTATAGAGGTTCCAGTATCTCTTAACCAGAAAATTTTGGAAACTTCGAAGTTCAAAATTATAAAATATCATAAATTTTGCATCTTGGAGGAAGGTGCTACCGCAATTATTTAAATTACTTGGCCATGGAATCTAAGCTCTTATGCAAAATTACCCAAATGGTTGCCCTCAAACAAGGTTAAGGTTTAGAAAATATATTTAAAATTTACTAAATTACTATAAATTCAACAAATATTGATTCTTAATGAAATATGCCACTGTAATAATATGTGATGCATAATTATTACAGAAATAATTTTCAACGACTGCAAAAATATTTTGATACAAAATTTTATTCTATATTTTATAAAAATTGAACAGTGTTGTAAAAAGAGTAAATAAATTAGAATGAGAAAAATGTAAAATATGTGTTTATGTCACTCTCTTTTTTGTTGTAAATAAATCATTAATTTATACACACGAAATGTAATACTCACTTTTAATTAAATACAAGGGTTTAATTTCAAGAAAAGTGTTTCAACCTGGACTCTTAAAATTTTAATAAAATATTTACAAACAAATTTATTTATTATGCAAAAATATATATCCGGTAAATCCCAACAGCAACACTGAACATTTTTTAATAATAAGTAGTTTTTTTTCATAATGCACAATTCATAATTTAAGTTTCACATTGCACAAATTATTTTCGCACTGCATAAATTGTGCGCTACTATACTTAAAAAATCTGATGTGGGCAGCACATGACTTTCCCTGCAAACTTATATCGACGTTCTATTTATTTCAATTAAATGTAATTCACTTTTAATTCAAATTTCGTTCTCATTCGGTAACCGGGTTTATTTTCAAAGGTGGCGTAGGGAAAGTACGAAAAACTAAAATATCTCGAGAACGGCTAGTCCTAGTGTAATGGGGTTGGTCTTATTCTTTTCGTCGTTAAACATTACGTATTAAACGGGCATTTAATGGATATATCTAAGTATACCAAGTTCTTAGTTTAGATTTTGAAGATTTTTGCGGGCCGTTTTGCAAAAAAAGGCAGGTTATTTTTTTCCGAATCGTAGCAAAATGTAATCAGCACCAGAGTGACCTATACGTGACTCATCTACCGAATTTTGTGAAATTCGGTCCATTAGTTTTTCAGCTAGAGTGGATACAAGCTTTTGCGGTTGAAAAGTGGCGTAGGGAAAGTACGAAAAACTAAAATATCTCGAGAACGGCTATTCCTAGTGTAATGGGGTTGGTCTTATTCTTTTCGTCGTTAAACATTACGTATTAAACGGGCATTTAATGGATATATCTAAGTATACCAAGTTCTTTAGTTTAGATTTTGAAGATTTTTGCGGGCCGTTTTGCAAAAAAAGGCAGGTTATTTTTTTCCGAATCGTACCAAAATGTAATCAGCACCAGAGTGACCTATACGTGACTCATCTACCGAATTTTGTGAAATTCGGTCCATTAGTTTTTCAGCTAGAGTGGATACAAGCTTTTGCGGTTGAAAAGTGGCGTAGGGAAAGTACGAAAAACTAAAATATCTCGAGAACGGCTATTCCTAGTGTAATGGGGTTGGTCTTATTCTTTTCGTCGTTAAACATTACGTATTAAACGGGTATTTAATGGATATGTCTGAGTATACGTAGTTCTTTAGTTTAGATTTTGAAGATTTTTGCGGGCCGTTTTGCAAAAAAAGGCAGGTTATTTTTTTCCGAATCGTACCAAAATCTAATCAGCACCAGAGTGACCTATACGTGAGTCATCTACCGAGTTTTGTGAAATTCGGTCCATTAGTTTTTCAGCTAGAGTGGATACAAGCTTTTGCGGGCCATTTCGCAAAAAAAGGCAGGTTCTTTTATTCCGAATCGTACCCAAAACTAATCAGCACCAGCCCCGCCCACAAGTGACTTACCTACCAAATTTTGTGAAATTCGGTCCATTAGTTTTTTAGTTACAGTGGATACAAAATCTGCACAGACAGACAGACACACAGACAGACAGACAGACAGACACACAGACAGACAGACAGACAGACAGACACACAGACAGACAGACAGACACACGCACAGACGTCACGCTAAAAATGGTTTTTTCGTATTCTAGAGGTCTCGAAACGTGTAGATCCGTCGAAAACTCGAGTTGTGATTTTCGGCATGATTCCAATACTTTCCCTATACATTACCATGTATTGCAGGGAAAGTAAAAACAACTCTTCGATGCAGGAGGCGAAGCATAAAAAGCCGGATGAGGCAGCAGATGACTTTTCCATACAGACTAAAAATTCACACTTTCTTTTTCCCATAATGCATCAAAACTGTAGTATATTATTCAGTAAAGAGTTGAATCCCGTATGAATAAAATCTTACAGAATACCTCCGTTACCGGGGGATGGGGGGTGAGATTGATAAAGAAGAATCTTGCTCCTCACAAATCAATTCAAAGATTGGGGCAACAAGGGATTATAAAAAATTCCATATAGCCTAAAGCACGTTGTCTTTATCTCGCATAATTAGAACCATAATTAAGTAACATGTTATTACATCTCCCATCTCCCATATAAAGTGATGGGGGCTATTTTCATTCAATTTGTAATCAAATATTACGTATAAAAAGAACATATAATTAATACATTTAGCCATATTTGGTCTTTACTTTTGGATTCTGTTGATTTTTGCTGGATATTTAGAATAAAAGGGCCAATTCTACTTTTCTCAATCATACCAATGAGTAATCGCACCAAGGTAATGCATAAGCGGCTTAACTACCAAATTTTAAGAAATTCCGTCAGATAACTTTTCTGCTAGAGTGAAAACCTGCCCCCCCCCCTCCATATATATTTACACCAGAGATGATTACCTCAGGACCCCAGGCAAAAGTAATCCTGAAATCGGGAGATTTATCTTAATTATTACTTTCCTTATATACATAATGTATAAGGAAAGTATTGTGACGGGGTCGAAAATTCGAATTAGAGTTTTCGGCGGGAGAGCACGTTTCAAGCATCCCTGATCACGAATCAAACATATTTGAGGTGATGTCTGTGTGTGTGTGTGTGTGTGTGTGTGTGTGTGTGTGTGTGTGTCAGTGAGCCTTTGGAGACGATATCTCACGAACGAATGGAGCGATTCGAATGAAATTTGGTACAAAAATTACAATCCGTGAATACTGGAAGCCTATTTTTTTTTAAACGCAATCGAATGTTCAGAACTCCCTTAAATTTTCGAGTAAAATTTTGAAAAAATTATCAAAAAATCAAAACCTTTAATAAAGTTGCGCAAATAGATATTTCTTATGTGATTTTCCCTTAGAAAACGATTGAGATAAACTTTAAAACGCTAGCATGAACCGTTCTCGAGATATTGCATATTTTTCAAATAAATTTATCAAAAAATCCCATAAATTAAAAAAATATTAACTGTTGAGAAACATGTTCACTTTTCATATGTGATATCCTGCGATCAATTTGGTGACATCATTCTCGTGGATCTAGCTCGTTCCATTCATGAGAAAAGATACGTTGAGTAATACTTTTGTATTTAAACGCCAATAGTCATTTATGTTGTATAAGAATATCTTATTTCTCCGTCCATACGCTTGGCGAGATTTTGACGACAAATTTGGAGGAATGTCGCCAACTTGGTGGCTTTTTAAATGTTGCCAAATACATAAACATGATGCTAAATCAATGAAAATGACGACTAATTGAACGAAATTCAATATCTTGGACAGAATATAAGTATCTACTATAAGAATAACATTTTTACTTTCCCTGCAATACATGGTAATGTATAGGGAAAGTATTGGAATCATGCCGAAAATCACAACTCGAGTTTTCGACGGATCTACACGTTTCGAGACCTCTAGAATACGAAAAAACTATTTTTAGCGTGACGTCTGTGTGTGTGTCTGTGTGTCTGTCTGTGTGTCTGTGTGTCTGTCTGTCTGTCTGTGCAGATTTTGCATCCACTCTAACTAAAAAACTAATGGACCGAATTTCACAAAATTTGGTAGGTAAGTTACTTGTGAGCGAGTCTGGTGCTGATTAGTTTTGGGTACGATTCGGAATAAAAGAACCCGGCCGCTTTTGCGAAATGGCCCGCAAAAGCTTGTATCCACTCTAACTGAAAAACTGATGGACCGAATTTCACAAAATTCGGTAGATGAGTCACTTGTGGGTTACCTTGGTGCTGATTAGATTTTGGTACGATTCGGAAAAAAATGACCTGCCTTTTTTTGCAAAATGGCCCGCAAAAATCGTCCAAATCTAAGCTAAAGAACTGGGTATACTCAAATATATCCATTAAATGCTGATTTAATACGTAATTTTTAAAGACGAAAAGAATAAGACCAACCCCATTACACTAGGACTAGCCGTTCTCGAGATATTTTAGTTTTTCGTATTTTTCCTAAACCATTTTTGAAAATAAGTCCAGTTTTCAAATGAGAACGAAAATTGAATTAAAAGTGAATTAAATTTAATTTAAATAAATAGAACGTGAATATAAGTCTGCAGGGAAAGTCATGTGCTGCCCACATCAGATTTTTTTAACTGTAAAAGTAGTAAATTCATTGCATTATATAAGGAAAATCATGTGTTGCCCACACCAGATTTTTTAAATTTGTGAAATAATACTTTATCTTCTGCAGAGATCTCAAAGTTATTATATAGAGAGAGATGTTATTAATTTAATGGTGCAAGACTCCACAGTAATGACATTAAAAATTAAAAAAAAAATGACCGACATCACATAGTAGGTATATAGTACAAATTCTAACCAATTATCCTCGTGGAAAATTGAATAAAAGAGTATTTTCACTTTCCCTGCAATATATGGTAATGTATAGGGAAAGTATTGGAATCATGCCGAAAATCGTAACTCGAGTTTTCGACGGATCTACACGTTTCGAGACCTCTAGAATACGAAAAAACCATTTTTAGCGTGACGTCTGTGTGTGTGTCTGTGTGTCTGTCTGTGCAGATTTTGTATCCACTCTAACTAAAAAACTAATACACCGAATTCCACAAAATTTTGTAGGTAAGTCATTTGTGGGCGGGTCTAGTGTTGATTAGTTTTGGGTACGATTCGGGATAAAAGAACCCGCCTTTTTTGCGAAATGGCCTGCAAAAGCTTGTATCCACTCTAGCTGAGAAACTAATAGACCGAATTTCATAAAATTCGGTAGATGAGTCACGTATAGGTTACCCTGGTGCTGATTAGATTTTGGTACGATTCATAAAAAAATAACCTGCCTTTTTTTGCAGAATGGCCCGCAAAAATTGTCAAAATCTAAACTAAAAAGCTACGTATGATCAAATATATCTATTAAATGCTCGTTTAATACGTAATTTTTAACGACGAAAAGAATAAGACCAACCCCATTACACTAGGACTAGCCGTTCTCGAGATATTTTAGTTTTTCGCACTTTCTGTACGCCATCTTTGAAAATAAGTCCGGTTACCGAATGAGAACGAAAATTGAATTAAAAGTGAAATAAATTTAATTAAAACAAAGAGAACGTTAATATAAGTCTGCAGGGAAAGTCATGTGCTGCCCACATCAGATTTTTACTTTCCCTGCAATACATGGAAATGTATAGGGAAAGTATTGGAATCATGTCGAAAATCGCAACTCGAGTTTTCGACGGAGCTACACGTTTCGAGACCTCTAGAATACGAAAAAACTATTTTTATCGTGACGTCTGTGTGTGTGTCTGTGTGTTTGTGTGTCTGTGTGTTTGTGTGTCTGTCTGTCTGTCTGTGCAGATTTTGTATCCACTCTAACTAAAAAACTAATTGACCGAATTTCATAAAATTTGGTAGGTAAGTCACTTGTGCACGAATCTGGTGCTGATTAGTTTTGGGTATGACTCGGGTTAAAGAACCCGCCTTTTTTTGCTAAATGGCCCGCAAAAGCTTGTATCCACTCTAACTGAAAAACTAATGAACCGAATTTCATAAAATTTGGTAGATAAGGCGCTTGTAGGCCACCCTGGTGCTGATTAGATTTTGGTATAATTCGGAAAAAAATAACCTGCCTTTTTTTGCAAAATAGCCTGCCAAAATCATCAAAATCTAAACTTAAGAACTACGTATGCTCAAATATAGCCATTAAATGCTTGTTTAATACGTAATTTTTAGCGAAGAAAAGAATAAGACCAACCCCATTACACTAGGACTAGCTGTTCTCGAGATATTTTAGTTTGTCGTATTTTTCCTACACCATTTTTGAAAATAAGTCCAGTTTTCAAATGAGAACGAAAATTGAATTAAAAATTAATTAAATTTAATTTAAATAAATAGAACGTGAATATAAGTCTACGGGGAAAGTCATGTGCTGCCCACATCAGATTTTTAATTTCTCTATGATATTTTTCGTTTTAATTATTAGTCTGACTTATGAAAGTAATTGGATACAATAGATGTTTGTTTAATGTCGAATATTTTCCTATTTGATATTGATGTAAATTAAAAAACAGACTGCATTGTAAAAATATTCGAATATTTTTTTGTCAGAAAAAGCTATTCTGAATAGATTTTACAGATCAAAAGAAGTATTTAGTTCTTTAATTAAAATATATGTTTCTGTATAACAGTTTTAGTTACATGAAACTAAAGTATTAAATATCGTTAAATTAGTTGGCTCCTTATATGTAATACTAGCAGCATACCCGTTCTTCGTATGGAGTATATAATATAAAGAAACTTATAATTCGCAATCATGTGCAAATTCTGTTAAAATATTACATTTATTGCTTCTAAAGAGAAGTTTAAGAATATATGTTCTCACTATGCAAAATTATCTTCACGGGCAGATCTGAAGAATAAAACATATCCTGGCCCCTTTTGTAAGCAAATTTACAAAAAAAAAAAGGAATTGAATAAATATATGCAACCCCGTACTACTTATATTGTCGCAGATTAGAAAATATGCCAGTGTGTTAGTAGAAGATTACCCGTATTACAATATGAGTCTCAAAAGCTTTTGTCAAAAAAAAAAACGATATGACGTAATAAATTGAAAATATCAATAATCCTCGTACTCTTTATACCAGAAGGTCGTAATTGATTCCAATATATATGCCAATATATATCAAAACACATGCCAGTATACCTGTACTACTTATATTCTGGTAGATTAGAAGATATACCCGTGTATTTGTAGAAAATTACTCGTACGGCGTACAATACACGAGTTTAAACAATTTTTGTCATAATAAAACAATAGCATAATAACTTGAAAATATCAATAAGCCCTGAATCAATAATCCCCGAAAATATCAATAATAATAAAGTTTAAATCTGAAGACCGTAATTAATATTATCCAGTCAAAAATGCTATAAGAAAAATCAAATCATTCTTTTTTAAAATATATTTTTATATCAATTTATTTATTATTCAAATCGAAAAAATAATAATTAAAATTAACAGACAGATTTAATTTAATTGCGTTTCTGAGCAACATGATATACGATATAATCTTCCTCATAAACTGCGAAATTAAATAACCATTTTGATTTCTTTATACTTTTCATTGTTCAGTAAAAGCTTGTGAAAAAAAAACCATGGAGATAGATTTCCCATTTAAATCATGTTTCAAGCAATTCATGTTTTCAGAAAGTGTCTAATTAGCGCAAAAATCTCCCATCAAACTCAGAGATAAAGTTTTAAATCACTTTCAAACGATTTTCAAGCTTTTCGTTTGGATAAGTCACGGAGTTAGAGAGTTGTTGTTGTTGAGATCCAGACCGTCCGACCTACCAGAAGAGTGTAAGGTAACCGTTTGGACGACAGGGAAGTGCCACCCAATTTAGACCGGAACCCAGCGGGGGAGGCATCCACAGGGACCTTACTCTCCTTCCCCTACCACCAACCTCTCGGAAGGACTTACGGACCCACATGTTTAACGTGATCGTACTTCGCATGATCACGGCGGCAGTTGTGGCAGCGTGCAAATCCAGCACAAACCACCGGGCTACCGCTCCCGAAATGTGCCAACAGCACGCGGTGTTCCCAGGTGGTCACCCACCCAAGTACTAACCGATCCCGATGCTGCTAGAGAGTAGAAGAGTAGAACTCCTAGGAAAAAGTTTCGTTTTTCATTATTATCTCGACAATCCTTGGTCTTAGATACTCGAAACTGGGGCTAAATTTATAGGGAACTATTTCAAGGCTATCCAAAATATTTCATCAAATTCGGTTCAGCCGTTCTCTCGTGATGATGAGACAAACGAAAATTTTGTTTTTTACTAATATCTCAAGAACCACTGATCATAGAAACTCCAAACATGGACTAAATTTTAAGTTGGACTATTACCAGGCTACCCACAAAATTTCATCAAATTCGGTTAAGCCGTTCTCCCGTGATGACGGGACAAACAGACAGACAGATAGACAGACAGATTTTCAATTTTATTTATATAGACTAGCAGCATACCCGTTCTTCGTACGGAGTATGTAATATAAAGAAATTTATAATTCGCAATCATGTGCAAATTCTGTTAAAATATTAAATTTATTGCTACTAAAGAGAAGTTTGGGAATATCTGTTCTCACTATGCGAAATTTTCTTCACGGGCAGATCTGAAGAATGAAACATCCTGGCCCGTTTTGTCTTTATTTTTTTTCAAATGGCCAGGCACTTGACTTTCATCATTCGTCTTTGTCAGCGGCCAGAACGTGAACCATTGAGCCTTCCTAGGACGTTGCCCCAGGCGCACCAGAGGGGGGCGGAATACACTGCGTCCACAACACAAACATCCATGCCTTACGTGGGACTCGAACCCACAACGCGGCGGTCGAGCGATTTCTGTGGAAACGCTTGCCTTGACCACTCGACCACTGCATCGGCTGGCCCCTTTTGTAAGCAAATTTACAAAAAAAAAAAGAAAAAAAAAAAAAAAAAAAAAAAAAAAAAAAGAATTGAATCAATATATGCAACCCCGTACTACTTATATTGTCGCAGATTAGAAAATATGCCAGTGTGTTAGTAGAAGATTACTCGTATTACAATATGAGTCTCAAAAATCTTTGTCAAAATAAAAGAGATGACGTAATAAATTGAAAATATCAATAATCCCTGTACTCTTTACATCAGAAGGTCGTAATTGATTGCAATATATGCCAATATATATCAAAACATATGCCAATATACCTGTACTACTTATATTCTCGTAGAATAGAAGATATACCCTTGTATTTGTAGAAGATTACTCGTACAACGTACAATATATGAGTGTAAACAATTTTTGTCATAATAAAACAATTGCATAATAACTTGAAAATATCATTAATCCCTGAATCATTAATCCCCGAAAATAGCAATAATAATAACGTTTAAACCTGAATATCGTAATTGATATTATCCAGTCAAAAATGCTATAAGAAAAATCAAATCGTTCTTTTATAAAATATATTTTTATATCCATTTATTTATTATTCAAATCGAAAAAATTATAATTAAGACAGATTTAATTTAATTGCGTTTCTGAGCAACAAGATATAAGATAGAATCTTCCTTATAAACTGCGAAATTAAATAACCATTTTGATTTCTTTATACTTTTCATTGTTCAGTAGAAGCTTGTAAAAATAACCCAGGGAGACAGATTTCCCATTTAAATCATGTGTCAACCAATTCATGTTTTCAGAAAGTGCCTAATTAGCGCAAAAATCTCCCATCAAACTCAGAGATAAAGTTTTAAATCACTTTCAAACGATTTTCAAGCTTTTCGTTTGGATAAGCCACGGAGTTAGAGAGTTGTTGTTGAGATCCAGACCGTCCGACCTACCAGAAGGGTGTAAGGTAACCGTTTGGACGACAGGGAACGATTTTCAAGCTTTTCAAAAGGGGCCAGGATGTTTTATTCTTCAGATCTGTCCGTGAAAATAATTTTGCATAGTGCGAACAGATATTCTTAAACTTCTCTTTAGGAGCAATAAATTTAATATTTTAACAGAATGTGCACATGATTGCGAATTATAAGTTTCTTTATATTATATACTCCGTACGAAGAACGGGTATGCTGCTAGTCTATATATAAAAATACAAAAATAACACTTCGGCAGACGGTAATTAGCTGAATATTTCAGAAATGAAGCTGGAATTTTCATAAACGCCTGTAATTGCGGTTTTTCTGATAGTTTGCCGAACTGGTCAACAAAGTAGCTAAAAAAAATGAGTAAAGGTGGCTGAATGTTTTACAGTGTGTATGGGACCAATTTAACATCATTGTCGTGGATTTAGCACCTTCCAATCACTAGGAAAAACAAGTATGCATTATGTTTCAATGTCAATTATGTAGATCGCAAAATATTGTGAGGTCTGCTCACCTGACGTCATTGTAGGTATTCAGTTGCGAACATTATCATATGTTTATTCATTACCTCTCTAAAAGCGTAATGCCAGTATCTCTAAAAGCACAATGTCACTATCTCTAAAAGCACATTATCAGAGTACCAAATGCAACCCCAAAGGCTGAAAAACTCATATATACTATTCACCCATGCTGAATCCAAATCTGAAATCCGTTTTCTGGACCCTGAATCTGGAGAAATAGCCTCTCAAACTTTAGCCATTTCTGTTATTCTTGTGTATATAATCTCATACCAAAGGCGTTGCCACAACATGATGCAATCAGTAAAGGAAAACTATATAAAACTATTATAAAAGGAAAGTTAATAATGAGATTTCATCCCAATTTAAAAATTCAAAATATGAATATTTAGCGAAACTTGCTTCCTGCTTGATCTTCAAATTTACGTTCAAACAATACAATAATTGCAAACTTTGTTTATAGATAGATTAGTTGGAGCTGAATTGTATGACTCATAAAGTTAAAGAGAGTTAATTCCTGTTCTTCCATGATATGACCAGAAATTGAAAATTTGAAATGAAAAGTTTGAGGTAAAACTTAATAAATTGGTTTGCTAGAGAGTCTAGCTAGGGGAACGTGAACACATTGCTTTTTGTTAGAGGTTGATATAGTATGTATATTTCGATAGGGAATCGTATAAGAAATCGTAATATTGAATGGGAGGGGGTGTAAGCATGTGTCTGTAGATATCAGGGACATATGTGGTCGGCGGCTCCTGTTTCCCTTGCACGGCCGTGGTGTACTTGGATGGGCGAAGCTCGAGGACTTTGTTGCTTTTAAAATATTTCAAACAGTTAATTTTCTGATATGTTTGAATAGTTGAATATTTTGATCGAAATGTTCCAAGCAACTCATGGCGAGTTAATTTTGTGTGAGTTTATGTTGCATAAGTTTTGCCATGCCTATCAGTTATTATGGGTATCACAACGAAATATCTTCCTGTCCGCAATATCTGGGAGATGACACGTCGTTGCGACACCAAGCCTGAGCCCCCCGTCACACCGCTCAACCAAGTGGCAGAGGGAAACCATCACCGCGGGACAGTAGTTCAACGACCCAATGCTGCCCCGGCAGCGTCATCATCGGCGCCCCACGGCCGTTGGACAACGGAGGTTTTAGGCCGAAAACAAAAGACAAACACGAAGAGCAACCACTATGCCGAGATTCATCCCATATGGAAGGGTTTATTAAATAAACAACAATAAAACAATAGTACAATCATTTGTGTACTAACATAAATACGATGTTTTTCTCATAATCCGTGATGCTCTCTCTCTCTCTACATACACGCTGATGCAAAAGAAAATTAGATGCAGCCATAAGAAATTGATCTACAGTCACGAAACTCGGCAGGTCTGTATCGTTTGAGGGTATATGCAAATTATTAGAATCTGGGAACAAAAGAAAATTTTATTAAGAAATGGTGTCAACAAGAAGATGGCATTTTAGTAAGTGAAAGATTCTGCCACAAATGTTGCAACTGGTGAGCTAATTCACTGGTATTTTGAGAAGGCTGCACTGCAATTTCCGACCCAAACATGTTCTTTTGGTGATAGGTCTGGGAACCTAGATGGCCATGATTAAATCATCCAAGACATTGTTGAGAAAGTCGTACCTACCTGCACCTGTCCAAAGACATTGCAGGGGGTGCGAGCACCCAGCTATAACTAGTGACTGTCGAGCGACAGCTCTCCCGCCTCGGATTGAACCGTACGCAGGTTTTTCAGTCACCACCACAACACACATTCATGCCGACATCAGGAATATTTTCGAACATTAGTAAACTGGGGTGGTAGAGTTCTGCAAGTTGGCTCCTTAGGGAGACTCATCCACAATCTGACAATTTTGAATACTACAATTTTGACGCACGCCGCTGCCAAACACAGGAAGAGAAGAATTTAGAAAAAACACTCAATTTTGAACGGGCAGCCGAAATTGATTAATGTTAAGATAGGCTATCTAACCAAAGAGAGAAGATTTAATAATTTTGACCACCTTAAACTGAAAGTGTTTAGTGTTTAGAAACCTGTGACGGTAGGAATTTTATGAAACCTGGGTGGCTTGACAGCATAGGCAGAACAATCGGCTACAGAATATCATCGACGTACAAGCAAGCAGCCAAATTGGCTTGTAGAGGAGATTGGCTGTCTCACCACGTGTGATGACAGTGTGCCGCTCGATAATAAATGCGGGGTCGGAACGACGGACAGTCCTCCTCTACACACGTATGCGGCGGTCATCAGCATTAAGAGAGAAACGCAATTTGTCGCTAAGGACAAAGTGCTTTCAATCGGATACTGTCCCAACTGACCGAATTCGGCACCAATCCAGACGGCTCTGCCTATGTTGAGAGGTCAGTGGTAGGTGCCTTGATGGACGTAGACACCTAATCCCACTTTATGCCAGTCGTCTCCGAATAGTATCCCTTGATACATGCAGGATGGATGGAGGATGGTAAATGCCTTCGAATGGCTGATAGCGACGCCATTGTTGTGGACGTAGCTCCTAGCCTGATTGCACGATCCTCTGGAACAATTGTCTGTCTGGAGCGTTCTGACCCTCTGCAACGAGTACATGCACCTTCTTTGATCCACTGTTGCTAACATCGTGTAACTACCATATCGCTTCGACTACTTAAGTAGCGACTGATACGTCTGTTGGACAATGAAGGTAGAGAATACGAGGGGAAACGTCATAGTTGAAAATGGCAGAATCTTTCGGTACAGTTACAGTGACTGGAATACCTAGACACTGGTATTCTAGGCACTGTACAGTATAGTGTGAATTGATGTTAGCGCCATCTATTGCATACTCCCAAAACTAAAAGATAATTTCAGTTCCATTGACCTTATGGCATGACATTTATTTACATATATTTTACCATTCGCTGATTAGGCCTATATAATATTATATAATTTTTAAAAAAGGTTTCAAAATGGAGAATGTACACATTGAAAATGCTTTTTAAAATATTTTTCCCATGTTTAACATTTTTTTTTTAATTTTATAATTTGCTTGATATTCTTGAACGTATTTTAAATTACTACTATTGAAGTACTTTACATAAATAGAACTACAAAAATCGAAAGGATATTCAATATTTTTTCACAGATTTTTCATTTTGTTGCTGCAAATTATATATCGTGAGCAAGTACTAAAATTTAATGCCCTATGCATAACAAAATAAGAAAGATCAATCATGCATAAAGCATGATTGATCTCTGCATTGATTATGAAACACTTTCCAACTTCAATGCAATTTTATATAAACATCTCCAAAATACGATACATTCCGCGGTAATATTTTTAAAATTATCACAATACTACATTAATTTATTATATTTGAAAACTTAAAACTTCAGTCAAAATATTGTACGCATGGTTGTATTATATGGGATAACAAGGAAATGAGCTAATCATGGAATTAGAACTAATTCTAGTATTTCTATACTATAAATACGTGTAGCTTCATACGCAAGGGAAGGCCCAGAGTGCTTGAACCAGGCATAAAATTTTCTTTTTAGCTATCCATTTAATTGAGTAACATTACTTCCACCTATATTTTGTAAAAACAAAAGATCAGACAATAAAAATATTAATTGATACACATAAAACGCAGATTGATACCATAAACCCCCTGGGTTGGTCGTGTGGTCTGGGCCTTCAACATAAAACGCAGCAATTTACACTCTACACAACGTTATTGAATGGACTGAATCGCTAACAACGTTGTGCAAAAGAATAACAGCGCCACCAAATACGAACTATAATTAAACCAGTTTGTGCTGTCACTTTTCCGGAAAACAGCCGTTATGAATTCCCTTCCTACTCTCTAATCTTCATGGCTGGACCAGCCAGCTTCCATTTGGCTTTTGATGCGACCTCTCTCTAAATCCGACAATTATTCGTAGCGTCGTCGAGTACGTCTCAAAAACATCTTTGTACACAAATTGCAGTATCAAAGCAGAAAATCAAGTTCCAATTCCCCGTGAGTGAGAACACCAGTCGTTTTAAATGCTGCATGATCGGTTGTTCTCCTGGGCGCTGCATGAGTACTATAATATCATTTGCGCTGACAGTTTGATCATTTGTATAACTCTTAAAACGACATTTGTATTCCTGAGTTTTGTGACTGTAGCTCAATTTTTTATGGGTGCATATATTTTTTGCAACAGAGTGTATATAGATGTTATGAACAATAGATAAATTTGCTACAAAGTCGAAGGTTCGAATTTTCCGTGCATAATATTAACTTAACAGTTAAAATACGGACATTTTTAGGTCCATGACGTTAAGTCTAATAAACATATTCAATTGATTGGATCGACAGATTGTTCCTGTAATTATAGAAAGCATTGACACTTATTAGTTTCGAATGTATTTTAATTATGCAAATAATATTAAATAAATATACATGAGTACCATTACAATAAAAAAGGCTGTTACCGAATTGACTTAGTCAATACAAAAATGTCAAAGTAATGTCTTTAACGCTGTAAAAAACTAAACAAATGCATGGGTTTTCTGAGCTTGAATCGTTAGTATTCTTCTTCTCCTTCTTCTTCTGCACCTTCAGTAGAATCGATGCCAACTTCTTCATAATCTTTCTCCAGAGCAGCAAGATCTTCTCTGGCCTCAGAAAATTCACCCTCTTCCATACCTTCGCCAACATACCAGTGAACAAAAGCTCGCTTTGCATACATTAAGTCGAACTTGTGATCCAAGCGAGCCCAAGCTTCTGCAATGGCTGTCGTGTTAGACAACATGCAGACGGCACGTTGGACTTTGGCGAGGTCACCTCCGGGAACGACTGTTGGTGGCTGGTAGTTGATGCCAACCTGTTGAATAAAATGGAATCAGATAAAAAATATACATATTTTCTTCGAATTTTATATAGTGCGAAAAGTTATTGACACCTAAAATATTCTAATCTCATTATAGGTTAAACTGTAAGAATGCAATGGAACTGCATTGGCGTGGCAATATTGGGGTATTACTTAGTTTCAGTATTCAAATGTGGCTTTTTTTGCCAGTATTACTAAATGTTGAACCAACATTTCTAATATCCTCCTGCTATTGACTTTTCTTTGATAATTTATTTACAATAATTTATTTAGTATTTGGTTTGTATTGGCAACCAATATAGCTAATATAGCGGTAATATCAAGAAGTAAAGACTACTTTAAACAATAACGTGAATATATAATATATAATAACAAAGCAAAATTTGAAGAAGCTGTGAAAACAGATTTTGCAGAAAATGCTCTAGATGTTGGCTATAGCAATATGTATGGCCGCATGGCTATAAAAATATCAACTGCTGGCGTGCATGAAGAGATGACATGTTTTAGGCTGAATACCCCCCATAAAATATGACAAAATCGAGAGAAAGAGAGATAATAAGGTAAATGTTTGAGATCGTCATTAGGGTTCTTTACCATACACACTTTACTAAGGTCCATGTCTCAGCTTAAGGACTTGAGTATCAGGTCGTAACACCTGTTGATCTGCAATGTGGGAAAGTACGATGTATTCGAGGGGGGGGGGGCACGAAATATAGCTTAAATCTTTTATAAAGATTCTAGGAAATGAAGAGAGACCCGAAATTTAATATTGTGGAGTACCCGAGTATCATGTGCTACGTTGCTGCAGTGTGGGTAGCAAAGCACAAGACTGAAACAACAAAAAATATATAATAGGAATTCAATCTTCAGAAAAGCACAAGGTTGAAACAGCAAAAATAATAAAATAACAAGAACACGAAGGGTTCAAATGCTTCCCTCGTCCCCTAAAAAATCCTGTTTTCAAAACAACTTGAATATATATGAAAATTAGGCCTGCACTGTGAGTTAAGGAGACGGGGGGGGGGGGGGGGGGCTAGGCTGGATGAATTATCTCTCTCGTGGAGGAGGAAAGAAGGCAGGCAAAATGACTAAATAATAGAAGAGGTGATTACGGTTTCTGTATTATAAGATTTTACCATTGAATGCTATATCTATTGTATATCGGAAGATCCAATAAATCAATGGTAATGGTACAACGAAATCAAAGTGGGTTTTCTTTTTATATTTCTAAATACCAGGTTATTATTACCTTAAATCCTGTTGGGCACCAGTCAACGAATTGTATGGAACGTTTTGTCTTGATAGCAGCGATAGCTGCGTTAACGTCCTTCGGAACCACATCTCCTCTGTATAGTAGACAACATGCCATGTACTTCCCATGTCTGGGATCGCACTTAACCATCTGATTAGCTGGTTCGAAGCATGCGTTCGTGATCTCAGCAACAGTCAACTGCTCATGGTATGCCTTCTCCGCAGATATCACTGGAGCATAGGTTACCAGAGGGAAATGAATCCTTGGATAAGGAACGAGGTTGGTCTGGAATTCGGTCAAGTCGACATTCAGTGCTCCGTCGAATCGCAGGGATGCTGTGATGGAGGATACTATCTGGCCAATGAGTCGATTGAGGTTCGTGTAGGTGGGCCGCTCGATGTCCAGGTTCCGTCGACAGATGTCATAAATGGCTTCGTTGTCCACCATGAAAGCACAGTCGGAGTGCTCCAAGGTTGTGTGAGTGGTGAGGATCGAGTTGTAAGGTTCTACAACGGCCGTCGATACCTGCAAAAAAAAGTAGGTTCATTAACAAAGACCCGGATTTTTGTGAACAAAATACCATTGAAAAGAGAAGGGGAAATCATTAAAAACAAGAAAAATCAATCATGCATAAAGCATTGATTGTGCAACACTTTCTAACTGAAATGAAATTTTATTTAAACATATCTAAAATGCGATACATTCAGTGCTGATATATTTTAAATTATCACAGTACTACAATAATTTATCAAATTTGAAAACTTAAAACTTCATCGGGAAAAAAAAAACGAACTTTATTTAAATGACGTCATCGAAATATAAATTGCCTGGCTCTCTGCAATGATATGAAAGGTGATATGAAAGCAATGAATATTTCATTCATATCACTTTTTCAGACTCCAGAGCTAAATAATTTTACGTGAACAAAGTGGTTTTAGGACGGATACAACATTAAATATAAATTTAAAAGAACTTTAAAAATCGCTATTTTTACACTGGGAAAAAAAGATGGATGGCATATTTTATTTTAAAGTGGATCACGTGATCTCTTCATATAATATGGATGTCATTATTATTTCAATTTTTATTTAAAAAACTACCGAATATATTTTGCTGAAAATGTTTTAATATGTTTTATGGAATAATTTGAATATTTCCCTAAATTCTCAAAGCAATTTATGAATTTTAACTTTGCTTTAGAAATGTTTGAGAAATTAGGTCCCATGGGGTTCAATTTATTTCACTTTTTAAACCTAGTTTCAATCCGAAACTAATTGGGTGATATTATTCATTTACATTCCCATAGGTTCCACAGACCGTCTGAACAACATACTAAAATTTCATTTTGATAAAGCCATTTTTACGGCAGTTATCGTGCTAACGGACAGACAGACAGACAGAATGAATGAACAAAGTCATAAACACTTTTCAACTATGTTGTAAAGTGTTAAAAATGTATGGAATACTTTATTACAGAAATAAAAAACGATTTTTGTTAAACGTTCAAAATAAATTGTGGAGAAAGCACACGAGATAATAATTAACCCATTCCCTTTTAACGAATATTACTGTAATGTGAAATATTCTAGAACACTTATCTAGAACAAAACTCTGTTGTTCATAAATTTTTAAGAAGATTTTCCATAACACTGAGAAAATATCTTTTCAAATATATATCAATTATTTTCCATTTCACTTGTATTACAAAGATACATGTACAATATTTTATTCAAATTAGAGGGTATGCAGTAGACAGCAAACGAATTCGTAATGCCTGTAATGCAGGGGGTCTTAAAAAGGGAACAGAAAATTACTATATATTCCTAATCTTAACTGGATGTTCCTATCGTATGATTTGAAATGAAGCAAGGGATATTTCAATTTGATTAAAAATATTTTTCATGGAATTGATAGAAAGAATTTTGCAATTCAAAATTTTCCCCTGAGAAAAGATCTGCTATGTTTATTTATGTTAGTTGAAATAGTATAAGTATCAAGATGGGATATTCCGAAAACAGAGCATTGTTTTGAACTTAAATTTGTGTTACACAATCTGGCTACCTTATAAATGGTATGATTTTGCTCGAATTTTGCTTCTAAATTTAAAAATATCTAAAATATTAGTATATCTTAACTTAATGCTTGCGAAATTATATATTCATTTAAAATATTTATGTAACCGGATTTGAACTCAATTTGTCGTATGTAAGGTACAGAGAATAAGTTAATCAAAATTAGCCAAATGGCTGATCTTAGTGTACGCCACATAGGGGAAGGGAGTAAGGGGTTTTAGGGAGGGATGAATGCTTCTTGTAATATAATGATTTCAGCGATTCGTAGAATGATGTACGACGAAGAACGTATGTCATTTACCCTAAAGTAGCTTACTACGAGTTGCATCCTTCTAATATGATGTATAATGCAGATTAGCCAAATAAATGGACTTGACTCATTTGTTCTCTGCAGCCTCCATGCTATCTTTTGAATAAAGAATAATTAACTTTTCTAACCTGTGGAGCTGGATAAATCGCAAACTCCAGCTTAGATTTTTTCCCGTAGTCGACAGATAACCTTTCCATCAGCAACGACGTGAAGCCAGATCCGGTGCCTCCACCAAAGCTGTGGAAAATCAAGAATCCCTGTAGTCCTGTGCACTGGTCTGCCAACTTCCGAATTCTGTCTAAGACCAGATCCACAATTTCCTTACCGATTGTGTAATGCCCTCTGGCGTAGTTATTGGCAGCATCTTCTTTGCCTGTAATGAACAATTAGTGAGTTTGATGCATTTACCATCGCATTAAGTGTTTTATAACGTCACATCAAAAGAATTCAGTTCTTATCAGATAGGGGATAGAATTTACTTTAGAACAAACACTTAGATCAGATATCCAATCATTATCAACATGTTAACTTCTATGGACATGATATTTTCGTCGATATCACTTCGTGTACATTCTTTGTAGAGAAAACGTTCGATTTTTATAATAAAATACAATATAATTCTCTTGAGTCCCAGTAAATCGACTGTTTATTTTTTGGCAATCCTTGGATCAATTGTTCAACAAACCGATAAAAATTTGAAAACTACTAGATTGAAAATACAATTTGGTGGTGGGAGTGGTCAAAGGATAGACGTAGCTTTGCTGTCAAGAAAGGATACATTGTATGGCGGACATTCTAAAGAAAGTATACTACATTCACATTACGCGAAAGACGATCTATGATAATCTGACAAGTTCAGGTTATCAATATTGTCTAATTGGGAACTTGAATTTACTGATCTGTACATTGACTCTCTATGATTAAGATTTTCAGCATCTTTAAGTCGATCTTATGTGAACCATAAAAACCACTGATTCACAACTGTTAATTTACAGGTCCCTAACTTACAGTTTCCCCTTAAATTATATAAATGTTGTTATACCTATCTGTACCAGTATCCTTATACAAAATGATGTTTCTCTGTTTGAATATCAATTAAGTACATATGTATTCTTAAAATTCCCAGAAATTTCGCTTGGGGAATGATAGAGTGGCATTGAACCTCTAGAGGTGATATCATTTAAGTTTCTGGACTAGACCCCTGCATAAGAGTTTGGAGTTCGGATACCAGCTGTTGCAATAGTTTTCCAATCTTTTGGAACTAGTGTTGGATAAAAGTTTCTAGTGGCATTGGCCAATAGAAGAATTAAATCGCTACCTGGAAGTTATCTGTAAGATCTGATTGAACTCAATGCCTACTTAAGAGGCGACACGGGATGAACTTAACACGGATTTTTTTTCTTTGGTGGACCGGGGAAGGGGTCTTGGATACAGCCCATACAGCCGTTCCTAATTTGATTCTGTTCGGAAATGGGGAAGGGATTCTGCTCCTGCATCAAAGGCAACTGTGGTATCTGATCCTAATTCCATGCTCCTGGTTAACTCTCCTTTTGTAAGCAGGGGCGCAATCAGGGGAGTTCGGGGCCTACATTTCCCCCTTGGCCAAATAATTACATTAGTTCACCGTTGGGTCCACATTAGATAAACTATATATAGCGTTGTAAATTCTAATCAGCCTTCGACCTCTCTGTTCTTGCTTTTCCCATGCCTGTGCCCGAGTAGTCAGTATCTTAATGTTGATAATTATGCAATATAATAATTTCTCATAAATCATATTAGATTCATTTCTCTCTTTCACTAAATACTACAAAGTAAGTTGATGATGTCATAGTATGAGTCCTCTTACTTACCTGTGATCAACTGTTCTGGGTGAAAAAGCTGTCTGTAGGTTCCTGTGCGGACTTCGTCTACTACTGTTGGTTCCAGGTCTACGTATACAGCTCTGGGAACGTGTTTTCCAGCCCCAGTTTCACTGAAGAAAGTGTTGAAGGAGTCGTCTCCACCACCTATAGTCTTGTCGCTCGGCATCTGTCCATCAGGCTGGATGCCGTGTTCCAGACAGTAGAGTTCCCAACAAGCATTACCGATTTGAACGCCAGCCTGGCCAACGTGGATACTGATGCATTCACGCATTGTTGGGTGTTAATGAAATAACCTGTAAAAGAAATGATATCTTGGTGTCATAATTTTTCCACGTGCAAGAACTTCACATATAAGCAGTAAAAGCTCACTGGCTGTATACGGGACATTATAGGCCCGGCATTCTTCAGTTTCTGTAGAGTTATGGTTCCCGTGGGTTCTGTTTTCGGCGTGTTGAAATTAAACTTGATTAAGAAGGCTCATAAATTTTTAAGCCTATCAAGTCATAAAATTTTGAAATTTTCTGTGGATGCAAATGCGCCTTGTGTAAGTCAAGAAAACTAAGTTGTGCGTTTTATGTAGCCTTCAAACTGATGGAATAAACGACTTTACACAGAAGTAAAAAAAAAGTTAACAATAGGGTTTATTGAAATATGTCATTAGGTAAATATAGCACAGTTAACTTGAATCAGAACGTACTTGATTGATCAAATCACACATAGTCTGACTCAACAAGTAAAACTCTACTTAAGGTAATTCACGGAGACGTCGGTGATGTAAGCTCGATTATAACTGTCAATCGATTTATAAATATTCAAAATTCTTCTCAAATTTCTTCATATTTCCATAAGAAAAAATCTGATGTGGGCAACACATGACTTTCCTTATATAATGTAATGAATTTACTACTTTGACAGTTAAAAAAAAGGTTTTTCTTATAATAGATACTAATATTCTTTCCAAGATATTGAATTTTCGACAATTAGTCGTCATTTTCATTGATTTAGCGTCATTTTTATCCATTTGGCGAGATTTTCGTTAATTTGGCAACATTTCAAAAAGTCGCCAAGTTGGGGATATTCCGCCAAATTCGTCGCCAAAATCTCGCCAAGCGTTATGCACTAAGAAATAAGTTATTCTTACAGCAGATAAATAACTATTGGCGTTCAAATACAAAAGTATTACTCAAAGTATCTTTTTTCATGAATGGAACGAGCTAGATCCACAAGAATGATGTCACCCAATTTATCGCATGGTATTACATACGAAAAGTGAACATGTTTCTGAGTATGAAATATTTTTGTTTTTTATTTTATATGACTTTTTGATAATTTTTTTGAAAAATGTACAATATCTCAAGAACAGTTCATGTTAGCGTTCTAAAATTTATGTCAATCGTTTTCTAATGAAAAATTACATGAGAAATGTCTATTTGCGTAACTTTATTAGTGGTTTTGATTTTTTGACGATTTTTTCAAAATTTCATTCGAAAATTTAGGGGGGTTCTGAACATTCGATTGCGTATAAAACAATAGGCTTCCAGTGTTTACAGATTGTGATTTTTGTACCAAATTTGGTTCGAATCGGTCCATTCGTTCGTCAGTTATCGTCTCCACAGATTCACTGACACACACACACATACTTTCACACACACACACACACACACACACACACACAGACATCACCTCAAAAATGTTTGATTCGTGATCAGGGATGCTTCAAACGTGCTCTCCCGTCGAAAACTCGAATTCGAATTTTCGACCCCGTCACAATGCTTTTCTTATACTTTATGTATATAAGGAAAGTAAAAATCTGATGTGGGCAGCACATGACTTTTCTTATATAATGAAATCTATTTAGTACTTTTACAGTAAAAACAAAATAGGTTATTCTTATAGTAGATACTTATATTTTTTCCAAGATATTGAATTTTCGTCAAATAGCCGTTATTTTCATTGACTTAGCGTTATTTTTATCCATTGGCGAGATTTTCTTTGATTTGGTAGCATTTAAAAATGTCGCCAAGTTGGCGATATTCCGTCGAATTCTTGCCAAGAGTTATGGAAGGAGAAATAATTTATTCTTATAGCAGATAAATGACTATTGGCGTTCAAATGCAAAAGTATTATTCAAAGTATCTTTTTCATGAATGGAACGAGTTAGATCCACGAGAATGATGTCACCAAATTTATCGCATGATATTACATATGAAAAGTGAACATGTTTCTCAATAGGAAATATTTTTTTTTATTTTATATAATTTTTTGATAATTTTTTTGAAAAATGTGCAATGTCTCAAGAAAGGTTCATGAATGTCGTTCTAAAATGTATGTTATTCGTTTTCTAATGAAAAATTACATAAGAAATGTCTATTTGCGTAACTTTATTAGATATTTTGATTTTTTGATGATTTTTTAAAATTTCACTCAAAAATTTAGGGGGGGTTCTGAACATTCGATTGCGTATAAAAACAATAGGTTTCCAGTATTCACGGATTGTAATTTGTGTACCAAATTTCGTTCGAATCGGTTCATTCGTTAGTCAGTTATCGTCTCCACAGACACACACACACACACACACACACAGAGACAGACGGACATCACCTCAATAATGTTTGGTTCGTGATCAGGGATGCTTGAAAGGTGCTCTCCCGTCGAAAACACGAATTCGAATTTTCGACCCCGTCACAATACTTTCCTTATACAATATTGTATGTAAGGAAAGTAAAAAGTGTTCTAAATTGATATTCAAAAGAAAATCTGTTGCAATGGTAACCAAATAGTCAATGTATGAATAATGGGCGTATGAAAACAAAACTGAGTCATTTACCCATAGCGTCCACAATATCTTCAATTTATCTTTGCCGCGAGTATAGATGTTTTCAACAGCAACAGAATTCATTTTGAATATCCATTTAGAATACTTTTATTATTGAAATATGAAAGACATTAATATAATATCGAATTTTAATTATAGGAATCGGTTGAAGTCAAAGTATCGGTTTAATACAGCAAAGTTTTAGGTTTTAACTATTAATAACGTTAAATAGATGAATTAATATAACATTAAAAGAATTATAGTTTTCCTCTATGTTTTTTGTGTCAAGTTAGGTTTGATATTCAAAATAAATTGTTTTTCAAATTGAAATTGAAATTATGCAATACCATGTAAACCAGTTATATAAGCATAGTGAGTTTATGAAGACAAAATTAAGTCAATAGTCGGACATAGTTTCCACGGAGTATTTAAGTTAGCTTTACTGCGAGTATAATTATCAACTATATGAACCGGTTTCGAAGACACAAACAGTCTTCTTCCTAATAAAAAACAACCAGCACATTTAAAAAAAAAACATTTTGCTTACTTCTTTAGTTTATGTTAAAAGCGAAGAGATTTACTTTCTAAACTTTCTTTCAAAATTTTTATTGTGCTATGCATAGAATCTTAATTTCTGCCACTAAGTTTTATAAGCATCGAATTCAGACATCAGAGTTCTTTTTTACAATTTACCAAAATATTTTATTAAAATTTGCCACTTTCTATTTTGCTCTATTTATTATGTTATTCTAATTCCATATGAGGTAAGTAAAAAGTAGAAAAAATGTATTTGCCAAGCCAAACATTCCACCTCCAGACTTTTGAATGAATCACTCAGATTACAGATCGTTGCCTAAAAAAGCGCAGACGATTACTTATAATGTATAGAAGAATATCACGATTCTGGGTAACTCCCCATCCTACGACACGAGAAGTTGCAACTGGGTGTTGCCATCTTGGCAAGATTCCATCTACAAACGGATGTAGAAGATGAGGATGCGGCTAAAATATCTCTGCATTTCAGGTAGATCGATATACGGTAAATGGAGTATGAGAATGGTGTATGGGCGTTGTCAAAATTACTCAATTTACTAAAGTAGGCAGGAGTGATCATGCATTCTTAATGAGTATGCAATCTTCAAAATTGTTCAAAGTAAATATTTTAGGTTTTTATGATATTCTTTAAAAATTAAAACTACCTTGATCTATTTTTCTGTAATTCAATGATATTATTGATTAGATTATATACTCGCAGCACAGCAAAGCTAACTTGAAAATACTGTGGAAGCTATCACTGGCTAATTACGTAGTCTTGTCTTCATACGCCTATTATGCGTATGTTGAATAGGTGGTTTCCACAGCAACAGAATTCATTTTGAATATCAATTTAGAATACTTTTTTTTTATCGAGACATGAAAACACAATAATATAATTCTGAATTTTAATTATTCCAATCGGTTGATTATGAACTCAAGCCATTTGTTTAATAAAGAACAATTTTAATTTTAATTATTAATAGCATGTAGTAGGAGGACTATATAACTTAGCGGAGGTTTATAGATTTTCATGCACCTCTTTATGTCGCAAGTATGGATACCAAAGATGATATATCTGGAAAACAGTATATTAAAATTATTTTTAAAAATAATTTATTAAAAATATATCTTTTCGTCTTTCATATACGTTTTTATTTCCAAGAAATTTACTTTAAAGATTACATTAAAAATTTATATTTGGAAGTCGGAAACAAATTTATACATAAAATATCTGATGTGGGCAGCAGATAATTTTCCTTATATAATGCAATGAATTTACTCCTTTTACAGTCAAAAAATAATGTATAAGGTCCACGATACTATGTTTTTAACGATGAATTGTACATTTGGCGATTTTCCGAAAGACAATATGTAAAACTATTTCAAAGCACCCAATAAACTTATTTTTCGTGCAACTCTATATAAAAAATTATCAATAATGATATCATACTCAATAAGCGATATAGTTCATATATTAAAGTATTTTAATAATTAATACATCAATTAGACGTCATTTTTGAAATTTTAGCGATATTTTCGTCAATTTAGCAACATTTTAAAAGTCAGCAAGTTGGAGATATTCTGACAAATTCGTCACTAAAAATTTTGCCAAATGTTACTGACAGAAAAATATTTTCTTGTAGTAGATTCTTATATTCTTCCCAAGATATTGAATTTTCGTCAATTAGTCGTCATATTTATCAATTTGGTGACATTTTAGTTAATTTGGTGACATTTTCGTTAATTTGGCAACATTTAAAAAGTCACCAACTTGGCGACATTCCGTCAATTTTGTCGCCAAAATCTCGCCAAGCGCCTGGACGAAGAAATAAGTTATTCTTACAGCGGATAAATAATAGGTGTGTTTCTTGTATCCATAGGATACGAACACTTTAATAACAGGCTTCCCGAGCAGCATAATTGCAAAGTTAAACATCGGTTGATCATTGTTATTCGTTATCATTGGTAAAAGTTTCGTAGTTTCCTATATATATCGGCCAGAGATCGGGCATGTGCTTATTTCCTACCGAGTAGTTAGCTCGGCAATAGATCTGAAAACGCTCGGTAGCCTGATCTTTTTTTCTATTCATTTGTTAGTTCAGCTCCTGGCTCTGCCCAAACTGTCCTCATGTTTACGCGGAGTACGGGCACGTTAAAAATGGGGGACGGTAAGTCCTTCCGAGAGGTGGGGTGTAAGAGAAGGAGGGTACGGTCCCTGGTGAAGTGGATGCCGCCCCCCCCCCCCCCCCACTGGGTTCCGATCTGAATTGGGTGGTACTGTCCCGGCTGTCCAAACATGGTTTGAGTCTGACAAAAAGAAAAAAAATATCCTCCGGTCAGGGATGGTCCCGTGTTTAAGGCAAGAGGATCGCACTTGGAGGACCCGAATTCAATTCTAGATGCTGCGCAAAATTCCGCATGTTTACGCGGAGTATGGGCACGGTAAATCTATAAGTCCCGAAGTCCTTCGAGAGGTGATGTGTCAGTGAAGTCCCTGTGATTGCCACCGCCACTGGGTTCCGCTTTAAATTGTATTGCTCTCCAAGGCATCTTAACAAATACCTTACATTTTGGGGTAGATCGGACTGTCTGGGTCGAAAGAAAAAATAAATAAATGCCCTCAATGTTATTGTAGATTCCTACTCATTATACAGTGTTCTACACATTTGTACTTGGCTTTTTTTCGCCCCTCGTTTTGTTGCGAAGTTCGTAACACTAGCTTTTTCGTTACCCTAGAACAGTCTGTTGTCAAAGAAGAAGAAGATAGTTCAGCAACAGATCTGGTCGATCTCCCCATCCCAATAATCGACGACCTGCAAACCAATACTCGACTGTTCATTGATTCGCGAGAATTCTTGTATGAAGCTTTCATAATACATAAGTTATTACCTTTATAATATTCTATAGTATAAGTTGCAACTAAAATATAATAACTATCTTTTAATAACAACTCTATAGTATTAGTATGAGTGCGGGTATAAGTATAGTATAAGTCGTAACTAAAGGTACAGCGCATCTTTTACAAATATTCATACAACTTATTTTACTTTCTATTATAGAATTACTTAATTTATGTTAAAATATACCCTATAAATGCCTTAATTTTGATCGATATATACTTTTTAGCAAATATATGATTTAAACTTGTGTATTTATTTGGAAAATTTTGATTTTTATATTTAAAGAACTTCAAAAGTGTACAATTTATATAATATTTAAAAAATATATAAAATATATTCTTATAAATTATATTGACGAACTAGTAACACACCCGTTCTTCGTACGGAGTATATTATATAAAGAAACTTAAAATTCACGATCATGTGCAAATTCCTATAGTATACTAAATGACATTTTTAATCAAAATATTCTGTTAAAGTATTTAATGTAATGCTCCTAAAAAGAAGTTTAAGAATCTCTGTTCTCGCGATACAAAATTATCTTCACACGCAGGTCTGAAAAATAAAACATCCTAGCCCCTTTTGTAAGCAAATTTACAAAAAATATGGAATTGAATCAATATATACAAAATAAATGCTTTAAAATTGTATGGCACCCGTACTACTTATATACGCGAATATTAAAAGATATAACCTGTATTAGTAGATTACATGCATAAATTGAAAATTTCAATAAACCCGTAATCTTTAAACCTGAAGGCAGTAATTGATTCCAATATATGCCAAAATGAAAGTGCAAAAATTATATGGGAAGATATACCCGTACTACTTATAATGTTGTAGATTAGAAGATATGTACGAGTGTTAGTAGAAGATTACCCGTATTACAATATGAGTGTCAAAAATCCTTGCCAAAATAAAACAGATGACATTTTAAATTTAAAATATCAATAATCCCCGTAATCTTTATACCAGAAGGTCGTACTTGATTCCAATATATGCCAACATATATGCTAATATACCTGTACTACTTATATTCTCGTAGATTAGAAGATATACCCGTGCATTTGTAGAAGATTTCTAGTGTAAAGTATAATATATGAGTTTCAATAATTTTTGCCGCAATAAAATAATGACATAATAACTTGAAAATATCAATAATCTCTGAATCAATAATCCCCGAAAATATCAGTAATAATAATGTTTAAACCTGAAGACCATAACTGATATTATCCAGTCAAAAATACAATGGTAATGAAATTTATTTTATATGCATACCTTTATTATTCAATTCGGAAAAGATTTAATAAAAATCGTCTACCGCATAAACACATTGAATTTAAATCCGTTGCTAAACGACATGATATCATTTGCTTGAAATAAATTGGTGGAAAACAATAATAATGCTATCTCTATGAAAGGTTTGGCGACATTTTCGTCAATTTAGCGACATTTTAAAAACTAGCCAAATTTATCGCCAAGTGGGAGCGTAGAACTGACAGTCCCACTTAGCGACAAATTGACGAAACATCATCACTATACTATCCAATAACAAAACACAATTGATTTTATTTATTTAGCTCGATTTTATCAATTTCAAAATATTTTTATGGATGTACAAACCTTTTTATCAATTTGGTGACATTTTAAAATTTCGCTAAATGTGTTACTAAGTAGGATGGTTGGACTGACAGACAAATTCTAACGAAACATCATTTCAGTACTTTTTTCTAACAAAGCAAAATAAATTCCATTGAATTGCGTCGTTTTTAAAAATTGGCGACATTTCTGTCAATTTCGCAAAAAATAAAAGTTACCAAGTTAGCGATATCCCGCAAAATTAGTAGCTCTGAATTTGCAGAGCTGAATAAAACATCCAGATCCCGTTTGTATATACTAAATGAAAACACTAAAATTGTATTAGAAGATATAACCGTTCTACTCTTTTTCAGTTTCAACAATCGGCTAAATGAATTTATTAGCTAAACAGAATATATGAGTTTATTAGCTAAAAACAGTATATGAGTTTATTACCTAAACACAATATATAAGCTTTGCCAAACTAACCAACGAACTCTTTGCCAAAATAAATGAAAGTGATGTACGCAGTCCGCAATTAATATAATTAAAAAAACAATCAAACCGTTCATTTATAAGATAGTATATTTTTATATCCATTTATTTATTATTCAAATTGAAAAAATAATAATAAAAATTAACAAACACATTTAATTTAATTGCGTTGCCGAGCAACATGATATATTCTAATAAAATTCTTAAAATTAATTAACCATTTTGATTTCTTAATACTTTCATCGTTGAGTAAAAGTTTGTGAAAAATAAACCATGGTGATAGATTTTCCATTTAAATTCATGTTTACAAACAATTCATGATTTCAAAAAGTCACTATTTAACGCAAAAATCTGCCACCGAACTCACGGATAAAATTTTAATTCAATTTCCCGTTTTAAACAAACGGTTTTCAACCTTTTCGTTTCGAGGAACCAGGGAGTTTGAGAGTAGAACTCCCAGAAAAAAGTTTCGTTTTCCATTAATATCCCAACAACCCCTAGTTTTAGGAACTCGAAACTTGGACTAAATTTAAGGGGGACTATTTCAAGGCTACCCACAAAATTTCATTAAATTCGGTTCAGCTGTTCTCCCGTGATGATGAGACAAACGAAAGTTTCGTTTTTCACTTATATCTCGAGAACCACTAATCGTAGAAACTTGAAATATAGACTAAATTTTAAGTGGGACCATTTTAAGACTACCCACAAAATTTCATCAAATTCGGTTCAGCCGTTCGTTCTCTCGTGATGACTGGACAAACAAACAGACAGATTTTCAATTTTATTTATATAGATATTTGTAGGTAAGGGGGTTTAAATATAGGAAATATTTATAGCAGACAAATTATAGATGAGATATTTCAAACATCATTCAAAAATTAAAAAAAAGTTATAATTACAAAATAAACAGTTAAAATATTACAAAACAGTTCAAATTTATATAGTTTATATTTTATATTATATTAGTTTTGGGAAAATATATATTTTTATAAATCAAATTATGTAAAAAAGAAATGATTAATGACATCTAGAACTCAATATAACAAATGCTTGTAAAATTAATATATTAAAAATAATTAGATTTATTATATAATTTTCTTAAATCCTGCATTTTCTACATTTATATTTTGCTTAAACCTCAAAAGTAAAAATCCAGTAAAATTAAGTATGCCCTCTTAATCCTATACGAATCTTTATAGCTGACAGTTGAGCTTGTTCGAATTCATGCGCATTAGGAAATATATGCGCATTAGGAAATATACAATCTAACGGTTTCAATACAATAACTGTTTGTTAATCAAGTGCATATCTACAATCTACAAAACGTTTTCTAACTGTAGAACTTTATTGCGCAAATGCAGTTCTCTCCTTGATAGATGAATCTCTATTTTTTTACATCTTTATAAGTAGCTATCTTATATTTAAGTTATGATCATATGAGTTACAACTTATCTCTAATCTATCATTGAAATTTCACACACACACACACATATATGTATGTATATATATATATATAATATATAATAATAATAATAGCTTGAAAGTCCAATGATAGAAAAGTGAGAAACTGCAACTCGTAAACCTAACTTTATAACAAACCTACAAAATAAAAGTATAAAACAGCAAATCTTCAATCAAATGGAAAAAAATACAAATTTCGAGTCATCAAGTTAAAGATAATCAACAAATATCAATAGTATGGAATCGAAAAT